>JAOWBW010001033.1:0-308724 GCA_026119855.1 Campanula takesimana | reverse complement strand
GAAATTACTGAATTTTCAAATCTACGCGATTGGCCTAGAATATTTTTCCTGTTCATATCAGAAAGTACAACTTAATTTAATCAACCTGAGTACCAATCACTTGGTTTATCACTATATTTCTTTTCTGCCATTCAATCTGATCGAGTACAAGTCGCCACGCAAATATCTTTCTTTAGGATTAATTTCATTTTCAACCATGGTACTTTAACCCCACGACCATTTCAACATTATACTATTTTGCACAAAAACCACTGTAGTTTGAGAAGCTTCCCATCCGGCACTAATTCATGTCTAATCCGAGCTCTATCCGTGAATGTGGGACGTTTCCAAACTACAGTGGTTTTAAAGCAAAGTGCATAACAATTTGAATGACGCCATATCAAGCAAATCAAAGCATAACAAGAGTGAGCAGAAAGACCAAATTTTCAAGTACTTGATTGGAGTCATACTTCCCAAAGCTAAAGGCATAATACTTTCTTTTTTTAAAAAAAAAAAGGATGAATACTTGCCTGGTTGCCCCAAGTCCAATATTATGAGGAAAAATTGTAGCATTGATTACAGTGTTGTGTCCGTGAACAGCATCAATTCCATATATCATGGGAATCCCCAAACGGGTAGATAGAGACCCCTTCTGAAAGTCATTCACCATATTAACCAATCCGCAGCAGTAGCTTGTGGTCGTGGCTCGCTCCCTCCAGCACTGAATACACTGCCTGCATTTACAGGAACTCAATGTACATTATTCAAATAAACTCGTCACCAAATTATAACCCTCTTGTGATATACTCCCTCCGTCCCAAAATGATAGTCCCGTTTAACTTTTAAAATATTTTAAGTTACATTGTAAGTTTTAGAAATTCAGTGATTTTGAAGCCTTAATTTTGGAAATGAGACTAACTTTCTGGGACAAGCGAAAAAGAGAAATGGGTCAACCAATTTGGGACGGAGGGTGTACGTGCTTGAGTGGGAATAATGAATTCATTAACTTGCTATTTCACAAAAATCCAACAAACCTATGCCATGGTTCCATTCAAGACCTTTATTACACGGAAATTACTATTTCAAATAGGATAATCCTAACAGGCAAAAATCAATTTGTAGTCAAATAGACGATATGAATACTCCCTGAGGTGACCTACTGCACGACATTTTCCTTAATAGATGTTAATTGACAGAAGTACAATAAAGTGATAGCTGAAGTTTCTATAACTAAAATTTAATCCCTTGCATTCTTGTTGGAAAAATGGGTTCGCCCATGATTGGTAATCTTGTCAAAACAAAATCATTCCAGGAGAAACAAAAATGTTTCTCTCCTATTACTCTTCTTCATACAAAAACTCAACAAAAGAAAAGTCAACGATTGCACCTGACCAGTGGTAGAATCGTGTCCTTTTTGATTCATTACTAACCAGAACATATAAAGACTTTTTATCATTTCACATTCCCATTCAAAAACAGCTTTGCGAAAATCTGTGATCAAAGGTTTGTACTAATCTTAGAATCACCTGAAATTATTCTTTAATGTATACAGAAATCTGAACAAGAAGAATACACATTTGGAACAGAGGGTGTAACATTTTGTAGGTAATACTCCCTACGTCCCAAAATGATCTTTCCATTCGGCTATTCAAACTTTTTAAAATATGAACACTTGCTTCACTAGCCATGTTTTGTTTATGTACTTTAAGCCCAAATTCTAGAAAAGGGAAGGACAATGAGAAATGGTTAATGAGAAGATCATTTTGGGACGGAGGGGTAGAAATTATTACACCATAATATATCAGGAAAAGAATAGTACCAACGTGGTAGTCCTTTAAGACTCGTGGAGTAGCGACAGTCCTCTCAATCTGTATCATCTGACCAATCTTCTCTTCCAAACTCATCCTGCTAAGAAGATCATTCACTCGAATCTGTAATGGCTGTTTTGGGTCTTTATACTTGATCAAGTACTCATTCCCATCTTCTCCGATTACACTACTAGTACTAGTCAAAATAGGGGTCCCAGTACCCGGCCACGAAGGCCATGACCATCCAAGTATGAACATCAACCCTAACCACCCGAATATTACCATCATCCTCGACCACCCAACTGTAATTCGATCCATTTTAACTGCAACAACATCCAGACATACAACATTAACAAAAACTAGAGGGACATACCGAAATAGTACAAAGCAAACACCCTTAACAAGTTATTCTCTCTGTCAAAAAAAAAAAAAATGTCTTTGACAATTCAATTTGTTTAAGAATGTAGCTTTAGTGACAAATCACCAAAGAGATCTAGCTCAAGAGGCATCCGGTATTACTTTCTATGCGAATGGTCACGGGTTCAACCCCCACCTAAAGCACTTTCAATTGTAACTCTTGTATTTGCTCAAGTCATTTATTAACAAAAGAAAAAAAAACCATTTTTTTTTTAATAAAAAACAGACACGAATCAAATTGCACTAAATTTATTCCTAATTAAGAAATGCCACAACTATCGTCAAAGCTGAATTTTTTCTAGGACTGATCCGAGGAAGGAAAAAGATTGAAAGAATTTCAACTTGAAAAAGACAACTTAATACAAGCAAATTGAGCAATACGAGGTTAAATCCAACAAATTCTCTTAATGCACTCAACCCTTTATCACAATTACTTTGAATCTTAACATAAGCAATCTAAGTAATAGCAGATTGAATCAAATCGGCCATTTCCCAAATTCCTAGCTAGATTACATGAAACCCTTTTCGGAAATTCAATTAATTCCAATGCAATCTCGAAACACAAACAATTCACTTAAAAACATTGATACGCAACAAACAGATACATTAAAACATGAAAAGATTCATAATTTCAAATGGGTATAGGAATTTACTGGTAAAAAAGATTGTTTGTCTGAGATGTGACTGCTACTTCATTACTGTGGAGGGATCTTCAGCTGAGAATGTCGCCATAGTAGAGTGAAAAGACGGGCAGGGCGCTTCGTACTTGATCTTCATTTAATCTGTGTTTTGAGGGGACATTGACATTTACTCTCACAGTTGAGAGCGGGGAATTGTTAATGTTTGCTTTAATATTTGGAGTCAAGACAGTAATGACACCATGTTTTCCTAGCTAGATTACACGAAAGAGCTTTGGACCCTAGGCCCCTTCATCCAAATCATAAACCCATAAGAACCCAAGCTGAGATGAAAATTCCAAATAAACCTAGAGCTAGTTAAAGGACAAAAATACCCTTACTGCCCAAGCCCACATCCCAGCCCACTCCTGCTCATCAATCATGCCCACATTCCAGCCCGGATCCCTCAGCCCAGTTCTGCTCTTATAATTAGACTATAAGTGTCAATTTTTTCACTTTTTCCAACTTTTAATAAAAAAATAAATAATATATTTTGGTCAAATCCGGTCAAACTCTTATAACTAACGTATAAGATCAGTTCTACTATTATAATTAGAGTATAAGTGTCAATTTTTTTCACTTTTTCCAAATTTTAATAAAAAAATAAATAATAGTTTTTGGTCAAATCCGGTCAAACATAACTGACGTATAAGACAAGGTCTACTCTTATAATTAGATTATAAGACTCATTTTTTTCAATTTTTCCAACTTTTAATAAAAAAATAAAAATATTTTTTGGTCAAATCCGGTCAAACTCTCATAACTGACGTATAAGACATGCTCTACTCTTATAATTAGACTATAAGATTCAATTTTTTTTCACTTTTTCCAACTTTTAATAAAAATAAATAAATAATATATTTTGGTCAAATCCGGTCAAACTCTCATAACTGACGTATAAGACAAGTTCTACTCTTATAATTAGAGTATAAGTGTCAAATTTTTTTCACTTTTTCCAACTTTTAATAAATAAATAAATAATATATTTTGGTTAAATCCGGTCAAACTCTCATAACTGGCGTATAAGACAAGTTCTACTCGTATAATTAGATTATAAGACCCATTTTTTTCACCTTTTCCAACTTTTAATAAAAAAATAAATAATATTTTTTAGTCAAATCCGGTTAAACTCTTATAACTGACGTATAAGATCAGTTCTACTCTTATAATTAGAGTATAAGTGTCAATTTTTTTCACTTTTTCCAACTTTTAATAAAAAAATAAATAATATTTTTTTGTCAAATCCGGTCAAACTCTCATAACTGACGTATAAGACAAGTTCTACTCTTATAATTAGATTATAAGACTATTTTTTTTCACTTTTTCCAACTTTTAATAAAAAAATAAATAGTATTTTTGGTCAAATCCGGTCAAACTCTCATAACTGACGTATGAGACCTGCTCTACTCTTATAATTAGACTATAAGATTCAATTTTTTTCACTTTGTCCAACTTTAATAAAAAAATAAATATATTTTGGTCAAATCCGGTTAAACTCTCATAACTAACATATAAGATCAGTTTTACTCTTATAATTAGAGTATAAGTGTCAATTTTTCTCACTGTTTCCAACTTTTAATAAAAAAAATAAATAATATTTTTTGGTCAAATCCGGTCAAACTCTCATAACTGACGTATATGACAAGTTCTACTCATATAATTAGATTATAAGACTCATTTTTTTCACTTTTTTCAACATTTAATAAAAAAATAAATAATATTTTTTAGTCAAATCAGGTCAAACTCTCATAAGTGACGTATAAGACCTGCTCTACTATTATAATTAGACTATAAGAGTCATTTTTTTTACTTTTTCCAACTTTTAATAAAAAAATAAATAATATATTTTGGTTAAATCCGGTCAAACTCCTATAACTAACGTATAAGATCAGTTCTACTCTTATAATTAGATTATAAGTGTCATTTTTTTTTCACTTTTCTAACTTTTAATAAAAAAAACAAATAATACTTTTTGGTCAAATGTGGTCAAACTCTTATAAGTGACGTATAAGACTTGCTCTACTTTTATAATTAGAATATAAGAGTCATTTTTTTCACCTATTCCAACTTTTAATAAAAAAAATAAACAAATTTTTTGGTCAAATCCGGTCAAACTCTTATAAGTGACGTATAAGACCTGCTATACTCTTATAATTAGACTACAAGAGTCATTTTTTTCACTTTTTCCAACTTTTAATAAAAAAATTTTGTCAAAATCCGGTCAAACTCTTATAACCGACGTATAAAACCAGTTTTACTTTTATAGTCAAATCCGCTCAAACTCTTATAAACTCTTATAAGAGACGTATAAGAATAAGAGTCATTGTTTTTTGCACTTTTTCCATTTTTTTAATAAACATTAATAATGCCATATTTGTATTATTCCAACTATAGTAATATTACAAAAAATATCACAATGATATTCGTCTAAGCTCTTTTTTATCTTCAAAGCAAAAGCAAATCCAGAATTAATCAACTAAATTGAATATACAGAGAGTCAAACTAAATTGAATATACAGAGAGTCAAATGGGTGTTTTCGTATATTATGCTTACCAAATTTCTACCCAATTTCAATCAATTTCTAGCCTAAACCATTAACTTCTAAACTCATATTCAATTATATCCGGCTATAACCATTGATGCCGACAAAGACCACATATCCAGATGAACACCGTTAACTCCGACAAAGATCACCATCTCCGATAGTCACCATTAACTCCGATGAAGACCACCATCACCGGCACAAGATCAAAACATCTCACAACGCCGGAGAAAACAATGGATCTGACCGGAGATGACGAAGACGAGAAAACGAGATATGTGGTTCGCCGAAAAATATCGACCAGATCTGAGCAATATGAGACCAGATCTGAGGCGTGTTGTTGTTTCAAGTGCCGAGAGAGAATGAACAGGAGAGCAAGGAGTTGAAGAATCGCCGGAGAAATGAAGGACGCCGGTGAAGATGAAGGCCGCCATGGAAAATGGAAGTCGCTGGGGAAGATGACCAGAGAGGTGGCCGGAGAGGAGTACCATGACCGGAGACGGAGAACGTGAGGCCGGAGGTGCTGGCTCGGAGACGGCATGTGTGATGTCGGAGTTAGGAGCACCGGAGACGGAGAAGGTTGCCGGAGTGTGGTAGCCGAAGGTGGAGGTGTGGAGAGAGAAAGTGTGTGTGTGTGTGATTTTAGAGTGAGAGAGAGATATGACCCAAATTACAGAGAGGGAGGGTGATTAGGGTTTTATTTGGGACTAGGGTTAAAATTGGTATTTAGAAAATAATTTTGACTAGGTCAACAGTATATTGGGTTTTGATGGAATTTTGATCTGAGCTTCTATTGTAGTGTGGGCTTTTGGATCTCACTTGGGTTTTTATGGAGAAATCATCTGGATGAAGGGGCCTTGTGGAATTTTCTCTACATGAAACCGGATTTCGAACCGCTCTCCATTGAAGAGTTAGCTGCACCGCTCCACCTGATGGTGTAGATCTTGGCCACGTCGATCGAGCTAATCTAATGGCTGGAGCTATAATTAATTAAACGATGTCGTTTGCATCCGTATTTCGAATATCGGAAAATTATGTATTCAGAAGAGCTATACGCTGCCGTTAACGGCCCCGTTAACGGAGATACTGGAATCGCCCGCTCAAATGTTGGCGCTCAAACACGTCTTATCATCTAATTGGTATTAGTGATCAAATAACCTAATTGCTTCATTATTCAAAAATCAAAAGGAGCGAAGACACAAAATGCGATTTTGCTCCCAGCTTGGTAAAATCTTGATTTGCTGCGATACCGGTTTTTCCCTCACCCCAATCGGAAGATTAGGGTCTGATAAGAACGATTTGTGAAAGGATCGTGAAAATCAAGGGTTTAGGTAAAACAAAAAATGTCACATTTAAGATTTACTGGTATTCAATTATGATTCGTTGTTTTTTTTGTAGTTGATGTATGCGTCCTTTGCACATTTTGACTCGAATCAAACAGTGTGGTTCTCTGTACATTTATTATTGATGCAGTATAATAAATACATGTCTGGTTGGTTGCGTTTTGTAATGGCTCCCATACGAATACGTTTGTGGTTTTGGCTCCCTGTGTTGACATTTATTTACCTTCTTCTTCTGTACAACATTCACATGGCTTGTATGTTAGGTCTTGAAGGAGCTACATTTGTTAGCTCCTTCAAGAGCTATCGTTGCAAATAGCTATATTAAAAATTACTTTTGTGGTTTTGGCTCCCTGTGTTGACATTTATTTACCTTCTTCTGTACAACATTCACATGCCCTGTATGTTAGGTCTTGAATGAGCTACCTTTGTTAGCTCCTTCAAGAGCTATCGTTGCAAATAACTATATTAAAAATTACATCGTGTCATAATCATTTTTCTTTAAGCTAATCAATCATTACTCCATCGCTCGTGACTTCATTTAGTACATTTTGTCCTCATCGCTTTGGTTTTGTATCGTGAAACTCCAATCCCAAATTAGACAAATATGAGTTTTTTTTTTTTTTTTGTTAAGATGGCTTTGGTTAATACGAAGGATAAATCTTTAGATGGCTTTTTTTTTTAGATCCCTGTGTTTTTTGTTAAGATCCCTATGTTTTTTGTTAAGATGGCTTTCGTTAAGATGGCTTTGGTTTTGTAGATCCCTATGTTCTTTGTTAAGATGACTTTGGTTAATACGAATGCTAGACCTTTTCCAAAAGCTATCGATGCATTAGATGATTCGTTAGCAGCTGCTCTGCTTTAGGCTCCTAATCTTTAAGTGCATGGCTCTTATCATTAAAGCGATTTTGTTCCGTGTAGTAATAATTAATTGTTGTAAACAGATATTTGTAATTATGAGCAGGATGGGCACTCTGGAAGGAGAGCTGGAGCTTGATCCTGAGGTTGAAATCTTGGATAAACCATACATTGGCCAAGTATTCATCACTATAAAATCGGCATATGACTTTTATAATGCGTATGCAGGTCGGCAAGGGTTTAGCATTCGTGTTAACCAAAGCCATTATAACAAAGATAAAACAATGAGGGTGGATTGCAAATTTTGTTGCCAAAAACAAGGGGTGAAACAGAAGGACGATAGGAGAGTGGGTGCCTCGAATCATCGGGATGAGATACGTTGCGGATGTGATGCCTTTATTTCTATTCGTTGGGATTAAGATAAGAAAGCGTACATATTAAACAAGTTCTATGAGTGGCATAACCACGTCTTACACAAAGCTGAGTGTAAGCACATTTGAGGTCACAAAGGGATTTCACTCCTGCTCAAGCTGTTGTTGCTCAGCTAGGACGCGAGTCTGGACTTAAAACGCGGGAAGTGTATGAGTACATGGGTAATGAAGTGGGTGGCGTTGAGAACCTTGGCTTCATTAAAGATGACATGAAAAGGCACCTGCAAACTGTTAGGCAAAGCTCAATGAAACATGGGGAAGCATCATTGGTTTTAGATCACTTCCAACATGAGAGGGCTAAGAACCCTGCATTCTATTCCGCTTACTTATTGGATAGTAATGAGAAGATAACTAATATCTTTTGGGCTGACGCTAGGATGATTGAGGATTATAATAATTTTGGGGATGTGGTTGCGTTTGACACGACCTACAAAACGAACAATGCATATCGTCCTTGTACTGTATTTACAGGGTTCAATCACTTCCGTAAGACTGTTATATTTGGAGGAGCCCTGTTGTACGATGAAACTGGAGACTCATTTGAATGGCTATTCAAGACTTTTCTGCATTGCATATTCTTCCTGAATAGCCTGGATTCTCCCGTAAATGCTATTGTTGTGCTAACAGTAGCATAGAAAGCCTTAATAAAGGACTCTCATTCAGGGGTGAACATATTAGGATAAAGGGTTTCCCGGTTTTCAAGAAATCCGCAAATGGAAAGAGAAAGAATAAGACAAGGATTTGCTCTTGGGAAAGATAGAAGGGCAGGACGGTTGTTCACATTCAAGCATGAGTTAGTTCAGAGTCGGCAAGGGGAAGAAGAGAAAGGGCAGTAAAGAGAGAAAGAAGAGAGAAAGATGCCTACCCGTCAATCTTTCTAAAAAGCTCTTCCTTCTTGTTTAAGCCAGTAGCTAAAAAAAGCCTTTACCTATAGCTCAACCTCTAACGATCATAACCTTCTTTTTCTTATTTCCTTCTCATGGCCGAATTTGAAAATCCGGCGCGCTCCTGGCCTTTGGACCCTTCGACCGCTTTTCCGCGAAATCTATTTCAGTAGAGCGTATGATGTCGACGGCCCGAGCTCCTAGGATGGCAGTAAGAGTCACAACATCTATCTTCTTTACCACGTCTGCCGAACGCAGAGCGAAGGGCATATCATTAATAGTAGCGGGTGAAATATCCCGCCCCGAAAGCCGAACTCAGCAACTTGTTAGGACTAGATTTTGCTTGATTCCTTATTGAGGTTGTCCGCGGGGATCCCCAAAAAAATCCACAGACCATATTCACGGACCAAGCTCAAGCAATTGCTATTGGGCTGACTCGTGTTATGCCCGAAACAAAAGATTGCCTATGCACATGGCACCTCACGACAAACTTAAAAAAACATTATGGGATTTTACTGAAACATGGGATTGTTAGGTATTGGAACGACTGCATGCCTGTGTCTATGAGCCCGGATCAGTTTGATGCTGTGTGGAAACTTTTCACAGAAAAATGGGGTGTTCAGGATGAGGGGTGGTGTTAGGTATGCTTATCTCTTAACCCTCATATTTATGTTAGAATAGATTGATACCATCACCTATTGATATTCTATGGACTTTAGGACCCTATGTAAGAAGTTTTATAACTTCAATTTTTAGCTTAGTCCATTTTAAAGTATAGGCTATTAATATAGGACTTGGAGCGAAAAGGAATGAAGATCTAAGCAAGACTGTGGTCACTGCGCAGGACTACTCTGCGCAGGACACCACTGCGCATGTCTCTCCTGCGCAGCATTCTACCTTGCTCAGTTTTCGATTCATACAGATCACCTAACTTGGAAAACGCTTAAAAGATGCACGCTTATTAAAGTGCTGAGGTGTGCAGAAACGACAAATTTGCACACTCAACATATCCAACGGTGGAGATGCGCTCAGATGAAGCAATTCAAATAAAGACAACTGTCAACCTTCTAGAAGAAGCTTTTGAATTTGGTCTTCATGCTCAGTCTCCAACGGCTCAAATATCCCTGCGCACCAATCATATTGTGCCAGGTCATCAACCTTGATCAGAGCCCCAACGGGTGTAAAGGACATCTGCGCACCAATCATATAGTGTCAGCTCATCGTCCTTGCTCAGAGCTCCAACGGCTAGTTTTAAGCTCTCTACTATAAATAGCCTGCTCATCTTCATTTCCAAGTTGCTAGAGTTTTTGCTTTCATAAGTATCCTTGAAGTTAAGAAGATTGCTGCTTATATTCCCAGATTCAAGATCAACCTTCAAACCTTCATACCTTCAAACTCCTGCCCAGATCCTAAAGCCTTATATCACCAGAATTCTTCGTGCTCTTCATCTCATAGATTCATAGAGCCCAGAATTTCTGTCACACACACCTTTTGAAGCTTCGATCAGTTAGATCCTACTTCTTGAGATACACCGGTTTAGTCTAGGATTTGCTCCTCATAGATTAGATTTTGATTTGAGTTTTGATTCTTTGTAATCTTGTAAAATCTCCTCTCATCAATATAAATCTCATTAGAAAATCCAACACTAACCATCTTGGTAGAGGCGTAGATCTTTCATCGATCGAACATTCTCCAAATAGCTTGTTCTCTATTCTTACTGCTTATTTCCTGCTTACATTATATCTTAATAGCTGCTTTGTTTGATCTTTTCAGATTGCTATTTGCTGCTCTGTTTTGTTACCGCTTATTGCCTTAGAACATTTTAACCAACTCTTTAGCCAAAACTTAGCGCGTGCGTTTTTACCTTCTGCGCAGTATACCCTGCGCAGTTGCTACTTAAATTTCCGTTGTGCATTTCACACTCTCTCTGCACGCTATACTTAACTTATTTGAGAACTGTGCGCATAAGCCATTGCTTTGCAAAAGGGTTTGAAAAGAATTTTAAAAACTCTATTCACCCCCCCCCTCTAGCATTTTTCATACCATTGTTTCCCCTTTGGGACCAACAAGTGGTATCAGAGCTAACACCTTCATAAAACTCATTTTTTTTTTCAAGCTTAACAGCTTGGGTGCCGATTCAAGATGGCTTCAAAATCTTGGGCAATGGCTAACTATTCACATGTTCCAGTGTTGAATGAAGATCACTTTGAAATCTGGAAGCACTGCATGCTCACTCATTTTTCTTCTATCGACGAGATCCTCCACGACATCGTTCTTGAAGGACCCTACATCCCAATGAAGGCTAATCCTGATGCTGCTACCAATAAGGAAAATCCTACAATCAAGAAGGCCAAAGAGGAATGGACCGATGAAGAAAAGAAATGGGTTGGCTATGATGGAAGAGCAAGAAACACATACTTAGCACTCTAGACCTCTCCACGCACAATCAAATTGTGAGCGGTGGAACTGCAAAGGAACTATGGGATGCTATTGAAGGATATGTGAATGGAGACAAAGTAAGCAAGGAAAACAAAAGATTTGTGGTGCAAAGAAAATTCAACTGCTTCATGAGAAATGATGGCGAAACCTTGAGACAAACTTACGATCGCTTCTGTGCTGTTGTAAACTCTTGTAAATCTCTTGGAACCACATTCACTAATAAAGAAGTTGACTCTCAATTCTTGGATGCGCTAGGTTCCAGATATGTGCACAAGGCAAGTCATCTGGAAGACTCTGGATTTCTAGATACTTGACCTCTGCGCAGCTTATACGCTAACTTAAAAGTGTATGAGCTAAAACTTGATCGAATTGATGAAACTGAAGGCAAAGGAAAACTTGTTTCCTATGTTGCGCAAAAGTAACCTGCGCCTGCTCAAACCTCAGACAAAGTCTCTACTTCCTTTTTACTTGAAATGGATGATGATGATTTCACTATGTTCGTTAAGAGATTCCAAAAATTCAGGAAATTCTCTAAACCTGGATCCTCGAGCAAACCACCTGCTAAGTTTTCTTGAGGCAGAGACTCAAAGAAAGATGACTTGGTTTGCTACAACTGCAGAAAGCCTGGTCATTTCGCATCAAAATGCCCTACTCCAAAATTTGAGTACATAAAGAGGAATACTGCGCAGAGATCATCAAAGCAGCGCGGAATGATTGCTGAAGAAGACTGCGCAGAAAAGGAACTGAAGACTTGGATAGAGACTGACACTGAAAACAGTGATGATGATGACTCTGAGGATGGACTGCTCTGCTTGGTGGCCAATGCTGATGCTGATAGCGATTCAGACAATGATCCCGATATGGACACAAAGGCTGCGCCAAGTACAATTCAGAAGAAAGGTCCCACTATCACAGAACTGGTGGAAATGGGATATCTGACTCAAAGCAGACAGAATGGTAAGTACTTATTTGCCAGAGCAGACCTATCAAAGAAATTTGTAGCTGCACCTCCACGCAAAGAATCTCTTGAAATTCCTGCTGAAATTGTAATAGAAAAGAATGACTCTGCTACTGAGCGCGAGTCTATTTTTCAGCAAGCTGAAAAGGTAATCAAGGAATTCAATTCTATGAAAAAAGCAATGGACTTATCAATTAGAGAAATTTCACAGCTTAAGACGGAGAAAACTTTTTTAAAATCTGAGATCACTCTCCTTAAGATTAAGAGCATGACTCCTCTTACTGAAAAGAACCGTTTTCTTACAGATCAAAATGCACTATTTAAAGTAAGAAACGAAGAATTGGCTGCTCAAGTAGCTGATCTCACAAAGATCACTGATGAATGGAACAAATCTCGTGTCACTATGGATCAAATTCTAGAATCCCAAAAAGCCAGTGGAGATAAGGAAGGCTTGGGGTTCTCAACTAGTGATAACTTTAAATGCGCAGTATGCTCTGAAAAGGAAAAGGAATTTACACCACAGAAAACTATTGAAATTCCTAAAGCAAAGCATTCTGCTTCAATGGGTAAAGGACAGGAGAAAGTCCAGAGACAAAATTTCTATTATGTCTACCCAAAGAAACAAACTGGAAAAGCCAAGGGTAAGGCTAAAGTTGATAATGCGCTTGACAACGCACCTTTTGATATTTGTTGCGCTTCTCTTTCGAATGTCAAATCTGCGCATAAGGGTCATGCGCATGAAAGGCATGCACCTCAACGCCAGATGCGCATACTTAAGAAAAGCGCACCAAAACTTCAAAATATGGTGTTTGTCAAAGCAAGTTTATCTGCTCCAGTAAAGAATGCTGCGCCAAAGAAGAGTAAAGAGTTTGTAAAAACCCAATCTATAAGTGGCTTACATCATTGTGTTGTGTGTGATGGTTTAGGTCATAAGGCTGCAGAATGCCTTTTGCGATTTGCTCCTAATGCTAAGGGACGTAAAAATCCTAAGGTCAGACAGGAGTGGGTTGTCAAAAGTTGCTAACTCTAGGACCCAAGAATAAAGGGGACCTGCGTTCTTTTTAATGTCTATTTTTCAGGTCTCCTGCTTCACTGCGCACTCTTTACAAACTAAAGCGCATATATGGTACCTCGACAGTGGATGTTCTAGACACATGACTGGAGATGTCACCGCTCTTGAAGATGTGCAGGAAGGAAGAGGTCCCTCAGTAAATTTTGGAGATAACAACAAAGGGCACATAGTTGGATATGGAAGAATCAGAAAAGATAAAGTGTGCATTGAGATAGTTGCGCTCGTAGAAGGACTCAAGCACAACCTAATCTCCATATCACAATTATGTGATAAAGGTTTGGAATGTCACTTCACTGCAACGCACTGCTATATCAAAGATGGCATATCCGGACTAACTTTGCTCACAGGGACTCGTAAGACAAATGTTTACATTATTGATCTTACTGCTATATATTCTATCACTAATCTCTGTTTTGTAGCAAAAAATGTAAGTGAAAGCAGCTGGCTATGGCATAAGCGCTTAAGTCGTTTGAACTTCAAATATTTGGCTAAGCTAGGACGATAAAATATTGTCAAAGGACTTCCCAAAGTAGCTGACCATCATGATAGAAAATGCGCAGCATGCCAGCTCGGTAAACAACCTAAGCAGTCTTTCTCCAGCAAGATTGCTTCCTCAACTTCCAAATGTTTACAACTGCTTCACATGGATTTGTTTGGACCTGTCACCACCGCGAGCATTGGAGGAAACAAATATACCTTAGTTGTGGTGGATGACTACTCAAGATACACATGGGTCGAAATGATGACATCCAAAGATGACTGCTATGATATCTTGACTGCTCTCTTTCGAAAGCTCCAAACTCAAAAGGAAGACGGCATCGTGAGCGTTAGATCAGACAATGGAACTGAATTCAAGAATAACGGTGTTGCTCAATATTGTGATGATCATGGCATAGATCACAATTTCTCTGCTGCTGGAGTTCCTCAACAAAATGGCGTTGTGGAAAGGAAAAATCGCACGTTGATCGAGTCTGGGAAGACAATGATCGCAGAAGCTAAGCTTCCAAAGTATTTCTGGGGAGAAGCTGTCAATACTGCTTGCTTTACTCAGAATAGATCCCTCATCAACAAAGCCTACAACAAGACTCCATATGAGCTATGGAGAGGAAGAGCGCCCAACATTGCTTTCTTCAAGATTTTTGGCTGCAAATGCTATATCCTCTACAACGGCAAATACCATAGAGGTAAATTCGACGCCAAAGCAGATGAAGGTATTTTTGTTGGGTATGCCAAACACTCCAAAGATTTTCGTGTTTTTAATAGAACTACTCTAGTAATTGTAGAATCTGTATATGTTACTTTTGATGAGCATTCTCTCCTTGAGCCACATTTACCTCCAAATGATTCTGATGATTTTGCTGAGAATGATGAGACAGGTACGCAGCCTCAAACTGTACCTGCGCAGAATGATAATCAAGATAATCAAAGTCAGAATCAAGCAAGCCCATCTCATGCACATTCTCCAGATGCTGCGCCAGAAGTCACAACTCCTGATGCGCAAACACCTCCTCCTGTGCATGATGTTTCTCCACTTCAGCAAATCACTTTTGATGACCTCGATGTTGGAGCAAATGAAGTACCCATTGAACCTAACTTACTTCCCAAGGTTCGTGAAGTTAGAGATCATCCAACATCAAATATCATTGGTGATCTCAATGTAGGGGTTCGTACTAGGAGAGCATCAAACTTTGATGATGAGTATCACTCCTTTATCTCTCAAATCGAACCAAAGAAGATTGATGAAGCGCTCCAAGATTCAAGCTGGGTTACTGCTATGCAAGAAGAGCTTAACCAATTTGAGCGCTGCAAGGTTTGGACTTTGGTGCCCAGACCTCATGACTAAGGTGTTATTGGAACAAAATGGGTATTCAGAAACAAAATGGATGAGAATGGAAGCATCACCAGGAATAAAGCTAGGTTGGTTGCGCAAGGCTATAGGCAAGAGGAAGGAATCGACTATGATGAAACTTTTGCGCCTGTAGCAAGACTAGAAGCTATCAGAATTTTCTTAGCTTATGCCTCTCATAAGAAATTCAAGCTTTACCAAATGGATGTGAAGAGCGCATTTCTCAACGGAGAACTCCAAGAGACGGTCTATGTAGCTCAACCTCCTGGATTTGAAGATAGCAGATTTCCAAATCACATCTTCAAACTTCAAAAAGCTTTGTATGGACTTAAGCAAGCTCCAAGAGCATGGTACGATACTCTATCAAAATTCTTGCTAGAGAAAAGCTTCAAGCGCGGTAAAATCGATACAACTCTTTTTATTGCTAAGTATAATGATCACTCTTGTTCAAATTTATATTGATGATATTATATTTGGTTCTACTAATGAGTTACTTTGTAAGTGCTTTGAAAAGCTAATGAAAAGCAAGTTTGAAATGAGCATGATGGGAGAACTCACATTTTTCCTCGGGCTTCAAATCAAACAATTGAATGATGGCATCTTCATCAATCAAGCTAAGTACACTAGAGACTTAATCAAGAAATTCGGACTTGGGAATGCTAAAGCATACGACACTCCAATGGCCACGGGCAATAAGCTTGACAAAGACTTAAAAGGTAAGAAAGTTGATCAAACTTTATATCGAGGTATGATTGGCTCTCTCCTTTATCTTACTGCTAGTAGGCCATATATTATGTTTAGTGTTTGTGTCTGTGCGCGTTATCAAGCGGACCCTAGAGAAGTGCACTTAACTGCTGTTAAACGCATTATTCGTTATCTTTCTGGAACTGTTAACCTTGGACTTTGGTACACTAAAAATTCGAATTTCGATTTGCTAGGTTATTCAGATGCAGACTACGCAGCATGCACAATTTACAGAAAGAGCACAAGTGGAAATTGTCATTTCCTTGGAAATCGACTTGTTGCGTGGGCAAGCAAGAAGCAAGCTGCTGTGTCCATCTCCACTACGGAAGCTGAATACATTGCTGCTGGAAGCTGCTGCTGCCAAATCCTATGGATGAAGCAACAATTGGTGGACTATGGAATTCATGAAGGAAATTGCCCAATTTTCTGCGACAATATGTCCACCATAGCAATCTCTAACAATCCTGTCATGTATTCAAAGACAAAGCACATCGACATCAAATATCACTTTCTCAAGGATCACGTGGAAAAAGGAAACATTCATTTAGAGCACGTGGGCACAGATAATCAAATTGCTGATATCCTTACAAAGGCTCTTGACGCAAAGAGATTCGTCTTCTTGAGAGGAGAAATGGGTATGCTTGAACTTAGCTAACTTGTCCATATGATTTGTTAATACTAATAATCTTTTGTTTACTTGATAAAGTGTTTAACATAGGTCAAGATTCATGCTTCTGCGCAACCCCTGCGCAGTAATTCATTTGCGCATGAAACTAATGTTAAGTTTTAAAAGAATCTACTGCGCTATTTAAGCTTTGCGCATGATTTTAACATGCGCACACTTCGTGGATCGCAGGTAAGTCTTCTATTTATTAGAAATTACACATAGGTTCCTGACTGAAAAGTCAACACTTAGTTCACAAGGGTACTTGTGCAATTAAAATTTTCCTTCGCCTTAATTTTTTTGGGAAATTACGCTTTTGCCCCTGCGCATGTCCCATTATCATTAATGCAACCTGTCATTGATGATAGCGCCTGTTAGGATTCCTGAGCAACATTTATGAGGGAGTTGATATGACTGTGACCTGCCTAGACCTGCTGACACACGCGCGCGTCAGGTCTGCGCACGCGCGTTCCCTATTCGGCCACGTCGCTTCGCTATCGTGCACCTCTGTGTTTTTCACCAAACAAGCCGCCTTTCACCAAACCGTCGTGCTGACGTCATGCGCACCTTTTCCCTGTTTAGTATAAAACCTTTTGACCCTCCTATTTCTCTCTCTCCTGCTCACTCTTCTCTTTCACTAAAACTCTTATCTCTCTCATTCTCTGCTACATCTCTCACCATTCTCTAAGATTTCTCTTTTCTCTCTCTTTGACTTTCTTTCCTTCAACCGCAATCCCTTCTCTCTCTCTTCCTCATTTTGAAAACCCTAGTTCCATTTAAAGGGCTCCCCAAAAATCTAAAGCTAAGGTCGTTGTTGAGGTCCATGAACCGGTTGAAGAGGTTCCTCCCCCAGAAGCTAAGACCGTCGACGACATGGTAACAATTTCTGACCCCTGAACTTATTTTTTGTCTATCCGCCTTTGTTAAGTCTCGAGTTCTTAAAACTTCCTTTTTCGATTTCTCTCTGTTCTGTTAATCATTTTCAAAATCGTTTGTTGTTTTGGGTTCGTCTCTCTCTGATCTACCTTTATATCTACTTTATTTCATGATCAATACTGTTTTCACATGACTTCTGCAAAATTTTTGGTCTGAAAACTCCTCGAGCAGACGAACAGTTTTTCTCAGTTTCTGGGTTCGATATCGTGTTTTTAGATATTTCTTTGTTAAGATTATTTTTCGTCCTTAAAATGTGGTCATTTCGATATGTTTTTTGTCCTTTTTGGTCAAACTTTCATTTTTGGTGTTCATGGTGTTCTTCGTGCTCATGAACAGTCCTTTCGTGTTCTTCAAGTTCTTGACTTTTCTATTATACTTTGGATCGCTTATATTTTTTTAAGTGTTTGTGTTTTTGCGCATATTTTTTTTTTTGCGCATCACTTTTACTATTCCTATCTTGTATGGAGATGCTGCGCATACGTGTATCTGCGCATGCACTTCGCTCCATGCGTGATTCTTGTCTAAACTATTTCTTGTTTTGCGCAGAATTCTTTCTATTTCCTACAAGGCTGGGAATTAGATCTTGCTGCGCTACACAAAGACGCTGTCAGACGCAGGATTGTTCATCTCATGGATTCCTCCGGCATCTTACCTCTCTTTACACTGGATCAGGACTTCTATGTTCCCTCTCTCGTAGACGAATTTTTTGAAAATGCAGAGCGAGTCACCATGACGCACAAGCAAACTCGAGCAAAGATTGATGTTATCCGCTCGGTTGTTCAGAATTATTCAGTGCGCATTGTTCCTGCGTCACTTAAAAAGCTTTGCGGGTTTAATGTTGATGATGCGCCAGAAGTCTATTCTGAAGCTAAACAAAACAAACTTGCGCAGAAACTGGTTGGGGAACCCACCCTTGTAAAGAAGTGGAGCGTTCATGATCGCAAGGAATTTGGTGAGGTGATGTATCACCTGTGCACCATTATTGGTGATTCAGTAAACTGCAAAAATGGAAATAAGGGCAAGTTCATTTCCAAGCAGTGGGCTTATTGCATTGCGGTTTATAATGGCGATGCTCTAGACTGGTCATCTGTTCTATTTGATAAGCTATGGGATGCGTCGGAGAGTTATGACAAGTGCATGGACAAGAAAGTAGCCAAGTACAGAACTCACTGTAGGCTACTATCTAAGTACCTAATGAATGTCTCTGAGCTGCGCATCTTTGTGCAGAAGTGTCCTGAACTCAAAGTTCTGTGCACCAAGACCTATTCCATCTCTCACCTCTACTCACTGCGCAATGAAATTGGTCGCGGTGATTATCGCAAGATCTAGAACAAGGACACCAGCCCAAACAAGGAAGAATGGGTTGATAGTGATAATGATGATGATGCAGCCCCTCAACCCAAGGCAAAGAAAACTGCCGCGCAGCCTTCAAAGGCCATTGCACCTGTTGAGCCTGAAACGGCTGCTGCGCAGGCAAAGGGCAAAGGCAAAGGCATTGCAGATCCTGCGCCAGAAAAGGTGAAGGAAATTCCAAATGTCAGGTCAACTGCTGGCATTAAAATCGGATCTGATTTACCGCCTCCTGCTCCCAAGCCCTCAAATAAGCGCAAAGATACTCCTGCACCTACTCCCTCTCCCTTAAAAACTAAGAAAAAGTCTTCATATACCAGACTTCCTCCTGCGGCGGCTACGGTTGAAAAAGACAGCGACTCTCGAATGGATGAGACTGCTGCTGATGCTGATGTTGCGGATGATACCGGGCAGGGGGAGCAAGATCCAAAGGCTGCTGAAGAACCTCCTGCTCAGGGTAAAGGAGATAGTGATGACTGGATGGATGAAGCTTTTCCTGACTCCGGTATGCCTGCCAAGGCCCCTGCTGCTGCACCTGCTAAGGGTGTTCCTCTTCGAACTCTGCGCAAAAAACAAGTTGTGCGCAGCACTACGAAGGGACAGCCAAAAGCTGCGGCTCTACCTTCTCCTGAACCCTCAACAAGTGCCTTCCGACGCCTCAATATTCTGGTTGGAAATACTCAACCTGGCACCTCCGTCCTTCATGATGGACTGGACTTAGAAGATGAGGATGAGGATGAAGTTACCAAGTCTGCGCAGGCCAATGATGCTGCGCAACGAACTGCTGTTAATCCTCCTGAAGGAGAAAAGGTGGGGGATGTACGCACAAATGATACAGATAGCAGCAGCACGCACTCATCTACGCATAGGTCTCCTGCTGCTGATCCTATTCATCTCTTTCCTAAACAACCTTCACCAACGCACTCTCCTCCCAAAGTCTCTCCTCCATCAGCTCAAGCTATTCCTTCCATCTTTCCTACAGTATCTACTTCCTCTCTCTCTTCCTCTGCTGATCTGCGCCAAATTCTCCAGGCTCTCAATACTATTCAAGTCAACCAGGTTTCTGCGCAGTCCCAAATAAATCAACTCCTTACTGCGCAGACTGCTATCCAAGAGCAACTTGATGTGCAGCGCTTAGAGATTGCTGCCATTAAGGGGGAGAATGTATTAAAGGCAAGTACCTCCGCAGGTCCAAGTACCTCCGCAGGTCCCTCCGGCCCCTCTGCGCAGCGCGTCCCTGATGCTTTAGATCAAATGGTTCTGGACTCTCTGAAGTCAATAGCTGGGATGCTTGAAAATGTTTGCACCTATACCGCTATCAATGATGGGTTTATTGGATTGCTTAAGCGTCTGTGCAAGAGCTTGGCTGATGGGTTGCATGAAGGGTTTGCCGGGTTGGAAGCAATGATGTTGGAGAAATTAGAACAAGGTGGTCCTGCGCATGCTAGTGCGCTTAATTTGGATAGTGTCAGGGAGTGCATAACTCAAGCGAAGACTGATTTCACTGATGGGTTCAACGCTAGGATGGATCAAGCTATGTTCGATATTCAAGCCAGCGTGAACACTCAGCGCCTCCACACTGACCAAAGACTCGAAGCAACACAGGCCACCGTCATCAACACTATTGAAGCTGCGGAGCAGTCATATTTCAACCAGATGACTAGACATCAAGTGCAGTACAGAGCCAACTTCCAAGAGCTGCGAGAGGACAACAGAGATATGCACAGAGGAATGTCTACTTATGTCGGTGAGGCTGTGGCATTCAGAGAGAGGTTTCAAGAACTGAAGATTGAACTTATGAATAAGTTCAACAGTCTGCAGAATGAGCTGCGCGAAGCCTTGCACTGGATCAACATAGACTAGGTTCTATGTATTTTTTTTTTTTTTTTGCGCAAGGTATTCCTTTTTGTGCGCATTTTTTTTTCTTATTCAAACTTGTAATCTGCAACTCTTTATATTTCAAGTTTTAATGAGAAAAATTGCATCATTAGTTTCCAAAACCTTGTTCAATTCAAACCATTTGTTTATGGAACAATGATTGCATTATTTCACCTCATGCGCATATTATTAACTGCTCATATTTTCTACGCATGAAGTTTAAATATTCAGTTTAAACGCATACTTAAACTAAAACTCATATTTTTTATGCGCTGAATGATATTTCTGTCTTTCCCTCTTTATAAGTTAATCTTTTGGATAGACTAGAAATCTATAGCTTTGGTTAGTGTGTGCATTGACTTGAGACATGATTTACCATTCACATTTTTATGGACATGTTATTATCAAGTACAATGAATTGCCTTTGCTATAGTAGGTAATGGCATCAATCATTTAGGGGGAGATTGTTGGGTATGCTTATCTTTTAACCCTCCTATTTATGTTAGAATTGATTGATACCATCACCTATTTATATTCTATGGACTTTAGGACCCTATGTAAGAAGTTTTATAAATTCAATTTTTAGCTTAGTCCATTTTAAAGTATAGGCTTAGAAAATAGGACTTAGAGCGAAAAGGAATGAAGATCTAAGCAAGACTGTGGTCACTGTGCAAGACTACTCTACGCAGGACACCACTGCGCAGGTCTCTCCTGCGCAGCATTCTACCTTGCTCAGTTTTCGATGCATACAGATCACCTAACTTGGAAAACGCTTAGAAGATGCACGCTTATTAAAGTGCTGAGGTGTGCAGAAACGACAAATTTTCACACTCAACATATCCAACGGTAGAGATACGCTCAGATGAAGCAATTCAAATAAAGACAGCTTTCAACCTTCTAGAAGAAGCTTTTAAATTTAGTCTTCATGCTTAGTCTCCAACGGCTCAAAGTTCCTGCGTACCAATCATATTGTGCCAGGTCATCAACCTTGATCAGAGCCCCAACGGGTGTAAAGGACATCTGCACACCAATCATATAATGCCAGCTCATCGTCCTTGCTCAGAGCTCCAACAGCTAGTTTTAGGCTCTCTACTATAAATAGCCTGCTCATTTTCATTTCCAAGTTTCTAGAGTTTGTGCTTTCATAAGTATCCTTGAGGTTAAGAAGATTGCTGCTTATATTCCCAAATTCAAGATCAACCTTCAAACCTTCAAACCTTCAAACTCATGCCCAGATCCTAAAGCCTTATATCACCAGAATTCTTCGTGCTCTTCATCTCATAGATTCATAGAGCCCAGAATTTCTATCACACACACCTCTTGAAGCTTCCATCATTTAGATCCTACTTCTTGAGATACACCGGTTTAGTCTAGGATTTGCTCCTCATAGATTAGATTTTGATTTGAGTTTTGATTCCTTGTAATCTTGTAAAAGCTCATCTCATCAATATAAATCTCATTAGAAAATCCAAGACTAACCATATTGGTAGAGGACGTAGATCTTTCATCGATCGAACCTCTCCAAATAGCTTATTCTCTATTCTTACTGCTTATTTCCTGCTTACATTATATCTTAATAGCTGCTTTGTTTGATCTTTTCAGATTGCTATTTGCTGCTCTGTTTTGTTACTGCTTATTGCCTTAGAACATTTTAAACAACTCTTTAGCCAAAACTTAGCGCGTGCGTTTTTACCTTCTGCGCATTATACCCTGCGCAGTTGCTACTTAAATTTCCGCTGTGTATTTCACACTCTCTCTGCGCGCTATACTTAGCTTATTTAAGAATTGTGCACATAAGCCATTGCTTTGGAAAATGGTTTGAAAAGAATTTTAAAAACGATATTTACCCCCCTAGCATTTTTCATACCCTTGTTGCCCCTTTGGGACCAACAGGTGGTTTAAAAAAACGTACGAGCTGAGAGAGAAATGGGCGGATGCTTATTTAAGGGAGGTACTGACACTGGGTATGACCTCGACCCAACTTAGCGAGGGTATCAATGCCTGCCTTAAACAGTGGCTGAAAAGTGACATAGACATGATTGAGTTCTTTAATCGTTTTGGGCGTGTTGTTCGAAAGAAGAGATTGGATGAGCAGGTAATGGAGTACAACTCCCAGCAAAAATGCTTCCCCGAAAGGTTGAAGTTACAACCATTGCTACTCCACGCTGCACAAGTATACACCCTACCAATTTGAGAAAGGTTCAAAATGGAGTACGAAGAAATAGGCGGGCTTGTTATTTCAGGTCCAGAATAAAATGAAGGTGGTATCTTGTATCGGGCTTGGGTGTATAAGGAAGACCATAATGTGTTTGAGGTGGTTGCTTGTGAGGCCACTATGTCGGTAACATGTAACTGCGTGAAGTATGTAATGTGTGGCTACTTATGCTGTCACTCTCTCAAGGTGCTTGACACCATGAACATAAAAAATATCCCGGATCAATACATCCTTAAGAGATGGAGAAAAGTTGGCAGACATCACGGTGCTCTTGACTTCACCGGGCTGACAATTGATGTGGAACCAGATCGTAGGATGTCCCAACGCTACCATTCCATGGTACCCAACTTTGTATCAATTGCGTCCAGGGCTTCTGAATGTGAAGAAGCCACACAAATTGTTGTGGAAACCCTTAAGGATCTTTCGCAATGAGTTTCTAACATATGTCTCCACAATAACGCTGACCCTCAAGGAGGTGGGCCTTCCAGCACATCGTCGCCAGTTGATCCAAAGAACGCCAATGTCGTGAGAGGGTTTGCAAGGAAGCAGGGGAAAGAAAAGTCTCTGGTAAATAAGGGCGATAAAAGGCCACTGGGATGGTTAGACATTTTACATCTGAAACGTAACAAAAGGAATCGCCGGAAAAGAAAAGTCTCCCTAGCCGGGTTTGATGTGGAAGCTGAATTAAACGAGCCTGACGAGGATTGTACTGATATTGAAGAAGAGTCTCAGCCTTTAGTTAGCCAGTCAACACAGGTAAAACAAAAACCATTGTATTTCAAGTGTACAAATAGCAGTTTCAATAAATTTTCCCCCTATTAATTCTTTGCAATTCTTTCCAGGTTGAAACGACTCCAATGATTGAAACTGATGATGTATATGTAGTTTCGTATGAAAACCTGGACCAAAATGTTGGAGCAACATGTACCAATCATCGAAGTCGATACCCACCATATACCGCCTTTCAGAGCAGTACCGGGTCCTTTGCCCAGTTGCAACCGACAGACCTCTCTTATCAACTGCAAACAAGTGATTTGGATGGTGATATATATATATATATATATATATATATATATATATATATATAATGTAGGATTAAGAATGCATGCTGTAGGCCTCTTGGGTTAAGATGGTCATGTGAGTTTGTCGTTAACGTCTCCCTCCCCCTTTCTTATGTCTTTGCAGGTTCAGTAGTCAGCTCTAGCAGACGTAATTGATGGTGCGGAATCAGAATGGTAGAATTGTTTTTGGCGCGATCGCAGTATGTGTGTGGTATATTTTGGCGCAATTGTGGTATGGATGTGGCTTTTCTTCAGGATATATGGTTTGTATAGTTCCTAAAAACAGTGTTTGTTTTAGATCAGGAGGTAGAAGATGGTTGGAAAATTAGTTTTATTTTTTTGCATTGAGTGTTATGGGGACAAAGATATTGTTTGAAGTTGTACTAGTTAAGTGCCACAGTTGTTAAGTGGGAGTGCCCTATTATATCTGAAATTTCCATTAAATGTCAAGTATACATAACAAATGTGAAAGAAAAAATTTAAGATTTTTGTTCTGATAGAGCAAGAAGATGGATGGATGGATAGATAGATAGATGGATGGATATATAAAGTACCGTAAATGAGCACCTATAAACTGTGGATACATATTTATAAACACATAACTATACATATGGCTTTAAGGAGCGATTAATGCCTCTTCAACTAAATTATGAATTTCTAAAGTGTCCTTCTCATCGCTAGTAGGTTCATCAGGATGTTGGATTTTTGAAATAATCCACTCTGGTAAAACAACATCTTGCGGAAAATCGTTGGATTGTACTATATGAATAAGCTTCTACCTGTTGCCATTAGCTGAAAAGAGTAGTTTGTTCCATTTCAAGCCCAATTTGGCCACATACTTATAGTTTTCGGATTCAACATCAATACAATCTTTAACAGACTTCAATCTCTTTGCACGCTTAGTTAATACTATCACTGCTGCCCGACCCTGTGTCCGTCTGGAATTGCTTGAACTTGGAACCACTCTCTTACTTTGTAGTTGAGGAGTAGCATTAACATAACGTGCCTGTTGGTCCCAGAAGGGCAACAAGGGTATGAAAAATGCTAGAGGGGGGGGGGGGTGAATAGCGTTTTTAAAATTCTTTTCAAACCCTTTTGCAAAGCAATGGCGAATGCGCACGACTCTTAATTTGGCTAAGTATAGCGCGCAGCAAGAGTGTGAAATGCACAGCGGAAGTCTTAAAGCAGTCACTTATGCGCAGGGAGTATGCGCAGAAGTGTAAATACGCACGCACTAAGTTTTAGCTAAAAGATAGGCGCAAGATGGAACTAAGGTAAAAAGCTCACAAACACACTTCGAACGATGCAAGACAATCTACAAAGATCAAACAAAACAATATATGAGTAAAGCTTAAATGTAGAATGAAAAGCACAAACAATAGACAAGCTATTTGGAGAGGTTCGATCGGGAAAAGATCTACGTCCTCTACCAAGATGGTTAGTCTTGGATTTCTAATGGAGATCTTATTATATGAGAGAGTTTACAAGTTACAGCGAGGTAGAACAAAACTAACTCAAAGATCTATAATCTATGAAAGAACAAAATCCTAGACAATAACCAGTGTATCTCTAGAAGTAAGATCGATGAGATCGATACTTCAAGAGGTGTGTGTGTGTATCAGAAATTTGGGCTCTTTAAATCTATGAGATGGAGAGCACAAGATTCTGGTGTTACAAAGGCTTTATAGTATCTGGGCTTAGTGAACTATGAAGGTATGAAGGTTGATCTTATAAATCTGGAAATCTTGTAGGCAATCTTCAAATCTTCAAAGTTTCTCTTTGGAAGCAAATCTTAAGCAATTCTCAAGGAACATACCAGTAGCTTGGAAAAAGGGGATGAGCATGCTATTTATAGCTGAGCTCCAAAAACTAGTCGTTGGGGAGCAGAGCAAGGACTATGTGCTGTCGCTTTGTGATTGGCGCGCAGCTGTCCTTTATAGCCGTTGGAGACATCAAGTTGACAGATTTCAAAAATCTTCAAGAGTGACAGCTGTCTTCAGATTTGAATTTCAAACAAGGGGAGCGTCTCCATCTTCATGTGTGCTGAGTGTTCTAGTTTTGTCGTTGGTCCACATCAGCAATTTTGGCTCATTCAAAAGCGTAGCTTGTTGAGACGCTTTCCAAGCTTCATAAGGTAAGGTCAGAAAGTGAGAATTAAGGCAAGTCTGAGTGCGCATGAAATTCATGCGCATGGAGTGCGCAGAAGGTGATGCGCTGCGCATGAAGGGATGCGCTGCGCATGGAAGGGGTGCGCACCATGCTTTGCTTTTGCTCTATTTACCATGAAATTATAGCTTCAGCCCTAGATACTAAGCCTAGTCTATAAAGAGGACTTAGCTAAAAATTGAAGTTACAAAACTTCTTACATAGGGTCCTAAAGTCCTTAAAATAAACACAGGTGATGGTATCAATCAATTCTAACATAAGTAGGAGGGTTAAGTGATAAGCATACCCAACAATCTCCCCCTAAATGATTGATGCCATTACCTACTATAACAAAGGCAATTCATTGTACTTGATAATAACATGTCCATAAGAATAGAAAATGATAAATCATGTCTCAAGTCAATGTACACACTAGCCAATGCTATAGATTTTTAGTCTATCCAAAAGAAATTAACTTACAATATAGGAAAGACAGAAATATCACTCAGAGCATACAAATAATATGAGTTTAAGTTTAGTATGCGTTTAAACTGAATGTTTAAACATCATGCAATGAAATATGAGCTGTTAAGGATATGCGCATGAAGTTTATAAGATATGCAATGTTCCACAAACGAAAAGTTTGAATTGAACAAGGTTTTGTGAAAGTGCAATGATGCATTCTTCTCATTAAAACTTGAAAGGTAAGAGTTACAGGGTACAAGTTTTACAATGGAAGAAAAATCAAAAGCAAAAGACCTTGCGCATCAAAAACTTACAATTGCGCAGCAAAACGAAAAGATTACAAAGTCTAGTCTATATGAATTCGCTGCAGTGCTTCGTGCATCTCATTCTGCAAGCTGGTAAACTTGTTCATCAACTCAATCTTCAGTTGCTGAAACTAGGCGTTGTATTCCACCACTAGATTCACATGAGTCCTCATACCGTCGCGCATCAGTGCATTATCTCTCTGGATGTCTTCAGAAATCCTGTTAAAGCAATTTTCAAACGCCCCCATCTGATTTTCAAAAGATTGAAGGGACGCAGCTATGGAGTCCTGAATTTCTTTCTGCGCATCAACCAAAGTCTTGGTTAGCTCTACCTGAACCATGTTCTGACTTGCTTGCATATCTAGCATAGCCTAATTCATTCTTCCATTGAAAGTATCATTGAACTGAACTAAGCAGTCAGTCATATGAGATTTGAGCGCATCAATAGAGGAGGAGCTGGAGGCAGTAGGCGCAAAATTGTCAATAGACTTGATGACTTTGGCAGACTCAATCTGAATGATTTCTGTGATGGTTTTGGCTAAGGAAAACAAAGCTTCATTCAACCCATGCACAGAGGGGATCTTAGTGAGCGCGGAAGAGATTATGTCGAAGTCA
This sequence comes from Campanula takesimana, assembly GCA_026119855.1. Lineage (NCBI taxonomy): Eukaryota > Viridiplantae > Streptophyta > Magnoliopsida > Asterales > Campanulaceae > Campanula > Campanula takesimana. Next base: position 281,094 of record JAOWBW010001033.1, on the reverse strand, counting down.
TGCTGGATATCTTGGCGCAGAAGATCAAAATCTTAAGAGGGCGCATCACCAGAACCAGATGCATGCGCAGCAGCAGAACCTGAGGGAGGAGGCATAGCTTCAGAACTGGTTGCCTTTGTTACAGAACTCTCCCCCTTAATGGCACAATCAATAGCCTGAAGGAAACTGGCTTACGCATCGAGCCGTGCAGACTGCGCATCCAGTTGCTCTTGAATCTTAGTTTGCGCAGTGACCACCTGAAAGTGCTGGGTTTGCGCATCAAATTGATTAGCCTGGATAGTCTGGAGCATGGCCAAGATTTGACGCATGTCAGTTGTTGAACTTGAGGGATCTGAGGGAGCAGTTGCTGGAGTTACAGCAGGAATAATTGGAGAAGTCTGTGATGCTCCAGTAGGTTGCACAGGAGTGACAGCAGCAGCAGGAGGCTCTTGCGCATGAACTGGAGAGTGATGCGTTTGCGCAGTAGGCTCTTTAATGGTTATCCCAGGCGCAACAGTAGATTTGCTGGCCTTCTTCTTCTTGCGCAAAGGCGCATCAGCAGCAATGCCCTTGCCTTTTTCTTTGTCGCCTACTTTGCTTGGGACCGGCTCAAAGAAGGATTCAATTTCAGAATCAGAGTCAATTGAAGATGCCTCATAAATCTCACCACTAGATACAGGAGGCGATCCTTGATCTTCAGGATGAATATCTTCAAACACTTCAATGGGATCAGCAGCCCAGTACATGCAGTAATCAAAGTTGTTTACTTCACGGCGGAAATTCTGAAGAAATACGTGTGAATACGTGCGCGTGGAAGTCACATCAACTTTGAGAGAGGGGTCATCTTCCACCAGTTTGCGCACTGATGGGAATCGCATGAAGATTGCAGTTAGAATTCTGCAATGTGTTTTGTACTTGGCTGGTTTCTTTGGATCAGCTGCCTTCTTTTTGTAGACGCGCACCCAACGCACTAATTCATCAAAGATGATTTCAGACAAGCTTAACCTCTTCTTTTTGTAAATGGAAGCGCAGCACATCCATTGCTTGCTGATGAATGTTGACTTATTACCATTTTTACAGTTGATAGTGTCACCTGTCACGACCCGAAATCTAGGCTCTATTTTATTAGTAATTAAATGATTTTTATTTAATTATTTGCTTATTTATTCATTTGAATTATTATTTAATTAAATATTTATGTGTGCAATTTATGTGTTATAATAATTTATGCCTAGCATTTTAATTGAGTCTTTTGGGTTAGTGTGGCATTGTTGGGTCTTAATTGTTAGTAGGGAGTGTAGCATTTGTGTTAGTAGAAAGGGAGGGGCCTAGTTGTAACATTTTGAAATGATTTTTCCCCTACTCCCTCCCTACTCCTTCCCTTCTCCCTCACTCTTCCCCTTCACCCCATCATTTTCCAGCAAACTCATCTCCTCTCTCCTCAATTGGTAAGTTTTCTCATCCTCTCACTTCTCTCTTCATTTTCTCCATCTTCCTCTCATTATCATTCATTTCTTGAAACTTGAACATTGTTTAGATCGTCGATAGGATCGTAGGAAGCCTAAAAGATTTGAATTCCGTCAACCTTGAGAAATCCGTGTAAGTTGCTTTTCCCCCTATTTTATGCTAGAAATGCTACTCCATTTTTATTTGATGTTATGAATGCCATTTATTGCATTTTGGGTTGATTTGGGAGTGATTTGCATTTTGCTTATTTTTGTGAAATCTTGGGTATTTGAATCACCCTTGAGTGAGGTCCTTAGATGAGGTTGTTGGAGTTGTTTTGGCTCAAAATGGTGTAGGTACCTTAATCCCCTTCTTGGTAGTGTTAGAAATGGTAAAGATTTGGTGCGTATTGGATTTGGGGTTGTTAATGGTGGAAACCCAGAACTTTTGGCCGGAAATTGCCCTTCCGGGCAAGGAGGCGCGCGCATCCCTCCCTTAGGAAGCGTGCGCACCCTTTTGCCATCCTTGAACAATTGTGCTTCTGTTGGATGGAGGAGCACGCACCCATTTATATGAAGCGCGCGCACCCTCTCCTTCTCCCAACTCGATTTCCCAACTGATCTAGGAGGCGCGCGCATCCCTCCCATAGGAGGCGCGCGCATCCCTCTCCCCTGTTATGCAATTTATTCCCCTTTTGGTCCAAACTTTCGAGAGTCATATTTTGTTCTTGCGAACTCCGTTGTAGGCGTGTAAATCATCGTTTCAAAGCTCTCCTTAAGCTCTTCGATATGAGTAAGTAAATTTGGTAGAGTGCTCGATTTAATTGGACCCTTTGTGGTCAAATGTGATATGGGAATTGCGTTATCTTGGTTAAGATTGTTGCAACATGTTAACTGTGTATCGTTGGTTCATTTCACTTTCTTGGTGACTGATTGGAATGGTTCCCTACTTTGGAACCTTAAGTTGTTCATTCACGCTAAATTATTATTACTTAGCATTTAATAGGAAGCTCAGCTGGCATATTTGTTGCGCCGGGCGATGGGAAGGATTATAATGGCAAAGCCAAGTCCATTATAATGTTGACCATTGTTTTGCCCTTACTATACCCCTTCTCCAGATTGGCCTTGGAAAGGATAAGTCAGCGTTCCTTTGTGAATGTATCTGGCTAGCGGGCATGACTTTGTGTCATGGTCCTTGTCCCTTGTGACACTTTTATGTTATTGGTTCCGGTACCGGGGTTTTCTCTTCGGCTTTCATGCTATTATGAAGATGATGATTGTTGATTATTGAAGCTGCGCAGCGATCCTTTATTTGGATGTTCCGGTTTGGAAAACCTTGGATATATCCTTTGTTATGTGTTTATTTCCGCTGCTATCTGTTATATGATAATTGCTATGTGCTATGTGATGATAATTATTGTTTATTGCTTATTGCATCATAGCATGTCATGTAGTTGCATTAGTAACTTATTGAGATTTATCTCACCCCCTTTCTTTTATCTTTGTTTTTCCTTAACCCCCCCCCAGGTGCTAAGGATTAGTCTCGCTGATCACGAGAGCGAGGACGTCGAGTGTGGATCCATTCTTTTGGGGAAGGTTGATATAGGTTGGTTTACATTATATAAATGTGTAACCATTTTGGGGTAGTTGTACCAAACAATGACGTCACTAAGAATTGTGTATATTTGTGTTTTGTTGGCATGAACTTGTGGAAGTTTATGAGAAGTTGTAATTGGTTTTTATCAAACTTGGTTTTGTAAAACTTGGGATCATCACCCTTTTTGGTATCAAATGAAATTTTTAACTTCAGTATTTCTGAGTTTTGGTTTTAGAGTCGACGTCCAGATCGCGGTCTCGGGCCCGCGGGGTCCGGGGTCGCGACAGTTGGTATCAGAGCTATGGCATTAGCTCTAAGTATAAGTCTAGGCGGATTAGTATGACCTAGGTGGGTAGTAGTGTGCGGAGTGATTAACGGTTGATGTTTTATGCAGGTAATTGTTCTCAATGTCTGGAAGAAGAAACAGAGGAGGTACTAGCGGGGCACAGAATCAGAATGGTACAAGGGAAGAAGCCCGTGCCATGTTTCAAGGCATGTTTGAGGCGGCCATGAAGGCCATACATGATCAAGGTCCGAGGGTAGAGAAAGCACCACCCCGCTATGGATTGGAGCAATTTCTGAAGTTGAAACCGGTTGAATTCAATGGGGAACCCGATGTAAGGAAAGCTGAGTTGTGGATTGAATCGATGGAGAAGATTTATGATGTATTTGGGTGTTCGGATGAGGACAAGGTCCGGTTCGCGGCTTACAAGCTTGTGGGAGCCGCCGAGCATTGGTGGAAGGGTGTTAAAGCTACTTGGGATGATACTCACACGGTGTATGCATGGGAGTTGTTCGTGCGCAAATTCAAGGAGCATTTCATTCCGGTTGTTGATCAAAACCGAAAGGAGATCGAGCTACTCAACCTAGAGCAAGGTGTGTTGTCTATAGCACAATATTCGGCGAAGTTCATAGAATTAGCCCGGTATTGTGACTATTTGGTGAGAACCGAGGAACAAAAAGCTATGAGATTTATTCGGGGATTGAAGACCTCCATCCGTACTCAACTGATTGCTCAACGGATTGTAACATTTCAAGATGCGGTGGATCGAGCCTATCTTATAGAGCAAGATATTGGGGAACATAAGAGGAAGACCGAGGTGGCCAACCCGAGTAAGCATGGAGCACAGAGCAAGTCGCAACCAAGGATCGAAAATCGAGGTAACTTTGGGGGACAATCTCAGTTCCGAGGGCAACCGATCCCAAGGAACCCGGGTACCACTTCCGGGAACCAAGGGAGCCTAATTAGGAAGCCTTGTACCTTTTGTCAGAAGGTAGGCCATGCAGAGGATAGGTGTTGGAAAAAGCAAGGCAAGTGTACTAATTGTGGTGAAATGGGGCACTTTGCGAGAGAGTGCACGAGGCACCGAGGACAGTCATCCGGGTCAGGAGTTGGTACTAATCAGGGTCAGAAAAGGGATGCCGCTGGGAAGCCCAAAGTTCAAGGGAAGGTTTATGCCATGAATCAACAACAAGCTACCGATGATCCATCCGTTATTGGAGGTATTGTTTCTGTGTCTAATGTGAGCGCACGAGCGTTAGTAGATCCAGGATCATCTCATTCATACATTTCTGTGCAATTTGCTTCCATGTTAAATGCTGCATTCGAGTCTTTACCGTACGTGCTAGAGGTGTCGACCCCTATAGGAGAATGCTTGATTTCCTATCGAGTCTTTCGTGCTTGTGATGTGGTTATTTGTGGTCGAGTCCTTTGTGCGGATTTAGTAGTTCTTCCTATCCAAGACTTTAATGTCATTTTGGGTATGGATTGGTTGAGCAAGTTTCATGCTTCTGTTGATTGCCATAAGAAAACCGTTACTTTTTCTATTCCCGATGTGCCTAAATTTGTGTTTGAGGCTAGTCCTCTAAGTAGAAAGGTTCGCTTAATTTCTTATTTGAAAGCGAGGAAATTATTGCATAGTGGTTGTGAGGGGTATTTGGCTAGTGTTCTTGATTCTAGGAAAGAATCCCCTAGTTTTGATAGTGTTCGGGTAGTTCGGGAATTTCCCGATGTTTTCTCTACCGAGTATGATATGCCTCCCCGATCGTGAGATTGAGTTTTGTATAGATCTTTTGCCGGGTACGGCTCCAATTTCGAAAGCACCTTATAGGTTAGCTCCCGCAGAGTTGAAGGAGTTAAAGGTCCAGTTACAAGAGTTGCTTGACCGAGGATTTATCCGCCCTAGTGTTTCCCCGTGGGGAGCACCGGTTTTATTTGTGCGGAAGAAAGATGGTTCGTTGAGATTGTGCATAGATTACCGGAAGTTGAATCAGGTTACGGTGAAGAATAAGTATCCTCTACCGCATATTGATGATTTGTTTGATCAGCTTCAAGGGTCCGTGGTTTTCTCTAAGCTTGATTTGAGGAGTGGGTACCATCAGTTGAAGGTTCGATCAGAGGATATTCCGAAGACTGCTTTTCGCACTCGGTATGGTCATTATGAGTTTTTGGTTATGCCGTTTGGGTTGACTAACGCGCCGGCCGTGTTTATGGATTTGATGAACCGAGTTTTCCATCCTTATCTCGATTCGTTCGTGGTGGTTTTCATCGACGACATTCTTGTTTATTCGAAATCTCGGGAGGAGCACGAGCAACACTTGAGGACAGTTTTATCCGTTCTTGCGAGGGAGAAATTATTTGCGAAGTTCAGTAAATGCGAATTTTGGCTCGAGAAGGTGTCATTTCTGGGTCATGTGATTTCTAAAGATGGGATTTCTGTGGATCCTTCTAAGATAGAGGCAATAGTGGATTGGAAGAGACCCGAGTCAGTGACCGAGATTCGTAGTTTTCTGGGTTTAGCCGGGTATTACCGAAGGTTTATTGAAGGGTTTTCGAGGATCGTTACTCCGATGACTCAGTTGACCCGGAAGAATGTTCCGTTTGTGTGGACCGAGAAATGTGACAAGAGTTTCGAGGAATTGAAGAAGAGGTTGACTACCGCACCGATCTTGACCTTGCCTAATGGGAGCGATGGCCTAGTGATTTACAGTGATGCTTCGAAAGAGGGCTTGGGTTGTGTGTTGATGCAGAATGGGAAAGTGATTGCTTACGCTTCGAGGAAGTTGACCCCTAGTGAGCAGAATTACCCGACTCATGATATGGAGTTAGCGGCTATTGTCTTTGCGTTGCACAAGTGGAAGCACTACCTTTATGGGGCGAAGTTTGAGATTTTTACGGATCACAAGAGTTTGAAGTACCTTTTCTCCCAGAAAGAGTTGAATAATAGACAGCGTCGATGGATGGAATTGTTGAAGGACTATGATTGCACGATTTCTTATCACCCGGGAAAGGCGAATGTGGTAGCCGATGCGATTAGTAGAAAATCTTATGTGGCTTCGATGATGGTCCGTGAGTGGAAAATGCTTGAGGATGTTCGAGATTGGTCTCCTCGTGAATCGAGACATGGGGCTATTTTTGCGAATATTAGGGTGTCTCCGACCCTAATTCAGAGGATAAAGGAAGCTCAGAATGAGGATCCCGAGTTTGTGAAAATAACGGGTAAATTGAAGGAAAAGAACTTCGAGGATTTTTCTGTTAGCCCGATTGGAGTGTTGACTTTCCGTGGTCGTTTGTGTGTTCCGGATGTTGATGGAATTAAACAGAGAATTCTTGATGAGGGTCACAAATCGAGATATACTATTCATCCGGGTAGTACGAAGATGTATCAGGATTTGAAGCAACAATTTTGGTGGATTAATATAAAAAGGGAAATAGCAGAGTATGTTTCGAAGTGTTTAACTTGTCAGCAGGTCAAAGCCGAGCATCAGAGACCCGCGGGGCTACTTCAGTCGTTAGAGATTCCGGAATGGAAATGGGAGCATGTGACTATGGATTCGTTACGGGACTACCTCGTACCCGTAGGAAGTATGACAGTGTTTGGGTAATAGTGGATAGATTGACCAAGAGTGCCCATTTCTTGCCTATTGATATCAGATATTCGATGGAAAAGCTTGCGACCCTTTATATCGATGAGATTGTTAGATTGCATGGGGTTCCGGTTAGCATTGTGTCAGATCGAGACCCGAGGTTTACTTCTAGATTCTGGAAGGCGTTTCAGGAAGCTTTGGGTACAGATTTGCGATTCAGCACAGCTTTTCATCCTCAGACCGACGGTCAATCCGAGAGGACTATTCAGATTCTTGAGGATATGTTGCGAGCGTGTTCGATAGACTTCTCTGATTCTTGGGATTCGCACCTACCGTTAGTGGAATTCTCTTACAACAACAGTTATCAGGCTAGTATCGAGATGGCACCGTTTGAGGCCTTGTATGGAAGAAAGTGTAGATCACCTATTTGTTGGGATGAGGTCGGTGAAGCGAAAGTTTTGGGTATTGATTTGCTTCGGGATTCGGTTGAGAAAGTTAAAGTCATCCGGGATAGATTGAAGACAGCCCAGAGTCGACATAAGAGCTATGCAGATAACCGAAGGCGAGATCTTAGTTTTCAGATTGGTGATTGGGTATTCTTGAAGGTATCTCCGAAGGTGGGTATTCGTAGGTTTGGGAAGAAAGGCAAGTTGGCTCCGAGGTTTATTGGCCCGTTTGAGATTTTGGGAAAGGTTGGACTTCTTGCGTATCGTCTTGCGTTACCGCCATCCTTAGACCGGTTGCACAACGTGTTCCATGTTTCTATGCTTCGGAAGTATGTTCATGATCCGTCTCACGTGTTACCGAGGATACCGGAGGATATTGAGCCCGATATGACTTATGAGGAACGACCGGTTCGGATCTTAGATTCCAAAGTCCAAGAGTTGAGGAGCAAGAGCATTGCGATGGTTCGAGTTCTTTGGAGGAATCATAACATCGAGGAGTCGACGTGGGAGCTCCGAGATGAGATCGAGAGGAAATTTCCGTGGCTTTTCGTTTAAGGTGAGTCTCGTTAAAATTCGGGTCGAATTTTCTTTAAGGGTGAGTGAATGTCACGACCCGAAATCTAGGCTCTATTTTATTAGTAATTAAATGATTTTTATTTAATTATTTGCTTATTTATTCATTTGAATTATTATTTAATTAAATATTTATGTGTGCAATTTATGTGTTATAATAATTTATGCCTAGCATTTTAATTGAGTCTTTTGGGTTAGTGTGGCATTGTTGGGTCTTAATTGTTAGTAGGGAGTGTAGCATTTGTGTTAGTAGAAAGGGAGGGGCCTAGTTGTAATATTTTGAAATGATTTTTCCCCTACTCCCTCCCTACTCCTTCCCTTCTCCCTCACTCTTCCCCTTCACCCCATCATTTTCCAGCAAACTCATCTCCTCTCTCCTCAATTGGTAAGTTTTCTCATCCTCTCACTTCTCTCTTCATTTTCTCCATCTTCCTCTCATTATCATTCATTTCTTGAAACTTGAACATTGTTTAGATCGTCGATAGGAACGTAGGAAGCCTAAAAGATTTGAATTCCGTCAACCTTGAGAAATCCGTGTAAGTTGCTTTTCCCCCTATTTTATGCTAGAAATGCTACTCCATGTTTATTTGATGTTATGAATGCCATTTATTGCATTTTGGGTTGATTTGGGAGTGATTTGCATTTTGCTTATTTTTGTGAAATCTTGGGTATTTGAATCACCCTTGAGTGAGGTCCTTAGATGAGGTTGTTGGAGTTGTTTTGGCTCAAAATGGTGTAGGTACCTTAATCCCCTTCTTGGTAGTGTTAGAAATGGTAAAGATTTGGTGCGTATTGGATTTGGGGTTGTTAATGGTGGAAACCCAGAACTTTTGGCCGGAAATTGCCCTTCCGGGCAAGGAGGCGCGCGCATCCCTCCCTTAGGAAGCGCGCGCAACCTTTTGCCATCCTTGAACAATTGTGCTTCTGTTGGATGGAGGCGCACGCACCCATTTATATGAACCGCGCGCACCCTCTCCTTCTCCCAACTCGATTTCCCAACTGATCTAGGAGGCGCGCGCATCCCTCCCATAGGAGGCGCGCGCATCCCTCTCCCCTGTTATGCAATTTATTCCCCTTTTGGTCCAAACTTTCGAGAGTCATATTTTGTTCTTGCGAACTCCGTTGTAGGCGTGTAAATCATCGTTTCAAAGCTCTCCTTAAGCTCTTCGATATGAGTAAGTAAATTTGGTAGAGTGCTCGATTTAATTGGACCCTTTGTGGTCAAATGTGATATGGGAATTGCGTTATCTTGGTTAAGATTGTTGCAACACGTTAACTGTGTATCGTTGGTTCATTTCACTTTCTTGGTGACTGATTGGAATGGTTCCCTACTTTGGAACCTTAAGTTGTTCATTCACGCTAAATTATTATTACTTAGCATTTAATAGGAAGCCCAGCTGGCATATTTGTTGCATCGGGCGATGGGAAGGATTATAATGGCAAAGCCAAGTCCATTATAATGTTGACCATTGTTTTGCCCTTACTATACCCCTTCTCCAGATTGGCCTTGGAAAGGATAAGTCAGCGTTCCTTTGTGAATGTATCTGGCTAGCGGGCATGACTTTGTGTCATGGTCCTTGTCCCTTATGACACTTTTATGTTATTGGTTCCGGTACCGGGGTTTTCTCTTCGGCTTTCATGCTATTATGAAGATGATGATTGTTGATTATTGAAGCTGCGCAGCGATCCTTTATTTGGATGTTCCGGTTTGGAAAACCTTGGCTATATCCTTTGTTATGTGTTTATTTCAGCTGCTATCTGTTATATGATAATTGCTATGTGCTATGTGATGATAATTATTGTTTATTGCTTATTGCATTATAGCATGTCATGTAGTTGCATTAGTAACTTATTGAGATTTATCTCACCCCCTTTCTTTTATCTTTGTTTTTCCTTAACCCCCCCCCAGGTGCTAAGGATTAGTCTCGCTGATCACGAGAGCGAGGACGTCGAGTGTGGATCCATTCTTTTGGGGAAGGTTGATATAGGTTGGTTTACATTATGTAAATGTGTAACCATTTTGGGGTAGTTGTACCAAACAATGACGTCACTAAGAATTGTGTATATTTGTGTTTTGTTGGCATGAACTTGTGGAAGTTTATGAGAAGTTGTAATTGGTTTTTATCAAACTTGGTTTTGTAAAACTTGGGATCATCACCCTTTTTGGTATCAAATGAAATTTTTAACTTCAGTATTTCTGAGTTTTGGTTTTAGAGTCGACGTCCAGATCGCGGTCTCGGGCCCGCGGGGTCCGGGGTCGCGACATCACCAATGAGAGTGCAGAGGTGGAACATCAATTCCCCAAAATCTTTCCTATCATGGTTGTTGTACTGACCAACCAGAGTAGGAATCCTTATAAGCTTCTGCGCAACACTGTCCTGCACATCCTGAGGTATCGTCTTCTTATTGCACGCTGGTAAACCCATCGCTTGTCTGATATGCGCGTAGTTGATAGTTATAGAAACTCCGCGGATAGAACTTTTGAGACAAGGAACTGAGATATCGTCGTACATTCGTTCAATTTATTCTGCATTGCTGAAGAACTCGTCGATGTAAGATGGAAGAATAAAGTCCTGGCCTTTGGAGAAGAGAGGCAAAATCCCAGATTTGTCCATGATTTCAACCATATAGCGTCCTAGCGCATCCAGTTTTAGGTCTTCCACATCAAGTTCCCATCCAGGAATAAAGTAATTGAGATTCATTTGTGGATCCTCTTGCTTCTTGGAAGATGTAGTGGATGATTTCTTGGGAGCCATGATATATATAGAGAAGATTTTTCAGAAAAGTAGAGGTTGATGAGTGCAGAGAGAGAGAGAGATATCAGAAAGAGAGGAAGGCGGTTGAGGAAAGTTTGAGCAGAGGAGAAGTGAGGAGAGAGAGACGGCGGAGGAGGTTTTAATCATCAAAAAGGATGATGACGTCATGCGCGCTGACAACAAGTTGGTGAAAGTCAGGCGAGTGAGGAGCACGCACAGGTGAGGCGCATGCGTGAGTGATGTGGACCAATGAGGAACGCGCGTGAAAAAGCCTAGCCGCACGCGTGTGTCAGTCATTTATGGTCAAAAAGAATCTTTTCCTATTCCGTCATAATCAGCACACAATGAGCATTAAATGCGCGTCACTCAATGCCTTTGCATTAAATGAGGTGGGATGTGCGTAGAGGGCAGAAAGGTAATTTCCCAAAACAATTCAAAAATAATGATGAGGGAAAATAATAATTACATAAGTACCCTTGCGAATTATGCTGACTCAGCAAGTCAAGGACCTAAGTGAAACTATTGAAAAGAGAACTTACCTTAGGTCCACGGGTCATGCGCATGATAGTTATGCGCAGCAATGTATTGCGCAGAGTTTCTATAAAGAAACAACTGATTTACCTTATGCGCATAGCTAAGGGCGCTTCTTGTGCGCAGTCGCATGATGAATATCTAACTTAGAATTTTATCACAAACAAAATCATTAGTATTGACAAATTATATTGACAAAATTTAGCTAAGTTCAAGCATACCCATTTCACCTCTCAAAAAGATGAACCTCTTAGCATCAAGTGCTTTTGTAAGAATGTCGGCGATTTGATAGTCGGTTCCCACGTGTTCTAGATGTATATTCCCTTTTTCCACGTGGTCTTTGAGGAAGTGATATTTAATGTCGATGTGTTTGGTCTTCGAATGCATGACAGGATTTTCAGAAACAGCAATTGTTGAAGTGTTGTCGCAATAAATGGGACAATTTTCTTCTTTGATGTCATAGTCCACTAATTGCTGCTTCATCCACAGAATTTGACAGCAACAGCTTCCAGCAGCGATATATTCTGCTTCAGTTGTAGAGACAGAAACTGCAGCTTGCTTTTTACTGGCCCAAGACACAAGTCGATATCCAAGGAAATGACAAGTGCCGCTTGTGCTTTTCCTGTCAATTGTGCATGCTGCGTAGTCCGCATCTGAATAACCTACAAGTTTAAAGTTCGAATCTTTGGTGTACCAAAGTCCAAGGTTAACAGTGCCAGAGAGATATCGTATTATACGTTTCACAGCAATTAAGTGCGCTTCTCTAGGGTCAGATTGATAACGTGCGCAGACACAAACACTAAACATAATATCAGGCCTACTAGCAGTAAGATAAAGGAGTGAGCCAATCATACCTCGATAGAGAGTTTGATCAACCTTTTTACCTTTTAAGTCTTTGTCAAGTTTGTTGCCGGTAGCCATTGGAGTATCGTATGCTTTGGCGTTCTCAAGTCCAAATTTCTTGATTAAGTCCTTTGTATATTTGGCTTGATTGATGAATATGCCTTCACTCATTTGCTTGATTTGAAGCCGAAGGAAGAATGTGAGTTCTCCCATCATGCTCATTTCAAACTTGCTCTTCATTAGTTTCTCAAAGCGCTTGCACAACAATTCATTAGTAGAACCAAATATAATATCATCAGCATAAATTTGAACAAGTAATTTATGACCATTATGTTTGGTAATGAAAAGAGTGGTATCGATTTTACCGCGAGTGAAGCCTTTTTCGATGAGAAACTTGGATAGTGTATCATACCATGCTCTTGGTGCTTGCTTGAGTCCATACAAAGCTTTCTGGAGTTTGTAGACATGATTTGGAAATTGTGTCGCGACCCCGGACCCCGCGGGCCCCGAGACCGCGAGCTGGACGTCGACTCTAAAACCAAAACTATGAAATACCGAAGTTAAAAATTCCATTTAATACCAAAAGGTAATGATCCAAAGTTACAAAACCAAGTTTTACAAACCATTTGAACAATAAAGTAAAACTAGTATAAACTCCACAAGTTTATACACAACAAAATACAAATATACACAATTCTTAGTGACGTCATTGTTTGGTATAACTACCCCAAAATGGTTACACATTTACATAATGGGAACCAACCTATATCAACCTTCCCCAAAAGAACGGATCCACACTCGACGTCCTCTTTTCTCGTGATCAACGAGACTAATCCTTAGCACCTGGGGGGGGGGGGGGTTAAGGAAAAACAAAGATGAAAGGAAAGGGGTGAGATAAATCTCAATAAGTTACTAATGCAACTACATGACATGCTATGATGCAATATACTATAAGCAATAAGCAATAATAATTATCACATAGCACATAGCAATTATCATATATCAGATAGCAGCGGAAATAAACACATAACAAAGGATATAGCCAAGGTTTTCCAAACCGGAACATCCAAATAAAGGATCGCTGCGCAGCTTCAATAATCAACAAATCAACATCTTCATCATAGCATGAAAGCCGAAGAGAAAACCCCGGTACCGGAACCAATAACATAAAAGTGTCACAAGGGACAAGGATCATGACACAAAGTCATACCCGCTAGCCAGATACATTCACAAAGGAACGCTGACTTATCCTTTCCAAGGCCAATCTGGAGAAGGGGTAAAGAAGGGGGCAAAACAATGGTCAACATTATAATGGACTTGGCTTTGCCATTATAATCTTTCCCATCGCCCAAACACACACAAAATACCCGCTGGACTTTCACGTAAAGGCTAAGTAATAAAATACTAGCGCGATAAACAACAAAGGATTCCAAAGTAGGGAATCATGCCAATTAATCACCAAGAAGATGAAATTAACAAACAATGCACAATAAAGGTGCTTCAAAGTCCCAATTAACCATTTATGAATATCAAAAACAGACTTGATCACAAGGACCCAATTCCATCACTAAAGTATACAACAATGTTCACTAAGGTCAACTAGAAGGACACCCAAGACTTAGACTAAACGCGTCCTTCAATCACACAATTTAACAAATGTAAATTTTCAGGGATTCTGTGCGGCCGCCCAAAGTGGGTTGTGCGGTCGCCCAAAAAGCCTCAGACCAAGAACAAAAGCTTTCAGAAAGATGCGCGGCCGCCCAGGAAGTTTTGTGCGGTCGCACAATGCTCTGGATTTCCAGAAATCGGGAAGAACAACATGGGTTCTTCCATTTTTCAAACCCAAACACATTTCAACCCAAATCAAACATTCCCAATTGGTATACAAATGTACCAAAACAACTCATAAGTCTAAAGAGACTCATACAACAACATTTAACAACCAAAATCAAGAATCAAACCCCAACATTCATAAATCACCATTTTTGACCAAAAACCCAAATAAATTCCAAATAAATTGCAAAACTCATCCAAACTTCAAATGTAATACATCAAACACTATCTAAACATGATATGAACAATTTAGCATTAAAATGGGGGAAAAGTAACTTACTTGAAAATAATGAAAGTTGACGGAATTCGATTCTTTTTGAGTCTACGCGATCCTAACGACGATCTAAACAATGTTTACGTTTTAAGAAATGAGAGAAGATGAGAGGAAGAAGGAGTAAATGAAGAGAGAAGAAGAAAGAAAAACTTACCCAAATCTTAGAGAGAGAGAGAGAGATTTCCAGGGAGAATGGTGAGGTTGAGGGAAAAAGTGAGGGAGGTGAGGGAAGTAGGGAGGTAGGGGAAATAATTCAAACATTTACACTTAGGCCCCCTCTCTCACACTACACACAAATACTACACTCCCGACTAACAATTAAGACTCGACACTCCACACTAGCCCAAATAACTCGAATAAAATGCTAGGCACAATTATTATAACACATAAAATGTACACACAATTATTTAAGTAAATAATAATTTAAATAAATAAATAAGCAAATAATTAAATAAAAATTATTTAATTACTAATAAAATAGAGCCTATATTTCGGGTCGTGACAAATTGTGAATCTTCAAACCCAGGTGGTTGAGCAACGTAGACTTGTTCTTGGAGTTCACCATTCAGAAACGCACTCTTCACATCCATTTGATATAACTTGAAGTCCTTGTGAGCGGCGTAAGCTAGAAATAATCTGATAGCTTCAAGTCTTTCTACGGGCGCGAATGTTTCATCGTAATCAATTCCCTCTTCTTGCCTATAGCCTTGTGCAACCAATCTTGCTTTGTTTCTCGTGATGGTTCCATTCTCATCCATCTTGTTTCTAAATACCCATTTCGTACCAATCACTCCTTGATCATTTGGTCTTGGGACAAGAGTCCAAACCTTACATCATTCAAATTGATTGAGTTCTTCTTGCATAGCAACAACCCAATTAGGATCTTGGAGCACTTCATCAGCCTTCTTTGGTTCAATTTGATAGATAAATGCAGTGTAAGCATCAAAGTTTGTAGCTCTCCTTGTACGAACCCCAACATGAAGATCACCAATGATATTAGTGATTGGGTGATCTCTAACTTCACGAACTTCAGGAGGTAAGTTAGGTTGAGTTGTAGTAACTTGAAGGTCTTCAATTGGCACATCTTCACCAGTATTAAAATCATCAAAATTTGGAGGAAGAACTGGTTCAGAATTGAAAGTGGGATTAACACCAGATGCAGCAGTAGACTGATGCGCATTAGAAGAATCTCCAGGCGCATGATTAGGTGCAGCTTAAGCTCTACTTGGTGCGCTATTGATAATGCTTTGCGCAACTGATGTAGATGGATTTCCTTGTGTTGATACATTCTGGTCTTGTGTATGCGCAGCTAGTATGTGCGCACCTGTCTCAATGGACTCAACAGAATCATTAGAAACATTTGGAGCCAAATGTGGCTCAAGGAGAGAATGTTCATCAAAAGTAACATGTACAGATTCAACTATCACTAATGTAGATCTATTGAAAACACGAAAAGCTTTAGAATGTTTAGCATACCCAAAAAAAATACCTTCGTCGGCTTTGGTGTCGAATTTACCTCTATGTTTGTTTCCGTTGTAGAGGACATAACATTTGCAACCAAAGATTTTGAAGAAAGCAATGTTGGGAGTTCTTCCACGCCATAGTTCATATGGAGTCTTGTTGTGACGTTTGTTGATGAGGGAGCGATTTTGAGTAAAACATGCAGTGTTGATAGCTTCTTCCCAAAAGTACTTAGGCAATTTCGCTTCGGCTATCATCGTCTTTCCTGCTTCAATCAACGTCCTATTCTTTCTTTCCACTACACCATTTTGTTGTGGAACTCCAGCGGTTGAGAAGTTGTGATCTATCCCATGATCGTCGCAATATCGAGCAACACCGTTGTTCTTGAATTCTGTTCCATTATCGGATCGAACACTAACAATGTCATCTTCTTTTTGGGTTTGGAGCAGTCTGAATAGAGTGGTGAGAATGTCGTAACAATCATCTTTTGAGATCATCATTTCCACCCATGTATATCTTGAGAAATCGTCCACCACAACTAAAGTATACTTATTTCTTTTGATGCTTGCAGTGGTAACTGGTCCAAATAGATCAATGTGCAGCAGTTGCAAACATTTTGAAGTTGAGGGATTTGTCTTGCTGGAGAAAGACTGCTTTGATTGTTTGCCTAGTTGACAAGCTGCGCATTTGTTGTCATGATGATCAGCAACTTTGGGGAGTCCTTTGACAAGATTGTCCCTGCTGAGTTTTGATAGACATTTGAAGTTCAAGTGACTCATGCGCTTGTGCCATAACCAACTGTTCTCGCTTACACTTTTAGCTACAAAACAAAGATTAGTACTAGAGTTCATACTATGGAAATCAATAATGTAAATATTTGTCTTACGATAACCCGTGAGTAAGACAGCTCCAGTTTTGCCATTCTTGATAAGACATTGCGTTGAAGAGAAATGGCATTCTAATCCTTTGTCGCAGAATTGAGATATGGATAATAAGTTGTGCTTGAGTCCTTCGACGAGAGAGACTCTTTCAATGCACACTTTGTCTTTCTTGAGCTTTCCATATGCTACAACTTGACCCTTGTTATTATCACCAAATGTAACTGAGGGACCTCTTTCTTCATGGACATCTTCTAATAAGGATTTATCTCCAGTCATGTGTCTTGAACACCCACTATCGAGAATCCATTTATAATTTCTAGCTTTTGAAGATCCAGCCATGAAACAAAGAACCTTTTCAGCCTTTTTGAACAATTTTTCTTGTTCAGCAATCACTTCATCATCATTGATTTTGGAGATTGGAGCAGTTGGTTCAAATTTAGGTCTAATGTAAGCTCCTTTTCTCAACTTGTTCCTTGCACTTAGATCGCATCGTGAGAATAACAATCCACCATCGCTTTTGTACTTCATATTTCTTGTTTTCCTTTCACACGGTGTCTCCTTCTATATGTTCTTCAATAGCATCCCATAACTCATTGGCGGTAGCACAATGCATGACTTGTTGTTTCATAGCCGTGCTTAGAGTGCTTAGAAGAATGTTTCTTGCTTTACCATCATTTGCAACTCTTCTTGTTTCTTCCTCAGTCCATTCTTCTTTTGGTTTCTTGACAGTTGGTTGAACAACATTTGTACGCGGATTTGGATTCGCTTTTATAGGAATGTAAGGTCCATAAACCACGGTGTCATGAAGTCTTTCATCGATTGAGTTGAGATGAGTTAAGATGCTGAATTTCCACACATCAAAATGATCTTCATCAAAGACCGGAACGTGAGTGTAGTTTGCAGTTGCCATAGGTTTTGAGTTTGCCATATCGAATCGGCACCCAAGCTGTTAAGCTTGAAAAATAGAAATGTTTTATAAAGGTGTTTGCTCTGATACTGTAGACACCCCGCCTTGGACCGCTCACCCCGATTGCACATTTGATTTTGTGTTTCTCCCCATTCTAAGTGTTTCTCGTTAGTTTCTGTCACTTCCGTTAAGTTCCTGACTGACTTCGTTAAGTCCAGGGACTAAACTGAATGACAGGGCTGACTTTCTAGTCCATTCTATCAAAATTGCCTTCTCTGAGTCGCGCGCCTCCAACAGGAGGAGTCAGGCGCGCGTGCCTCCCGCCCCCAAAGGAGGAAGCGCGCGCCTCTGGGCGTCAGTTACAGATTTCTGGCCAGGATTCTCTCCCTTGCTCAATTTACAGGATTTTGCCCGGGAATGATTTCTTGGTGACTGAGTTTTGGCACCAAAAACACCCCTCTTTCACCTATAAAAACCTCTCTTTACCTCCATTTTCAAGGAACCGAAAATTGAACTTACAAAAACTATACCAAAATCACTTTCTAAAAGTTCTCCAAGGATTTCATCAAGCAATACTTGAAGGTCTTCAAATTGTAGGTAAAAGTCCATCTTTTCCTTTCTTTTCTATTTCATCTCCTCTCTTTTTTTACTCTAATCAAATGTGCAATCGCCCAAATCATTTTGGGACATGACTCTAATGATCACCTCATCTCATTGAGGTTGGTTAAGGAGTTATCTCCTACATTCCAAATCCTATTTTAAACCCCCTTTTTATGACTTAAAGAAGAAGAAGAAGAACATTTTCATTCATGTAGATTTTGATCAAGCAAGACCAACTTAAGTTGGGCGAGATGGGTGTTTCGGTACTTCCCATCTCGTAATCTAACCCCCGGACCTCAAAACAAAGAATCTCTGTTTTCGTAATCAAACTTAGGCTATAATCAATAGGTTTTTCTTATGTTCCTCAAAACATAGGTGGCGACTCTAAACAATCTAAAAACAAGTTAGACATCCTAGGACGACTCACGCGCTCTAGCCTAAAGCCGTGGTTCCCCCGGGGTATCTACAGTGGCGACTCTGCTGGGGACTATTTGAGGGTTAAACTTGCGTTCTGATCGAAATCTACATCTTTTCTGGGCATTCTGTTTCCTGATGGGGGAGGCGCGCGCGTCTGGCCTTTTAAGCCTAAGGCGCGCGCATCCCGCATCAAGAACCAAAATCGCCCACTTCTTCATGTTCTTCATCTTCTTCTTCTGTTATTCTGCACTAATCACTTCTGCAGGGGTTACAATATGAACATAGGACCAGGGCAATCCCCTGAGTCCAAAGTCTGACATTCTGACAGGTGTGCCCCAGAAGCGCGCGCCTCCCATAAGCATTGCGCCATGCGCGCGCGTCCCACATCAGCACTCAGAGGCGCACGCTTCTGGGTGGATTCCCAGAACAGAAGCAGGTTTCAGTAACTGAGCAGTACAGTGGGGTGTGGGCACAATTGCCTGCATCAGAATAGAATTGAATCCTCGGACTGTTTTAATTTTGTGTTTTATTTACCGGTCACACGGGTGATTCGGGAGTTGTAATTTTATGTGCTTATGTGTTTTGTGTGTTTTTTCTTTCTTTTCAAAAAAAAAATATATAAAAAAAAATAAATTTTTTGTCACTTGTTAGACCTCACACTACATGCACATATTCCTATGAACTGCTCACTATCGAGTCGCACAAGTCCAACCCCAAACCTGTCGAGGCCCGTCCTAGAAAGTTTCAAGCTCCACCAGACCTTGGCTCTTTCGAAGCGGTAAACCTCAGCCCGTAGCGTAGTTCAAGACTACATGCCGGGGGTGACCTTTGAGCCTCATATTCAAGCCGAGCACAAACCACACAATTCTAGTTAGGGTCTAACACTCCGTGACTCAAGTCGGTTTCCATGTACCGAGATTTCCCTAAACTAATGTCTTCAAATTGTTGGGTTTCGATCAAACATGCGCAGCGGAATATAGCAATTAAAATTTTAAGAAACCCAAAGCCATAGATCCGTTCATATGATTAAATCAAATACAACAAGATGAATAGAGGAATAACTAACCCTTGATGGCTATGAATTTTCTCTTTGGTCTTGGTGGAGATATTGAAGCTTTATCACGAACAAATCACGAACTTTGTAAGATGATAAAATTCACCCTCTAGCGGTATCCACACTTCGAACGAATATCAAAGGAGCTTCTTTGATCTTGGTTGCTAGACCAATATTATGAAACACACTTTCACAATATAATAAAGAACTATATGGAATTTATTTGTGAATTATTTTGTTCCTCAATCAAAGATATCTTAGAACAAAATAATATCTCTCTCAAACTCTTTGAGACTCACAAAATCACTTGTCAATATGGTCTGGCCGAATTGGGGTTTTTATACACAATTAAGACCTATTCCAAATAGGTATCTTGTGCCAAAAACCATTCCTAATCGAATTAGGAAATTTCCAATCGGGAGCACCAGGCGCCCGCCTGGTACCACCCAGGCGCCCGCCTGTTTGGGCAGAAACTCCAGTTCCTTTCTGGCTTGAACAGGCGCCCGCCTGGTGCAACCCAAGCGCCCGCTTGGTTGACCAGGAGGCCCAGATCTTTCCAGAAATTCCTTGGAAGTCCTTCGACCCTAAATGCCAATATAGTCCTTTTATTTAAGATTCGTTCTATTGTGTGTGACCCTCTAGGATTATACTAAGTTGGCAATGGGCTCAAACATGATCCCATAAGATATGATTAGGTTCTAGCAAACCGTCATACCTACCCAAATAGTATAACTAGATACAAGTTCGCATTCCTTTAGAATATGTCACAATCCCTTTGTCCACGATGTCATTGAACACAAGTCATGGTCAAACAGTCAACTTGTTTTGTTCAATACTTTCTCGATTCCGAATATGTTGATAATTCAAATGCTATTGATCCAATCAATCCATTTGAGTCCGGCCGAACATTTCATCAATATCATTCCTTCGAGGGGCCCAAGCTTGACATCTCTCCGTGGAGGGACAAATCCATTTAGCTTATTATTCTTCCCAACGGGAATCCGATTATGCCAATCATACCCTTTATAACTACCGTGTTAAGGTAGCGTTTGAATATGTCAAACACAATGTTCATCGAGTGGAAGACTATAATAACTTCATGTCTAAGGATTCAAATGACATAACTAATATGAGATATATGTACGACATAGACCATGACATAAATCTCATACAGCGGGTCATGTCCAGTACCTTGTTCCAAACAAGTACCCATAAATCTAACATGATCATCTCATGATCATTTAGCCTTTATACTAGTGCTTAACAAGTACTAGGGACGGAGATTATTATAAGTAAACATGAACAACAATAATAATCAAAACATCTCTTTATTGATATGAAATAAATGATAACAATTACAACGTTTATTAAACGTGCCTAGGGCACCACTACCAACAATCTCCCACTTGACCTAGGCCCAATCTCCCATGTATCTAATACCCATGGACCTAACATGACCATCATGTTTAGCTTGTGGAAGTCCCTTTGTTAGCGGGTCCGCAACATTGTCATCAGTAGGTACTCTGCATATATTTACGTCTCCCCTATCAACGATCTCTCGAATGATATGGAAACGCCTAAGTATGTGTTTGGATTTCTGATGTGCTCTTGGTTCCTTTGCTTGAGAAATAGCACCATTATTATCGCAATAAAGGTCTATTGGATTAGCAATACTACGAACCACTTCAAGTTCAGTTATGAACTTCTTAATCCAAACAGCTTCCTTTGCAGCATCCGATGCAGCAATATACTCAGCTTCTGTTGTAGAATCAGCGGTTGTACTTTGCTTGGAACTCTTCCAGCTTATAGCTCCACCATTTAACATAAACACAAAACCTGATTGCGATCGGCTATCATCTTTGTCGGTTTGGAAGCTTGCATCCGTGTAAGCATTTACAACGAGATCATCTTCCATTCCTCCATAGACTAAAAACGAGTCTTTAGTTCTTCTCAAGTACTTAAGAATCGCTTTTACAGCTATCCAGTGATTTTCGCCGTCGGATTGGTATCTACTTGTCATGCTCAAAGCATAAGATACATCCGGCCTAGTACAAATCATGGCATACATGATGGACCCAATTGCCGAAGCATATGGAACATCATTCATTTTCTCACGCTCATCTTTTGTCTTAGGACATTGAGTCTTGCTTAGAGAAACTCCATGTAACACGGGCAAGGTTCCTCTCTTAGAATTTTCCATACGGAATCTTCTAATGATCTTGTCAATGTATGTACTTTGGCTTAAACCAAGTAGCCTCCTTGATCTATCTCTATAGATCTTAATGCCAAGAATATATGCGGCTTCACCCATATCTTTCATTGCGAAGCACTTTCCTAACCAAGTCTTCACAGACTGAAGTGTAGGAATGTCGTTTCCAATGAGCAATATGTCATCCACGTATAAAATAAGGAATAGCACTATGCTCCCACTAATCTTCTTGTATACACAAGGCTCATCTTCGTTCTTGATGAAGCCAAACTCTTTGACCGATTCATCAAAACGGAGATTCCAACTCCTTGAAGCTTGCTTCAATCCATAGATGGATCTTTGCAATTTGCATACCTTAGAATCTTGTTCAAAACCTTCTGGTTGTGTCATATACACATCCTCTTGGAGTTTTCCATTCAGGAAAGCGGTTTTGACGTCCATCTGCCATATTTCATAGTCATGATATGCGGCAATGGCAAGCAAAATTCTTATAGACTTGATCATTGCTACGGGTGAAAAGGTCTCATCATAGTCAATACCATGAACTTGCCTATAACCCTTCGCTACAAGCCTAGCTTTGTAAGTATGCACCTTCCCATCCATGTCGGTCTTCTTCTTGAAGACCCATTTGCATCCTATGGTTTTTACACCTTCGGGTGCATCAATCAAATTCCAAACTTGATTGTCTTGCATGGATTGCAATTCAGATTCCATGGCTCCAAGCCACTTGTCCGAATCAGGAGAAGACATCGCCTCTTGGTAGGTTTACGGTTCATCATTCTCAATGATTTCTACCTCATTACTATCCGTTACGAGAAATCCATATCTCTCGGGCTCGGATCGTATCCTACTAGATTTGCGAGTTACTTGTGTATTTTGAACAGGTTCCACAACTCCTTGTGGTTCTTGTTCTTGTTCCACTATTGGTTCAATGTTATTTTCTGGGTCTCGAATTTCTTCAAGATTTATTTTACTCCCACTGATTTCTTTGGAGAGAAACTCTTTCTCTAGAAAGACACCAGTTCGGGCAACAAACACTTTGTTGTCCTCTCGGTTGTAAAAGTAATATCCTTTAGTTTCCTTAGGATATCCCACGAAAATACATTTATCAGATTTGTGTGCTAGTTTGTCAGAGATAAGTCTCTTGACATAAACTTCGCAACCCCAAATCCTCATGAAAGATAAACTAGGTTTCTTTCCACTCCACATCTCATATGGAGTCTTTGGAACCGATTTAGTTGGAACTTGATTTAGTGTGAAAGCAGCGGTTTCTAGGGCGTAACCCCAAAAGGATATTGGAAGATCAACTTGACTCATCATTGATCGAACCATGTCTAACAAAGTCCGATTTCTCCTCTCAGACACACCATTCCATTGTGGTGTTCCAGGCGGAGTCAATTGTGAAACTATTCCACAATTCTTTAGATGATCATCAAATTCTTGACTTAAGTATTCACCACCTCGATCTGATCGAAGTGACTTTATACTTTTGCCAAGTTGTTTTTCTACTTCATTTTGAAATATTCTAAATATCTCAAATGCTTAACTTTTATGTTTCATTAGGTAAACATACCCAAATCTACTATAATCATCAGTGAAGGTTATGAAGTATTGAAATCCTCCCCTAGCATTGCTACTTAATGGTCCGCATACATCGGAATGTATCAACCCCAATAAGTCGCTTGCCCTTTCACCCAACTTGGTAAAAGGTGTCTTAGTCATTTTTCCAAGAAGACACGACTCACAAGTATCATATGACTCTAAGTCACATGAACCCAAAAGTCCGTCCCCATGGAGTTTTGAGATACGCTTCTCATTAATATGACCAAGACGGCAATGCCACAAATATGTATGATTTACATCATTAGGTTTAGATTTCTTATTTACATGATAGACATTATTTTCATTCTTGACATCCAAGATATAAAGGCCATTAAATGAATTAGCAATACCATAAAGCACATCATTTAAATAAATAGAAAATTTCTTATTCTCAATAAGAAACTTAAAACCTTCATTATCCAAACAAGAAATTGAAATAATATTTCTGCTTAAATCCGGAACATAATAACAATTGTTCAAAACAAGAATTAATCCGGAAGGTAAAGTGACTTCATAAGTCCCTACGGCTAATGCAGCAACTCTTGCTCCATTCCCCACACGTAGATCTACTTCACCTTCTTTAAGCAGTCTCCTATTCTTTAATCCCTGCACATTTAGACAAATGTGAGAACCACATCCGGTATCCAATACCCAAGAATCAGTGGTAGAAAGGAGAATATCTATCATATAGATACCTGAAGTCGACGCAGCCTTGCTGCTCTTCTTCTTCTTTTGCTCTTCCAAGAAAGCCTTGCAATTACGTTTCCAATGACCAATTTCTTGACAATGGAAACAGATTGCATCCTTTTGTGAATCAGGTTTTGCCTCAGAAGCCTTGGCAACCTTTGCCTTGCTTATCTTGGGTTTGACAACTTTTGCCTTACCCTTTCCTTTGGCACTAGCCTTCTTCCCATCATGAACCAAGAGCACGGGAGAACCTTTCTCCACAATTTTCATCTCTGCAGTTTTGATCATCCCATGCAACTCAGAGAGATTCTTATCCATTCCATGCATGTTATAATTCATCACAAACTGATTATAACTTTTAGGCAATGAATTAAGAATGAGATCCGTGGCTAGCTCCAATGGGATTGGATAGCCAAGTTTCTCAAGGTACTCTACATAACCTTTCATTTTAAGAAAGTGAGGACTCACTTGTTGCCCTTCATTCATTTTACTAGTAGTGAATGCAACAATGGTCTTGTACCTCTCTTGCCTAGCTTGCTCTTGAAACATGGTTCTCAACTCCACGCCTATCTCATAGGCTTCCAAATGTTCCAAACTTTGTTGGAGTTTTGAACACATAGCAGCAAGCATGAGACAACTTACATCTCTAGAATCATTACGATGTTTCTTGTAATTGTCTCTTTCTACCCTAGGGGCAGTAGGCGGTGGTTCAGCAGGGAGAGGCCCATCGAGAATGTACAACTTATCTTCTTGCCTAAGAACAATTCTTATGCTTCGGATCCAATCCATAAAGTTTGTACCATTCTCTTCGAGCTTATCCTTCTCAAGGATCGATCGCAACGACATTGATTGAGTGTTATTAGTCATTATCTACAAATATGCAAAAATTTCCAAAATTTAATAAGTACAGATTTTCATTAAAGAGATAAATAATGTATTTTTCAAACAAAATACTCCCACTAAATTATATAACCTTCATATACATCCAATGTATAATATAATTTAAATGGGTTAAGATCCAACTTTAATTTAATTTCAAGTCCGCTAAGGCGGATTACACAAAATCAAATTAATTAGGTAGACAACTCTTGTCAATCATATCTCATATGACTCTTAGTTCCTTTTATGAGATTCTTTTAGAAATCCAATTTCAAAAAGCATGTTAAACCTCATCTTTGCCTAGGCCCAAAACTGTTTTGACGCCCAATTAAGTCTAACCATTTTAAACGCATAGTTAATGTGTCCCGCTAGGGCGTGCCCACATTATCTATCTTGCTCATACATAAATAAATTTAATGCATCTCGCTAGGGCGAATCTACATTAGAGTCACTTATGTACTAACAAGTGTTTTATTCATGGCATGGCAATAAAAGACTTAAAACATTCTTTGAAGGTTCATCACATATAGCATATAACACATTTATGAGCACATAATATAAACATGTTACACATCAAGTTTAGCCACTAAATTAATCCCATTAATTTAAGCATAATATTTATGTGTCATTAGTTTCTCTATAATTATGAGGATGAGACTATTTAAACTTTGGTTATTATCTCTAAATCAAGACAACAAGAAGTGCGGTCGAACTAAGCCATTAGGCAACCACAATCCCGCACTAATTCAAGAAACCAAGAAAGTAGTCCATGTGGCCGAAACTAAGCAATAGATGGTCTCGATGAACGTAGGCCAATTGCATTCACAATTCCACATGGATCTCCAATCATTGAATCAAGAACTTTGTTTCTCACTTTTAGCAATTATGAACTCTTCATAATTCTAACTTCGTTTTATCTTTGAAACTTTGATTGCGATCAATTTTGGGAAACACAATCTCGATGAACGCAGATTAGCCATCCAAAACTTGAATCAATCTAGGAATCACAAGACTAAAACAAATAGGAAAATCAAACCCCAAAATCCACACACAAACCAACTACCCAAAATCCATTCCAGATCAGCAAGTCTGAAGTGGTCTTGTTACTGGTTTTGTTGGATTTATCGAAAAATTCCAGAATCAGATTTTGAACAAAATCAGAACATTCTGGCCTAGCGAGCGCGCGCCTGGTCCAGCACGGGCGGGCGCCTGCAACGCGTGCGCGCCTGGTCCAGCGCGGGCGAGCGCCTGTATGGCCAGAATGGTATGGAATTTTCAAGTTCGAAAATTTTGTCTCAAAATTATTTTTCCCCGATTATTAAAACTTTGATCCAATCAAAAATCAATAATCGAGGGACCTCTTTCTTCATGGACATCTTCTAATAAGGATTCATCTCCAGTCATGTGTCTTGAACACCCACTATCGAGAATCCATTTATAATTTCTAGCTTTTGAAGATCCAGCCATGAAACAAAGAACCTTTTCAGCCTTTTTGAACAATTTTTCTTGTTCAGCAATCACTTCATCATCATTGATTTTGGAGATTGGAGCAGTTGGTTCAACTTTAGGTCTAATGTAAGCTCCTTTTCTCAACTTGTTCCTTGCACTTAGATCGCATCGTGAGAATAACAATCCACCATCGCTTTAAGCCGGAGTGAGAAAACCTGCAGATTTCTTGATAGGTTTATTCAAGGCATTCATATCAGGAACATCCTTGGAGAAGTCATCATCAGAATCATAAGTATCAACTTCATCATCATTTGCCACCAAACAAATGAGTCCATCATCGGAATCTTCATCGCTCTCATCTGAGTCTGTTTCAATCCAAGTGTTCTGCTCATTTGCTGGTGCTGCTTCTTCCGCAACCATTCCCTTGTGACGAGTGAATTTGGGAGTGAACTTGGGAGTATGGCTGCTCTTCTTCTACATATATTCAAATTTTGGAGTTGGGCAGCTTGAAGCAAAGTGTCCTGGTTTCCTGCAATTAAAGCAAACAAGATCTTCTTTTGTTTTAGAATCACTACTCCTCGTGAATTTTGGAGGAGCTCTGCTGGTAGATCCTTGAAATTTGTTGTTTGACCTGGGTCTTGAGAATTTTCTGAACTTTTGAAATTTCTTCACAAATAAAGCGAAGTCTTCATCATCCATGTCCAATAGCTCAGAAGTAGAAATTTTGGGATCTGCGCTTTTCTCAACTTGAACTTGAGCTTGTGCAGGTGCTTCTTCTCTTTGCGCCACCATTGCAATGGATTTGGATTTTCCTTCAGTTTTACTTATACGCTGAAGCTTGAGTTCATAGACTTTGAGATTTGCATAAAGATTTTTAAGTGTCCATACATCCAAAGTTCCAGCGTCTTCTAGGGCGCTAGATTTATGTAGGTATCTTGATCCAAAAGCTTGAAGAAAATTGACATTTAAATCTTTGTTCGAAAACTTCATGCCAAGTGAAATACATAGATTGATAATTTCACAAAAGCGTTCATAAGTTTGTCTTAAGGTTTCACCGGGAAGTTAAGAGAAATTGTTGAATCGCTTTTGTACTTCATATTTCTTGTTTTCCTTTCACACGGTGTCTCCTTCTATATGTTCTTCAATAGCATCCCATAACTCATTGGCGGTAGCACAATGCATGACTTGTTGTTTCATAGCCGTTCTTAGAGTGCTTAGAAGAATGTTTCTTACTTTACCATCATTTGCAACTCTTCTTGTTTCTTCCTCAGTCCATTCTTCTTTTGGTTTCTTGACAGTTGGTTGAACAACATTTGTACGCGGATTTGGATTCGCTTTCATAGGAATGTAAGGTTCATAAACCACGGTGTCATGAAGTCTTTCATCGATTGAGTTGAGATGAGTTAAGATGCTGAATTTCCACACATCAAAATGATCTTCATCAAAGACCGGAACGTGAGTGTAGTTTGCAGTTGCCATAGGTTTTGAGTTTGCCATATCGAATCGGCACCCAAGCTGTTAAGCTTGAAAAATAGAAATGTTTTATAAAGGTGTTTGCTCTGATACTGTAGACACCCCGCCTTGGACCGCTCACCCCGATTGCACATTTGATTTTGTGTTTCTCCCAATTCTAAGTGTTTCTCGTTAGTTTCTGTCACTTCCGTTAAGTTCCTGACTGACTTCGTTAAGTCCAGGGACTAAACTGAATGACAGGGCTGACTTTCTAGTCCATTCTGTCAAAATTGCCTTCTCTGAGTCGCGCGCCTCCGACAGGAGGAGTCAGGCGCGCGCGCCTCCCGCCCCCAAAGGAGGAAGCGCGCGCCTCTGGGCGTCAGTTACAGATTTCTGGCCAGGATTCTCTCCCTTGCTCAATTTACAGGATTTTGCCCGGGAAGGATTTCTTGGTGACTGAGTTTTGGCACCAAAAACACCCCTCTTTCACCTATAAAAACCTCTCTTTACCTCCATTTTCAAGGAACCGAAAATTGAACTTACAAAAACTATACCAAAATCACTTTCTAAAAGTTCTCCAAGGATTTCATCAAGCAATACTTGAAGGTCTTCAAATTGTAGGCAAAAGTCCATCTTTTCCTTTCTTTTCTATTTCATCTCCTCTCTTTTTTTACTCTAATCAAATGTGCAATCACCCAAATCATTTTGGGACATGACTCTAATGATCACCTCATCTCATTGAGGTTGGTTAAGGAGTTATCTCCTACATTCCAAATCCTATTTTAAACCCCCTTTTTATGACTTAAAGAAGAAGAAGAAGAACATTTTCATTCATGTAGATTTTGATCAAGCAAGACCAACTTAAGTTGGGCGAGATGGGTGTTTCGGTACTTCCCATCTCGTAATCTAACCCCCGGACCTCAAAACAAAGAATCTCTGTTTTCGTAATCAAACTTAGGCTATAATCAATAGGTTTTTCTTATGTTCCTCAAAACATAGGTGGCGACTCTAAACAATCTAAAAACAAGTTAGACATCCTAGGACGACTCACGCGCTCTAGCCTAAAGCCGTGGTTCCCCCGGGGTATCTACAGTGGCGACTCTACTGGGGACTATTTGAGGGTTAAACTTGCGTTCTGATCGAAATCTACATATTTTCTGGGCATTCTGTTTCCTGATGGGGGAGGCGCGCGCGTCTGGCCTTTTAAGCCTAAGGCGCGCGCATCCCGCATCAAGAACCAGAATCGCCCACTTCTTCATGTTCTTCATCTTCTTCTTCTGTTATTCTGCACTAATCACTTCTGCAGGGGTTACAATATGAACATAGGACCAGGGCAATCCCCTGAGTCCAAAGTTTGACATTCTGACAGGTGTGCCCCAGAAGCGCGCGCCTCCCATAAGCATTGCGCCATGCGCGCGCGTCCCACATCAGCACTCAGAGGCGCACGCTTCTGGGTTGGTTTCCAGAACAGAAACAGGTTCAGTGACTGAGCAGAACAGTGGGGTGTGGGCACAGTTGCCTGCATCAGAACAGAATTGAACCCTCGGACTGTTTTAATTTTATGTTTTATTTACCGGTCACACGGGTGATTCGGGAGTTGTAATTTTATGTGCTTATGTGTTTTGTGTGTTTTTTCTTTCTTTTCAAAAAAAAAAAAAAAAAAAAAAAAAAAAAAGAAATTTTTTTTGTCACTTGTTAGACCTCACACTACATGCACATATTCCTATGAACTGCTCACTATCGAGTCGCATAAGTCCAACCCCAAACCCGTCGAGGCCCGTCCTAGAAAGTTTCAAGCTCCACCAGACCTTGGCTCTTTCGAAGCGGTAAACCTCAGCCCGTGGCGTAGTTCAAGACTACATGCCGGGGGTGACCTTTGAGCCTCATATTCAAGCCGAGCACAAACCACACAATTCTAGTTAGGGTCTAACACTCCGTGACTCAAGTCGGTTTCCATGTACCGAGATTTCCCTAAACTAATGTCTTCAAATTGTTGGGTTTCGATCAAACATGCGCAGCGGAATATAGCAATTAAAATTTTAAGAACCCAAAGCCATAGATCCGTTCATATGATTAAATCAAATACAACAAGATGAATAGAGGAATAACTAACCCTTGATGGCTATGAATTTTCTCTTTGGTCTTGTGGAGATATTGAAGCTTTATCACGAACAAATCACTAACTTTGTAAGATGATAAAATTCACCCTCTAGCGGTATCCACACTTCGAACGAATATCAAAGGAGCTTCTTTGATCTTGGTTGCTAGACCAATATTATGGAACACACTTTCACAATATAATAAAGAACTATATGGAATTTATTTGTGAATTATTTTGTTCCTCAATCAAAGATATCTTAGAACAAAATAATATCTCTCTCAAACTCTTGAGACTCACAAAATCACTTGTCAATATGGTCTGGCCGAATTGGGGTTTTTATACACAATTAAGACCTATTCCAAATAGGTATCTTGTGCCAAAAACCATTCCTAATCGGATTAGGAAATTTCCAATCGGGAGCACCAGACGCCGCCTGGTACCACCCAGGCGCCCGCCTGTTTGGGCAGAAACTCCAGTTCCTTTCTGGCTTGAACAGGCGCCCGCCTGGTGCAACCCAAGCGCCCGCTTGGTTGACCAGGAGGCCCAGATCTTTCCAGAAATTCCTTGGAAGTCCTCCGCTAAATGCCAATATAGTCCTTTTATTTAAGATTCGTTCTATTGTGTGTGACCCTCTAGGATTATACTAAGTTGGCAATGGGCTCAAACATGATCCCATAAGATATGATTAGGTTCTAGCAAACCGTCATACCTACCCAAATAGTATAACTAGATACAAGTTCGCATTCCTTTAGAATATGTCACAATCCCTTTGTCCACGATGTCATTGAACACAAGTCATGGTCAAACAGTCAACTTGTTTTGTTCAATACTTTCTCGATTCCGAATATGTTGATAATTCAAATGCTATTGATCCAATCAATCCATTTGAGTCCGGCCGAACATTTCATCAACATCATTCCTTCGAGGGGCCCAAGCTTGACATCTCTCCGTGGAGGGACAAATCCATTTAGCTTATTATTCTTCCCAACGGGAATCCGATTATGCCAATCATACCCTTTATAACTACCGTGTTAAGGTAGCGTTTGAATATGTCAAACACAATGTTCATTGAGTGGAAGACTATAATAACTTCATGTCTAAGGATTCAAATGACATAACTAATATGAGATATATGTACGACATAGACCATGAAATAAATCTCATACAGCGGGTCATGTCCAGTACCTTGTTCCAAACAAGTACCCATAAATTAACATGATCATCTCATGATCATTTAGCCTTTATACTAGTGCTTAACAAGTACTAGGGACGGAGATTATTATAAGTAAACATGAACAACAATAATAATCAAAACATCTCTTTATTGATATGAAATAAATGATAACAATTACAACGTTTATTAAACGTGCCTAGGGCACCACTACCAACACAAACATACATGCCAACTTGTTGAAAAGGACGCAATAAAAATCCGTCCCAAAAGTGGTTATTTTGGACGAAAATAAAAATCCGTCCCCGCATGTATGCTTTACTACATTAATTTAGTTTAATCCCGATACATGTAGGATTCACAAGCGCGATGGAATCCGATGAGTATATGGGACCGCGAGATGGTCTATTTACTAGTGTGACGATTCCATTATTTCTTAGAAACCCCAAAAGGGATTCATTCCCTCCGACTTATAAAAAAAAAAAAAGAGTCTTTTCTTATGTGGTTCTGTAGACACCCCGCCTTGGACCGCTCACCCGATTGCACATTTGATTTGTGTTTCTCCCCATTCTAAGTGTTTCTCGTTAGTTTATGTCACTTCGTTAAGTTCCTGACTGACTTCGTTAAGTCCAGTGTTTCTCGTTAGTTTATGTCACTTCCGTTAAGTTCCTGACTGACTTCGTTAAGTCCAGGGACTAAACTGAATGACAGGGCTGACTTTCTAGTCCATTCTGTCAAAATTGCCTTCTCTGAGTCGCGCGCCTCCGACACTAAGAGCCAGGCGCGCGCGCCTCCCGCCCCCAAATCAGGAAGCGCGCGCCTCTGGGCGTCAGTTACAGATTTCTGGCCAGGATTCCCTCCCTTGCTCAATTTACAGGATTTTGCCCGGGAAGGATTTCTTGGTGACTGAGTTTTGGCACCAAAAACACCCCTCTTTCACCTATAAAAACCTCTCTTTACCTCCATTTTCAAGGACCGAAAAAAGGAACTTACAAAAACTATACCAAAATCACTTTCTAAAGGTTCTCCAAGGATTTCATCAAGCAATACTTGAAGGTCTTCAAATTGTAGGTAAAAGTCCATCTTTTCCTTCTTTCTACTCCATCTCCTCTCTCTCTTTTACTTTAATCAAATGTGCAATCACCCAAATCATTTTGGGACATGACTCTAATGATCACCTCATCTCATTGAGGTTGGTTAAGGAGTTATCTCCTACATTCCAAATCCTATTTTTAAATCCCCCCTTTTCATGACTTAAAGAAGAAGAAGAAGAACATTTTCATTCATGTAGATTTTGATCAAGCAAGACCAACTTTAGTTGGGCGAGATGGGTGTTTCGGTACTTCCCATCTCGTAATCTAACCCCCGAACCTCAAAACAAAGAATCTCTGTTTTCGTAATCAAACTTAGGCTACAATCAATAGGTTTTTCTTATGTTCCTCAAAACATAGGTGGCGACTCTAAAAACAAGTTAGACATCCTAGGATACAAACCAACGCGCGCTCGAGCCTAAGCCGTGGTTTCCCCCGGGGTATCTACAGTGGCGACTCTGCTGGGGACATAATTGAGGGTTAAACTTGCATTTTGATCAAAATCTACATCTTTTCTGGGCATTCTGTTTCCTGATGGGGGAGGCGCGCGCGTCTGGCCTTTTAAGCCTAAGGCGCGCGCATCCCACATCAAGAACTAGAATCGCCCACTTCTTCATCTTCTTCTTCTGTTATTCTGCACTAATCACTTCCGCAGGGGTTACAATATGAACATGGGACCAGGGCAATCCCCTGAGTCCAAAGTCTGACATTCTGACAGGTGTGACCCAGAAGCGCACGCCTCCCATACGCATTGCGCCATGCGCGCGCGTCCCACATCAGAACTCAGAGGCGCACGCTTCTGGGTTGGTTTCCAGAACAGAAACAGGTTTCAGTGACTGAGCAGAACAGTGGGGTGTGGGCACAGTTGCCTGCATCAGAACAGAATTGAACCCTCGGACTGTTTTAATTTTATGTTTTATTTACCGGTCACACGGGTGATTCGGGAGTTGTAATTTTATGTGCTTATGTGTTTTGTGTGTTTTTCTTTCTTTTCAAAAAAAAAAAAATAATAAAAAAAAAAAAGAAATTTTTTTGTCACTTGTTAGACCTCACACTACATGCACATATTCCTATGAACTGCTCACTATCGAGTCGCACAAGTCCAACCCCAAACCCGTCGAGGCCCGTCCTAGAAAGTTTCAAGCTCCACCAGACCTTGGCTCTTTCGAAGCGGTAAACCTCAGCCCGTGGCATAGTTCAAGACTACATGCCGGGGGTGACCTTTGAGCCTCATATTCAAGCCGAGCACAAACCACACAAATTCTAGTTAGGGTCTAACACTCCGTGACTCAAGTCGGTTTCCATGTACCGAGATTTCCCTAATGTCTTCAAATCATACATGCCAACTTGTTGAAATGGACGCAATAAAAATCCGTCCCCAAAAGTGGTTATCTTGGACGAAAATAAAAATCCGTCCCCGCATGTATGCTTTACTACATTAATTTAGTTTAATCCCGATACATGTAGGATTCACAAGCGTGATGTAATCTAATGAGTATATGGGACCGCGAGATGGTCTATATACTAGTGTGACGATTCCATTATTTTCTTAGAAACCCCAAAAGGGATTCATTCCCTCCGACTCATAAAAAAAAAAAAAAAAGAGTCTTTTCTTATGTGGTTCGAGTCGTGTGCCCAACTGTGTGTTCTAAGCCTCTTCATGGACCGCAAGTGTTACTCAAGACTGACAAGGGCCTCTTCTGCAATATAGGTTCAATTGGTACTTACAAAGTCTACCGGGATTCAGCAAATCGGTTAGTTCGTGAAGAGATCACTCCAACAGCTCCAACACCAACCATGACCGGCAGCAGCAACACCATGTCTCTCGAACAGCTCTCAACTATGGTCCAACTCCTCCAAGAGCAAGTCTCCACCCTTAACAAGGAGGCACAAAGCAAAGATGACATTTGGCAATCCCACCTCGACAGCCAAAGGGAGGCCCACGAGGCCGAAATGGAGCTAATGAAAGAAAAGCTCACCAACCTTGCCAAGGGAAAGAACAAGAACAATGATGATGAATCCGAGTGGACCGAGGGTTTGTTCAAAAGTCCGTATGTCAGCACTCGCACCAAGAAAATGGGGGAACCAAGTTCCGAGAACAATGAGCCCAAAATGGTGGATTCTATCATGGCCTACATCGACCAAAAATTCAATGGGCTCAACATGGGGAAAGGCTCCGACACAAGCCTTTATCAATCATCCATCCTCATGAGTACTATGGCCGCCCTTCCCGATAAGTTCAAGATGCCCGACATAAGCAAATTCAAGGGCAACTCTTGTCCTATGGCTCACATCGAGACTTATATTTGGGCAATGGTTCCAAAGAAGGTCTCCACCAAGGTGATGGCTCAATGCTTTCCTCTCACTCTCGAGGGGGCGGCAAAAGATTGGTATGCTACTCTCCCGCTCACTGTCCGTCTTGATTGGGACTCCGCCATGCTTGCCTTCAAGAACCAATACCAAGGCAACACCACTCACCGGCCCACAAGGAAAGAGCTAGAGAACACTACTCAACGAGACAATGAGTCCTTCATCGACTTCACAAGGAGATGGAATGACAAACTCTCTGAAATTGTTGAGAGGCCAAACACAAAAGAGCAAATGGACATATTTCTCAAGTGTCTCAAGATTGATCTCCGCACTCACCTAAGTGGGGCTTGCTACTCCGACTTCTCCCAAATGTATGAGGCGGGGGTACGCATGGATGATTTGCTCAAGGAGATTAAGAAGACCACTCCTACTTACCGCTACAAGGCCGCTTCCAACTCCACAAAAGAGGCCTCGGTCAACGCCGTCACTATTGACAAGGGGAATTACAAAAAGGTTCCTCCACCTCAAGGGAAAAGGCCCCGAAGTGACCGTGTCTACACGCCTCTCCAAGGTATGACTCAAACCGAAGTGTTCGAGGTCCTCAAGGCAAAGGGTCAAGTCACACCCGTGCAAGGGTACCAACCCAAGACGATCAACTCCAATCATGCTCACCACAAATATTGTGGCTACCACCAATATAGTGGCCATACCACCGAGGAATGCTTCGTTCTCCGCAATGTCATTCAAGATCTCATAGATAAGAAAGAATTTGTAGTGACTAATGACGAGCATGTCAATGTAATAGAGATAGGAGAACTCGAGGGGACCACCCATTCAATCCCAATTGTGAATGGGGGCCCCATGTTATGAATAAACTTGACAATTCTTGTTATGTAGTGACTTATGATGAAGTAATGAGGGAAGTACTAGAGAATAGGAAAAAGAAACAAGATGGGAACGTCAACATGCTAACTCGATCCGGTCGAGTCATAGCAAGCAACCCTTCCACTTCCGCACCGAGCTCCTCTTCTCAAAGGCCGCAAGCTCACAACACTCCCGAAGATCCTCTACTTGTCCAACTCAAGAAAACTCAAGCCAACATCTCTATTTGGGACCTCATTGCATCCTCGAAGAAACACCGAGATCTCGTCATCCGCAATCTCGATGATACATCAGTTTCTCCCGATACTACTCCCGAGGACCTCACGGCAATGATTGGTCACATTCATTTTGGCAACGTCATCACCTTTGCCGATATGGACCTTCCACCATTTGGTTCCGACCACAACGAAGCTATTTACCTCAAGGTACGAGCAAGGGGGAGGCCCGTCTCAAGAGTCTTAGTGGACGGTGGTTCCGCACTCAATCTCATGCCTGGAAGAATCATGGGCATACTGGGGCTTAAGGATTCCGATTTGAAGCCTTCTACTCAAGTAATCTGAGGTTATGACAGCACCGCCCGTACAGTCATGGGTATGATCGAAATTGACATTGAGTTTGGGAGCATGGTCATGTCCGTTCCATTCCAAGTGCTTGATATCCCGGCCTCGTTCAACTTACTGTTGGGTCGACCATGGATTCATAGTGCTAATGCCGTACCGTCAACTCTCCACCAATGTGTCAAGATCCGAAATGGTGATGAAATAGTGACCGTAATGGCTGAAAACATCACTATCCACAGAAAAGGTGAGCCCGTCCACCAAGTTCAGCATGGTTTACCAGACTCCACTCTCTCCGGCGTCTCAATCAACGCCATTGACAAAGAAGGGGGAAACGGATCATGGGCCCCCAGCAATCGCAAGGTCCTCCGCATGATGAGGAATATGGACTACTTCCCTGGTTTAGGCTTAGGGAAATATTAACAAGGAATCCTACATCCCGTGCAAGTCCCATTTGTCAAGAACACCTTCGGTTTGGGGTATGAACCTTCCAAAGAAGACTTGAAACAAGAGCAAGCGATCAAGAACGAAAAGGCCCGAGCTCGTAAAGAAGGCCGTCGTTATGAAGTCCCTAATCTAAGGCCTTACCGCAAGACGTTGAATGGTTATTTTGTCCGCCAAGGGGAAGACGTTCCATACATGATCTTTCCCGAACCGTGGGTTAACAATAAAGGTGTCAAAAAGCCCGGCCTCGAAATCTTCTCCGATTGTGAGATCCAGAAATCCGAAAGGGAACCAACTCCCAGGTCGCCCCGTGAATGGTGGGGAAGGAAGATAACCATAGAGTCCGAGACAGAAATCACCGTGGGGGAAGAACTGACAGATTTAGCCTCCATGTTTGAAGAGCTTGCCATGATGAATGAACGCCAAGTTAACGCCATCCATGACACCGTCATCATAAACGAGACTATCAGTGAGATCCCACCAAGCTCCGAGCCGATCAACAATTGGTATTCAACAAAAGGGCCCATGGTATCCGAGGAATTCTTAGTCCAAGAAATGGGTTGCATACCCCGCACAGCAACAAAGGAAGAGCAGCTCACACTTACTTTCGAGTCCGAGAGTGTCTCTAATAACCTCACCCAAGAGGATTTGGAGGCCATAGCCGAGCATGTGTTTCCTTTCTTTGCTAATGAAAAATTTGATATTTCTGAGTACCCTGAGATTGCAAACATCATAAATGATGAATTAACTAATAATGAACTTAACAAACAAGTTAATAACGATTCAAATTATGATGAAATAGACCACGAAAACACAACATACTTAAATGAACTTGCTCAACAAGTCCGTAGTCGTGGCGAGAATGGTCCAAAGGCTGACGAAGAATTGCATGTTGTTAATCTGGGTACCGAAGAAGAGCCAAAAGAAACCAAGATTGGAAGCTTCTTCAAGGGAGACGACAGAGACAGATTGACTGCATTACTACGGGAGTTCGTGGATGTGTTCGCATGGTCATACAAAGATATGCCAGGTTTAGACAGAAAGGTAGCGGAGCACAGGATTCCGATCAGAGAAGATGCCAGGCCAGTAAAGCAGAAGCTCAGAAAGATCAAGCCAGAATGGTCTCTGCAGGTCAAAGAAGAGATTGAGAATCTCCTCAGTGTGGGTTTCATCAAGGTCATCGAGTATCCGACATGGTTAGCCAACATTGTGACAGTCAGGAAGGCGAACGGCAAGGTTCGAGTTTGTGTAGACTTCCGGGATTTAAACAAAGCTTCCCCAAAGGATGATTTTCCACTCCCTAATATCGACATGCTAGTCGACTCCACTGCTGTCTACGAGGTTCGCTCATTCGTGGATGGGTTCGCTGGGTACAATCAGATTCTTATGGCCGAGGAAGATCAACATAAGACAGCCTTCACAACACCGTGGGGTACCTTTTGCTACACAGTCATGCCATTTGGGTTAAGAAATGCTGGGGCTTCCTACCAAAGAGCCGTGACAGACTTGTTCCACGATATGATTCACAAAGAAATCGAGGTCTATGTGGACGACATGATCATTCACTCCAAAGGAACCGATGGTCAACACCTAATCGATCTCCGCAAGTTCTTCGAAAGGCTTCGTCAACACAAGATGAGGCTCAACCCTGCAAAGTGCACATTCGGGGTTATCCGAGGCAAAGTTCTTGGTTACATGGTCACTGAAAGGGGAATCGAAGTAGACCCCTCCAAAATCAAGGCAATCATTGACATGCCTCCTCCAAAGATGCAGAAAGAGATTAAAGGTTTCATGGGCAGACTACAATACATCAGTCGGTTTGTGCACCAACTCACTTCCATGTGCGAGCCAATCTTCAAGTTACTCAAGAAGAATGTGGCTCTAGAATGGACCGACGCGTGCCAAGAAGCCTTCGATCAAGTGAAGCATTACTTGACGTGCCCTCCTGTTCTAGTTCCGCCGCACAAGGAGAAACCTCTGTTGCTTTATCTCACTGTCAATGATGAAGCCCTAGGGGCTATGTTAGCACAAGAGCAACAAGAGTCCACAAAGGAGAACGCCATTTACTTTGTCAGTCGCCGATTCCAAGGAGGCGAAAAGAACTACTCTGTCTTAGAGAAGTCATGTGCAGCATTGGTTTGGGTCACTCAAAAGCTCAAACACTATATGGAAGCTTTTCCGATCAAGCTAGTAGCAAAGGTGGACCCGCTCCGCTACATCTTTGAGAAGCCTTTCATGTCAACAAGAATAGCCAAATGGTACTTCATGCTCGCCGGCTATGATATCACTTACGTCACACTAAAATCCGTCAGGGGGAAAGTGTTCAGTGACCAGCTTGCC
Organism: Campanula takesimana; assembly: GCA_026119855.1. Classification (NCBI taxonomy): domain Eukaryota; kingdom Viridiplantae; phylum Streptophyta; class Magnoliopsida; order Asterales; family Campanulaceae; genus Campanula; species Campanula takesimana. The sequence goes on along the minus strand of JAOWBW010001033.1, from coordinate 242,456 downwards.
GAATTCCCGTGTGACGAAGTGAAGGGCGAAGATGTACAGTTCCCCGACGAGCATTTAATTTGTACCGCAACCGAGGAAGACAAGTGGCAACTTTTTTTCGATGGCGCCGCCAATAAACACGGTTTTGGTATAGGGGTATTGCTTGTCGATCCAAAAGACATCTACACTCCCATTGCCATACGCCTGGAATTCGAAGCTACCAACAACATTGCCGAGTACGAAACATCCATATCAGGGCTCGAAGCAGCTCTCGAAAGAAACGTCACGGAACTAGAAGTGTTCGGCGACTCTTTGCTTCTTATCAATCAGCAATCGGGTAAATGGCGAACCCAAGACCCGACTCTCCAACAATATGGTCAGCACCTTGAAGAACTGGTTGAACAATTCCAAGAGATCACTTTCAACTACCTGCCAAGGGATAAGAATCGCTTCGCCGATGCACTGGCCACTATAGCTTCATTAGTTGAAATGCCCAAAGGGAAAATGGTGAAGCCTTTCAAAATTGCTCGAAGGAACGGTCCGGCATATTGCATGAGTATCGAGATCAACGAGGTTCAAACAAACTCTCCGTGGTATTCGGATATCATGAACTTCCTCAAAGACGGCACTTATCCCGAGAACATCAATAAGTAATCTCAAGCAGCTCTGCAAAGGTTAGCCTCTCGGTACGTACTGATTGGGGACCGAGTCTATAAAAGGCACCACGACGGGATCAATCTCCTATGCGCCAATGAGACTGAAGCACAAGAGATAATGTGTGAAGTGCACGAAGGAGAATGTGGACCCCACATGAATGGGTTTATGCTAGTCAAGAAAATACTTCGCATTGGTTACTATTGGAGCACTATGGAACGAGACTGTATCGAGAAAGTCAAAAGGTGTGCCAAGCGCCAATTCCACGCTAATCTGCAACATGCTCCACCCTCACAACTTTACAACATGGTCACACCTTGGCCTTTCTCTTGTTGGGGGATAGACATCATCGGTAAAGTTCATCCTGCCGGGAGCAACGGGCAGTCGTTCGTCCTAGTGGCAGTCGACTACTTCACAAAGTGGGTCGAGGCACAAGCCTATCGAACCCTCAACGCCAAGAAAGTGGCCGAATTTGTAAAGATTAATATCATGTGCCGATACGGCGTGCCTCATGAAATCATTTCCGACAACGGCTCTCACTTTGAGAAGGAAATGGATGCACTTTTAGTGGAATACAAGATCACCAAGCACAAGTCATCTCCTTACCGGCCCCAAGCAAATGGCGCAGTCGAAGCAGCAAATAAGACCATCGAGACCATCGTCAAGAAAATGGCCTCAACAGGAAGGGATTGGCCCGAGAAGCTACCATTAGCATTGTGGGGCTACCGCACATCCATACGGTCCGCAACAGGAGAAACTCCTTATGCATTGGTCTATGGTTCTGAAGCCGTACTCCCTATCGAACTTGAAGTCCCATCTCTACGGGTCCTCCTCGAGAATCAAGTCAATGAGGTCAACTGGATGCAAAGTCGATACGAACAGCTAGCCTTACTCGACGAGAAAAGATTAAGGGCACTCGAACGCACGAGGGCATATCAGCAAAGGATGGCAAGAGCTTTCAACAAAAAAGTGAAGCCTCGAAACATCAATGTGGGAGATTTGGTCTTAAGACAACATCCTCCTAATGCCATGAATCCCATGGAGAAATGGGGACCCCGATGGATCGGTCCGTACGTGGTCAAAAAGATACTAAGCGGTGGTGCAGTCCGGCTCGTGGATTTAGATGGTGACCAGCTGCCAAAGGAGGTAAACCTCGACAAGCTCAAGAGGTTCTACGCTTAATAAACAAAGACCATTTTCAAAAAAAAAAAAAAAAAAAAAAAAAAATCGCTCGCTAGGTTGAAAACCCGCAAGGGCGGCCTAGGCAAAAATTAGAGCACGTGCAAAAAAGAAGCCCGCTAGATTGAAAACCCGAAAGGGCGGTCTAGGCAAAAAACAGGGTGCACAACAAAAAAAAAAAAAAAAAAAATGGTCTTTGTTTGTTTGAACTACGAAGACCTGAGCTTCCCAACTGGAGGAACGTAGGCAACCTTCGGGTGCGGTCTAAAACATATCAAAAATACCCAATTCACTTCAAATAACAAAATGCAATTTTTATTCATTCAATGAATTATTCAAACCATTACAACGGATTTATTGAGCAACAAAAGACATCAAAATATTAAATCCTAAAACAAAGTGGTCTAAGTGCAATCTCTTGGGGTACAAAGAAAAATCTAACCTTTCTTAGGTTTGGGAACCCATTGCTTCTTGTTATGTCCTTTAGTCTTCTTGGATGGGGACGGAACATTCTTGGGACCGCCAAGACGGGAGAAAACGCTAGGACGGGACGGAGCTTCATCAACGGCTTTCCCTTTACCCTTATCAAGCGGAGCCTTAGCGGGGACAACCATGGGACGCTTCCACACATATGAGGAATTTCCCTTACCTTTCTTCTTCTTAGGAAAATGACGGGGTCTATAGTCCCGCACATGAACCACCGGTCTCACAGGGTCAATAACATCGTCATTGGGCCTTCCCAAACGATAAAAAACGCTCGGACGCTTCTCCACCATCGAGACAGACCCCACAGCTAGAACGACGCTCACCATTGGAACGGACTTCTCACCCTCGGGGACGGAAACCTTAACTTCAAAGGAGAAAGTCATTGGGGCCATTATGACAAGAATTTTGTGATTTAGGGGGAGAAAGTGTTTGCAAAAGAATGCTGTGTGGCCATTCTGTTCGAAAAATGGTTCAAATTTATAGCTGTTGGAACATTCTGATCAGAAAAGAAAGGGGCTGTAATTCAGCAGGCCAGAAGCGCGCGCCTCCGACCAGGGCTGCACAACGCGCGCGCCTTTGACAGCAGTTCAGACAGAAACAGCCCTTGTCAGTTCAGAACAGAACCCAAGCACTCCAACATATCCAACCTGCAGCAAAATCAAATCCCAGCAACAAAAAGGAGTTCAAGCATCGACAACAAGCATCCTTTGGGCACACATTTGTTTGTAAAGAGTCGACATCTAAGATCGAGTCGCTAATAGAACATGAAATGAGTAGTAAGATAACTAGGATTGTAAATACAGGTCAAATGTTATTACAGGCAAAAGTAAAAGTGTTTCAATCCCTCATCCTCTCAGCCACAACAGCTCAGGCACGTCATCACCAACACTGTGCTCACCCCCTGCTACCACTCTCGGTCTCCTCATCGTCGTCATCCTCCTCATCATCATCATCGTCATCATCATCCTCAGACTCAGATGTCTCAATCACAACATCAGGACGGGTTCTCTTGGCAGCTCTCCCTGATGAACTGGCACCGCCCCGGCTCTGGCTACCCTCTCGGCTCAGACTCCTACTATGGCTCAGACTCCTGCTCAGCGACTGCCTCGCCGAAGAGACAGCCTCATCAATGTCCAGTGCAGCATCCCTGCAGCCTCGTCCCATGCCCCGAGCACCTCGGGCAGCTCCTCTCGCAGCACCAGAGACGGCACCGGCAGCACCTCTAGTCATGGCAGAAATATCCCTGCACAGCTCCAGCACCCTCTCCTCCAGCTGGCGGAGCCTCCGCCTCATTCCTTTGTTCTGCCTACCCAAGTGCCTATAAGCAGCTACGGGCACCTGTTGCAACAAAGGACAGGGAAAAGAAATTACAAAGGGACAGAAAAATAAGACTGGAACTGGGAAAATGCAAAGATGGTCAGAAAAACATACCACAGCAGCCTGAGCGGGAGGCTCTCTCTCCGGTGACATATCCTCGGGAACAATCTCCCTCTGCTCCTCAAAGACCCCGAAGTTTGAATAAGTGTAATAAGGAGGAGGCAAAGGAGGATCAAAACAATACCCGGCACCGGTAGTATAAAACCGAGCGGAGGTCGAAGGAGCAGCCTGTGATCTCCTTGGATCAGCGAACATAAAGCCCTGCATCAAGTTGTTCTCCCTGAAGAGGCCATAATCCTGATCCAAGTGAATATAAGGGACGGCATCAACCCCTACCATATATGCCGCACGATCAGCCTCTGAAAGTGACCTCCAGTTACGAGGGCAGAAAGGAGGAACGTCTGGAACTGCAGGACGAGGAGGGGTGTAAAAGTCTGTCACCTGGGTACCATGCTGCCAAAATACTCTGTCTCCTAAGTACAGAGCCATGCACTCACTCGAACTCATCAAAAGCCGAGAACAGGTAGGAATAAGAGTGTGCTCAAACCAGTGCTGAACTGATCTCCACGGATACAAAGAGAAGGCAACAGACTCAGGCCTCAGGGTGTCCAAGTGCCATCGGGCCGAAGTAAGACTAATGGGATTCGTGCCAGTCTTCACATTCCTCTCCTTATACGCCCACCGTGCGCAGTCCGGATACTGGGGCTGGCCTTCCTTGGCAATCTTGAAATCCCTAAGATTCAGGATAGCAAAAGCCCAAAGCTGTAGACAAGAGGCAGAAGCAAAGTTAATGACAGTCAACGAAAAAGGCAGTTATGACTAAGGCAAGGAGGATATAAAAGGGACATTAAGTGGTATACCTCCCACAGCAAGCTGAAGCCCGTAACAGAGCTGGTAGTCGAGCGGCTGGTCAAATCCATGCCGTGGTAACAAGCAGCCAAGCCCGCTGCGCCCAAGTTATACTGGCCGATCTGGTCCAAGTCCACTAACAAGTCAAGCAGAGCCAAAGAGGCCGAAGATCCCCCGTTGGCAAACAGAGTGTGGGATAACAAGTACCAAATGAAACAACGGGCCACAGCATCAACCCGATCAGCAGTGACACCTCGAGCCTCAGCCATCAAGATGCTGAAATGAGCCCGGATTCTCCCCCATGTCACTCGAGAATTCTTAACCTCGAACCGGCAGTCAACCAAGTCTAGTAACTCGTCCGGAGTCCGAACAGCCCCTCTCAAACCAAAAGGGACAGGCACCCCCATGAACGGCAAGCCCGTCAAAGCTGTGAAATCAGTAGGCATCATAGTCACCTCGCCCATGGGTAAATGAAAGGTATGGGTGGTATCCCACCATCTCTCCCTCAATGCCTGAACCACATCGGGGTCATTCTTCAAAGCTGGGAGACTAGTGACAAAAAGACCAAAATGAGTCCCTGTGACTCGGGCCCGAACATTCTCGGGCAACCTCTTCCATATAGAGATGGGCCCATGAGCCCCACCGCGAATCTCTGTCAAACGGGTCCACTCCTGAAAGGAAAAGAGGAACAGCAAAAATTTCATCAGCACGACTGCTAGAAAACGGATGAACTCAACACAGAGATTTCAACGGCAGAACAATGTACAAGCAAGTGTGTGAACGTGAAAATAGGACATCCCAACATGTTCCTTACAACAAATCAGCAACAACAAACAACATGCAAAGAATGATCAATAAAGCTGCTGCAGCAATATTTCGGGTAAAGAAAACAGAACTTCATGAAACCCGAAATCGACAAGAAAGGTGAGGCATTCTTACCAAACCCGAAGTCACGAAGTGAGAAATATGGGTATGAGGCCGGAAAGTAAGCAAGCTCGGGTCCATAGCTTCAACCCCAATTTCGGGCTCCTCGCCCTGTGGCATCTCAAACGGAGGTGATTGCTGACGATCCGACATCGTCTCTTTGACGGAATTAATCCTAGAGCAGCAAGAAAGTGTTTTGGGGTGATTTCTCTACAAAAATTGGGCTTGGAATTTGGAGGGTTCTTCAAATTTTTGAAAAATGGCCGAAAACAGCGAAGAGCCTGTTTAAATATGCTTATGCGCCAGGCGCGTGCCTCCCGACAGGCTCATCCGAGGCGCGCGCGTCCCAAAACGAGGCCCGGACGCGCGCTCTTCCCATCATCAGGCAGGATCAGTCTCCCATGCAAAAATCCATGCATCGTATCAAGGTTTGCCCACGGATTCCGAACTCCCTAAGTTCTGTCACGGGTGCCACACCCCCCTCAAGAGTCAATCTCAACATTTCATCCCCAGCAGGAACATTTTTCTGGTTGCGGTCAACTGTGCCCGTACCCCACAATTCAAAAAAGTCAAGTGTGACTCCAAATGGCACGAGACTTCAAAGCAATATTTCATCAAACGGATTCACTAACGGATTCGTCAACAAGGGTTCACTAACGACCTCATTCAAGACATTCAACTCGGTCCATATCGAGACAAGCTCCCATGAGCTCCAAGTCGGCAACTCGGTCCATATCGAGACAAGCTCCCATGAGCTCCAAGTCGGCAACTCGGTCCATATCGAGACAAGCTCCCATGAGCTCCAAGTCGGCAACTCGGTCCATATCGAGACAAGCTCCCATGAGCTCCAAGTCGGCAACTCGGTCCATATCGAGACAAGCTCGCATGAGCTCCAAGTCGGCAACTCAGTCCATATCGAGACAAGCTCCCATGAGCTCCAAGTCGGCAACTCGGTCCATATCGAGACAAGCTCCCATGAGCTCCAAGTCGGCAACTCGGTCCATATCGAGACAAGCTCCCATGAGCTCCAAGTCGGCAACTCGGTCCATATCGAGACAAGCTCCCATGAGCTCCAAGTCGGCAACTCGGTCCATATCGAGAGACAAGCTCCCATGAGCTCCAAGTCGGCAACTCGGTCCATATCGAGACAAGCTCCCATGAGCTCCAAGTCGGCAACTCGGTCCATATCGAGACAAGCTCCCATGAGCCCCAACTCAACAAACTCGGTCCATATCGAGACAAGCTCCCATGAGCTCCAATACAACACTCCAGCAAAAGCCGCTCACACAGGGAGCGCACCACTATCCCTCGCAATTTCAAATTCCTGCTTTCATCGAGTCTTTGCCTTTTCTTGGTGATGTCCTCGGCGGGTGTTTTTAACTTTCGTCGACGCGTTTTGCTTTGCAGTCCACGTCGCCGAGGGGCTCTGTAGATACCCCGCCTTGGACCGCTCACCCCGATTGCACATTTGATTTTGTGTTTCTCCCCATTCTAAGTGTTTCTCGTTAGTTTCTGTCACTTCCGTTAAGTTCCTGACTGACTTCATTAAGTCCAGGGACTAAACTGAATGACAGGGCTGACTTTCTAGTCCATTCTGTCAAAATTGCCTTCTCTGAGTCGCGCGCCTCCGACAGGAGGAGTCAGGCGCGCGCGCCTCCCGCCCCCAAAGGAGGAAGCGCGCGCCTCTGGGCGTCAGTTACAGATTTCTGGCCAGGATTCTCTCCCTTGCTCAATTTACAGGATTTTGCCCGGGAAGGATTTCTTGGTGACTGAGTTTTGGCACCAAAAACACCCCTCTTTCACCTATAAAAACCTCTCTTTACCTCCATTTTCAAGGAACCGAAAATTGAACTTACAAAAACTATACCAAAATCACTTTCTAAAAGTTCTCCAAGGATTTCATCAAGCAATACTTGAAGGTCTTCAAATTGTAGGTAAAAGTCCATCTTTTCCTTTCTTTTCTATTTCATCTCCTCTCTTTTTTTACTCTAATCAAATGTGCAATCACCCAAATCATTTTGGGACATGACTCTAATGATCACCTCATCTCATTGAGGTTGGTTAAGGAGTTATCTCCTACATTCCAAATCCTATTTTAAACCCCCTTTTTATGACTTAAAGAAGAAGAAGAAGAACATTTTCATTCATGTAGATTTTGATCAAGCAAGACCAACTTAAGTTGGGCGAGATGGGTGTTTCGGTACTTCCCATCTCGTAATCTAACCCCCGGACCTCAAAACAAAGAATCTCTGTTTTCGTAATCAAACTTAGGCTATAATCAATAGGTTTTTCTTATGTTCCTCAAAACATAGGTGGCGACTCTAAACAATCTAAAAACAAGTTAGACATCCTAGGACGACTCACGCGCTCTAGCCTAAAGCTGTGGTTCCCCCCGGGGTATCTACAGATACCACTTGTTGGTCCCAGAAGGGCAACAAGGGTATGAAAAATGCTAGAGGGGGGGTGAATAGCGTTTTTAAAATTCTTTTCAAACCCTTTTGCAAAGCAATGGTGAATGCGCACGACTCTTAATTTGGCTAAGTATAGCGCACAGCAAGAGTGTGAAATGCACAGCGGAAGTCTTAAAGCAGTCACTTATATGCAGGGAGTATGCGCAGAAGTGTAAATACGCACGCACTAAGTTTTAGCTAAAAGATAGGCGCAAGATGGAACTAAGGCAAAAAGCTCACAAACACACTTCGAACGATGCAAGACAATCTACAAAGATCAAACAAAACAATATATGAGTAAAGCTTAAATGTAGAATGAAAAGTACAAATAATAGACAAGCTATTTGGAGAGGTTCGATCGGGAAAAGATCTACGTCCTCTACCAAGATGGTTAGTCTTGGATTTCTAATGGAGATCTTATTATATGAGAGAGTTTACAAGTTACAGCGAGGTAGAACAAAACTAACTCAAAGATCTATAATCTATGAAAGTACAAAATCCTAGACAATAACCAGTGTATCTTTAGAAGTAAGATTGATGAGATCGATACTTCAAGAGGTGTGTGTGTGTATCAGAAATCTGGGCTCTTTAAATCTATGAGATGGAGAGCACAAGATTCTGGTGTTACAAAGGCTTTATAGGATCCGGGCTTGGTGAAGTATGAAGGTATGAAGGTTGATCTTAGAAATCTGGAAATCTTGTAGGCAATCTTCAAATCTTCAAAGTTTCTCTTTGGAAGCAAATCTTAAGCAATTCTCAAGGAACACACCAGCAGCTTGGAAAAAGGGGATGAGCATGCTATTTATAGCTGAGCTCCAAAAACTAGTCGTTGGGGAGCAGAGCAAGGACTATGTGCTGTCACTTTGTGATTGGCGTGCAGCTGTCCTTTATAGCCGTTGGAGACATCAAGTTGACAGCTTTCAAAAATCTTTAAGAGTGACAGTTGTCTTCAGATTTGAATTTCAAACAAGGGGAGCGTATCCATCTTCGTGTGTGCTGAGTGTTCTAGTTTTGTCGTTAGTCCACATCAGCAATTTTGGCTCATTCAAAAGCGTAGCTTGTTGAGACGCTTTCCAAGCTTCATAAGGTAAGGTCAGAAAGTGAGAATTAAGGCAAGTCTGAGTGCGCATGAGATTCATGCGCATGGAGTGCGCAGAAGGTGATGCGCTGCGCATGAAGGGATGCGCTGCGCATGGAAGGGGTGCGCACCATGCTTTGCTTTTGCTCTATTTACCATGAAATTATAGCTTCAGCCCTAGATACTAAGCCTAGTCTATAAAGAGGACTTAGCTAAAAATTGAAGTTACAAAACTTCTTACATAGGGTCCTAAAGTCCTTAAAATAAACACAGGTGATGGTATCAATCAATTCAAACATAAGTAGGAGGGTTAAGTGATAAGTATACCCAACAGTGCCACTTCCTCGGCAACTGCTCTTGCGAACGATCTACTTGTTTCATCATCAACGTACATTGGTTGTCGTTGCCGCGCATACATTTATTGTACTGCACCCTCCCATACACTAAGTTATCCAGTCACATCATCTCTAAAATTATGGAACTTATCTCTCACAAGGTGTAGGAATGCATCCTCAAAATCTTTGTTTTGTTTTATTAAGGCTTCAAAATTGGCCTTCGTAACACGATGGGAGATTAAGTTTTCGACCCGTGACATAATGATATCCAAAGTGGGATGGGGATTAGTGTATATATTCTCAGCAGCTGCCTCACCACCATTTATTATACCATTCCAAGGCTCGACCACATTGTGTTCATCCGAACGTACAAACAAATCTGAGAAAGATATGGGACTTGCGTTGTTACTCCTGTAGGCCTTGTGAATAAATAAAGCCAAAAAAATCTTCTTTGAAGCACTCTCCAACCACACGAACATCCCACGTCTTCTGATATTTAGTAAAACATATCATGATTAATGTGTAACAAGTGATTGAAGTCCTGACATGTGAATGTTTGAGCCAATGCGCGCTCAGTTCGCGTATTGTGAACTCTGGAAGCCAGGAGTTATGTAATTTCTATCTTGCGCTTTTCCAAAGTTGGTAGGTTTCCCTGATCGTGTCCATAATTTTTGTTGAATGGTACCAAATGTCTCTCTGCCTAATAGTCCACCATATATCCATGTCCAACAGGTGTTTAAAAAATGGATAGATTATTAGTTTCCGAACCCGCATGTGACTCTCCAGAATATGGCTGAGCTTTGTTGGGTGCATGACCGACACGTTTGGATGCCTCGCTATGGTAAGAGGGGAAGTTGAGTGTTTGGGATTGGGAGGTTTGTTGTTCAGGGTTTTCTTGTGACTTTACGGAGGGTTGTTGTTGAGGGATTGCTAGGGAAATTGTTTGTAATGAAGGTAGGTCCTGAGGCTGGGAGGGTTATTGTCGTTGGGGGTTATCTTGGGCTATTTGGGAGGGTTCAGGGTTAGCTTGGCAAATTTGATGTGATGAAGGTTGTGATTGTTCTTGATGCACGCCTTCATTGTAACAGTTATTGTCCGGTGAATGTGGTGATGGTTCCTGATGCATGCCTTCATTACAACAATTATTGGCCGGTGAAGGTGGTGTTGGTACAACTGAAACTGTATCGGTTTGTATCGGTGAAGTGGTGGGAGAGGAATGTGAAAACTCTTCCTGATGTGTTTCTTGTGGCACTTCAATAACCAACTGCATCGACGTCTCATCATTTTGGGTTGCCGGAGCAGACTTATCTGGTGTGTTGTTGGCATTTTTCCTGCTGTTAGCACGGGTATCGATAAATTTTTGGACAGGTACGTTGCTATCCAAACTGGCATTTGAATTGGCAGGATAATGGTTTAATCTTCTTTTAACTCTCATCCTAACTGGTGCCACATCGCCAATTGCCTCAGTTTCATCTACTCTTTTGTTCTTTGGATTCTTTAAGCCCCATGTTTTTTTATCAAATGAGGGGAAACCATCGATAGAACTTCCCCCACGCAGATCCAAACCCTGACAACAAGTGAGCAACCCACTTAAAAACCTGTGATGGTTAGGTTGTTTTGTCTTCTTCGGACACTTGCAGCTTGTGGATTTTTCTAGCACAACGGTGTACAGCAGGGCAGCGCACCAATTGACTTTACCACCAGATAACAACCAACAAGCAATTTTCCTCTGTGCAGCACTCAACTTACTGAAGGATGAATTGGCACAATCAATTGATTTCATTGTTATATCTGCCAAAACGCTCATTGCTTTGGTTAAGTCTTTTTTTTTGTACAACGCTGGACATCATATTGGGGGTGAAATCTTTACCAGTAAAACGCTTGTATGCATCACCGTAATTTGTATTAGTTGAATTCCATGCATCCAAAATGAGGTCATCATGGTTAGGGATTTCGTACCTTAAAGATACCAGCTCCGGTGTCAATTTGATGTCCTTGCCATTGACGGTGGCCATTTTTGAATCTCCCTCACTGTAAGGATCCCCCCTCGGGGCGAAACGAGTTCGTTCGAGGAAGAAAATCCAAACACGTGTAACTTAACAAACTTAACGGAGTCGCCACATTTGTTAACTTTTAACCCAACAAATGAAAATGGTTAGAGATTTATGAGTTCGGAGGTCAAGTTACAGCTTGGGAAGAGTTTCACGTCACCCAAGCCGCCTCAGACAAAGCCGAGTCTCCCTTGTGTTTGTTAACGAAAAGTGCATATGTGTGTGTGTGTGTTTAGAAAACAGGAGAAGCTGACTTTAACAGAAAACGGTTAGGATTTTAATAGAAAGGGTTCTTTTGTAAACATTTTGGATTAAAGGGGACTGAACTGAAACATGCCCCTGAACAAAGTAGCCGTACGGCTAAAGGGGGGGTTCTTGGGAATTTTAACAGATTCCCAGGAATCAGTGCAGTTCCATACAGAAACAGAGCATTCTGTCTGAAACTGGACTGTTTGATCATTTTCAGCCATTCTTTTGTAATAAAACACAAATTAAATCATCCCTATGTCATTAATCACTAGATTAGACACCAAAACAAGAATTTAGGATGTGATTAAGACAATCATTGGGGAATTATTGAAAAGGTGATGATCATGGCCTTTGAGCCAAGATGGCCATTTTGATGAGTAAAGATGCAAACTTTACCATCAAAATGGGATATTCATCAAGATTAAACCTTTAGGGACAACAAAATGACATAAATATTGAATCTTTATGACCCAAATGTGGGATTTTAGGCTAAATCAAGGTTGGGATGATAAACATTGGAACTTTATCACCCAACATGATCATTATGGCCAAATATGAACAATATTGACATAAAGATGCATGCTTTCACCATAAAAATGGATCATCAAGCTATTTAAAGACAAGAAATTAACAAATCATGATATTATTTAGGTTTTAACCCTTTATCACATACATGGATGTGAAGGCACATTGAATCATCTCATGATTTGGTTCCAAGATACATATAACAAGAATATAAGGTGCTTGACAAGGGCAAGGCTTGAAATGCTAAGAAATAAATAACATGAACAAGAACAAGAGAGTTTAAGATGGAGAGAAGATAGGGAGAAGGAGGCTTCACCTATGGTGGTTATGGCCTATCTTCCTCTCTTTTCACTCAAGTATTTGGTGGTGTTTCACTCAGACTGTATTTCTGTAGAGTTTCACCTACAAAACTATGTTTATCCCCCCTAAAATGATCAGCAAGGGTCTCAATTTATAGGGACTGAAGGTGCCTAAACCAGCCGTACGGCTAGGCCCTTTCCGCGTCCAAACCATCCGTACGGCTCAGCATGGCGAGCTTCTGGATTTTTCCAAGTTTAATTCCAGAGCAGTCCTGGAATTCTAGGTTTATCCTAGTGAGGTCCCAGCCTATTAGTTTATCCCTGAATGGTGCTAAAAGTTCCTCTAAGGTTGGTCAATTTCAGATTGGGGTACTTACAAAGCCCCTCGGCAACGTCGCTTTGGAAAAGCGGGGTTATCGATAAAAATAAGCATCCCAATCTGATGGGAGGATGGCTTGACCGATTTGGTTATATGGCTAGACCTAGGGGTATAGGATTCTTATGTATCCCATTTGCGGGGAATCAAGCCTAACGTAGTTCGGAAAGGGAGAGAAGTTTTAAGGCTATCTAAACCTAAAGGCTATGCAGATATCAGTCATTCTTTCCTAGGGGACGAGCATGACTCTCGTCGAGTTCAGAGGCGGGATATGGTCAACTTGTCTCTATGGAGATGATTGACTTACAAAAGGACGCGTGACTCTCGGGGTCAGAGGCGGGACATGGTCAACTTGGCTCTATGGGCGGGACATGGTCAACTTGGCTCTATGGAGAGGGTTGACTTTCATAAGAAAGCGTGACTCTCAGGGTCAGAGGCAGGACATGGTCAATTTGGCTCTATGGAGAGGGTTGACTTACACAAGGAAGCGTGACTCTCGGGGTCAGAGGCGGGATATGGTCAACTTGGATCTATGGAGAGGGTTGACTTACACAAGGAAGCGTGACTCTCGGGGTTAGAGGCGGGACATGGTCAACTTAGCTCTATGGAGAGGGTTGACTTTCACAAGGAGGCGTGACTCTCGCGGTCAGAGGCGGGACATGGTCAACTTGGCTCTATGGATAGGGTTGACTTACACAAGAAAGCGTGACTCTCAGGGTCAGAGGCGGGATATGGTCAACTTGTCTCTATGGAGAGGGTTGACTTACACAAGGAAGCGTGACTCTCGGGGTCAGAGGCGGGACATAGTCAACTTGGCTCTATGGAGAGGGTTGACTTTCACAAGGAAGCGTGACTCTCGGGGTCAGAGGCGGGACATGGTCAACTTGGCTCTATGGAGAGGGATGACTTATCGGGGCATGGTCAACTTGGGTCTATGGAGAGGGTTGACTTACACAAGGAAGCGTGACTCTCGGGGTCAGAGGTGGGACATGGTCAACTTGGCTCTATGGAGAGGGTTGACTTACACAAGGAAGCGTGACTCTCAGGGTCAAAGGCGGGACATGGTCAACTTGGCTCTATGGAGAGGGTTGACTTACACAAGGAAGCGTAACTCTCGGGGTCAGAGGCGGGACATGGTCAACTTGGCTCTATGGAGAGGGTTGACTTTCACAAGGAAGCGTGACTCTCGGGGTCAGAGGTGGGACATGGTCAACTTGGCTCTATGGAGAGGGTTGACTTACTGGGGCATGATCAACTTGGCTCTATGGAGAGGGTTGACTTACACAAGGAAGTGTGACTCTAGAGGTCAGAGGTGGGACATGGTCAACTTGGCTCTATGGAGAGGGTTGACTTACAAGGATGGTCTTACGTCATTTTGGACTGCCGAGACAAAGGTTTCCTTAACCTAAAATGACCATTATGGGCCTTGGCTTGAGTTAACTCCATCTTTGGGAAGTTTGACGAGGCAACTGGTCTTACGTCCCATTAAGGGCGGCCGGGGACAAGGGTCTCAACCTATAATGACTATTCTAAGTCAAGGTTTGACTTGGATCAATTCCACCTTTGGGGAGCTCGAAGAGAAAACTGGTCTTATATCCCACTAAGAACGGACGGGGACAAGGATCTTAACCTATAATGACAATTCTGAGTCAAGATTTGGCTTGGGTCAACTCCACCTTTGGGGAGTTTGACGGGAAAACTGGTCTTACGTCCGACTAAGGACTCCTGGGACAAAGGCTTGAACCTAAAACGACCACTCTGGGTCAAAGCTTGGCTTGGGTCAACACTACTCTACGGGACAGTTGACACATGTTCTTGACACCGGGGAAAAGCCTAGGGGCAACCGTTAAGACACATTATGGACGAAAGAGTCCAAAACTTTGGGAAAATCATTTTGAGAGGAGATCAAAAGCATTTTGCTTGAAACATGGTCTTTGATAAATGATGTCAAAAGGGCAAATTTTGGAAATGCTTATTCCTAAAGGCAAGTCTTTTAACAAAGCATTTTAGTCAAATTTTTGATTTTAACTTAACTGTGAGGTTTGTCATGCATAAAGTCCTCTGGATTTTGTCCATTCGTTGAGAAGTAACTGATGGTAGGAAATCTGCTCGTCACTGTTGTGGGGCAGCCCCAATGTCGTCTTTGTCGTTGATGTCGGGGTAGCCCTATGTCCTTGTTGTCGTCGGTGTGGAGGTAGCCCCAATATCGTCCTTCGACTTTTGACGTGGACTCGTTGTCGTCTTTCGGCCTTTGAGGTGAGGTTAGGAACACATCCATTTTTCATGACGCACCCTTTCTTTTGCCTAGGCCGCCTTTTCAGGTTTTCAACCTAGCGGGCATCTCTTTTGCGTCTTTTATGGCACACCCTGTTTTTTGCCTAGGCCGCCCTTACAGGTTTTCAACCTAGCGGGCCACTTTTTTTGTGCCCTTTTCTCTTTTTTTATGAGTGATCCAGCCGACTCGATAGAACGGGGACTTTAAAGTATTTTTCTTGGAGGAAACATGCAAGGGTATTTTATTTGGGAGAGAGTCCCTTTATGCTGGTGAGCTCTTTGAGCAATATATCATGAAATGGGAGGAAGCCCTTGCTTGACAGAATACAAGTGTTTAGCTCTTTCCTAAGATGGAGGAAAGAAGACTTGTTGAGACATTTGAAATTTGCCTTAGTTAATATCATCAAATGATTGCTTGAATGGACCATGTTTGTCATTAAGTCAGGATTATGGCAAGCAATTAGCCTTACAATGTATAAACGTTGTGATCAATTAAGATTAAGATTCGATCAATGGTAGGGTCGGGAGGAGAATGTGTTTCGAAGGTGGAATTGGTCATTGTCTGGGAAATTGGTCATTGAAGGGACCAAGGGACGAGAACTTGGTCATTTTGAGAGGACCACGGTTTGATGGTTTTGTTTCATATTGTGACCGGACCCGAAGGTTGCCTACGTTCCCCTCAATTTGAGGAGCTCAGGTCGCCGTAGTTCGGCCATGTGAATCGTCTTTTGCTGATGTCGGTGTCCTTTTGAAGGATGTTGTTGCTCTTTTGATGTAGATCTCTTGGTGGCGAACTCTTTGGGATGGACCCCTTTTGAGGTGAACCCTTTTTGGTGTGAACTCCTTTTGAGATGAATGGGCCCTTTTGAGGTGAGTCCCTTCTTGGTTGTCTTTTGAGATAGACTTCCTTTCTTGCGAACACTTAGAGACGGACTTTTGTGGTGAACTTGGTGAGCTTTTAAGGCAGACTTCCTCTTCTCATATATTCATTTTATTTCCTCTTCTCATTTCATTTTTGTTCTTCTTTTTTTTTTTGGGAGAGGGGAAACATTAGTCCCAACTTGCTATCTTGGACATTGGCTCATTTATAGCCTTTTGGCAGAATGTCTATCACTTCTCGCTTCGACTTCGAGGATCCGGGAAGTCCCTTGCTCGGTTGCGCCTGTGCGATCACGGTCGAATATTGGTGGTTGAGCAACAACATCCTTGCCTTTTCATTGTCTCGGGACGCCTTTGATGTGCATTGAGAAGTTGTATCGGAAAGGTGTATCGGGTTGTGTATCGGGGATGTGTATCTGGGAAGGCTTGCCATTAATGGTTTCTTCATGCCAATTGATCACAACATTTATTCACAACAAGATTAATTGTTTGCATTTAGGTCCATTCGTACTTAATGAGTCGACATTGACTAGTATGCTTAGAAGTCAATTCATCATTTTAGGGACGTAGTAATCAATTGATAATAACAAGCAAGGAAATTTCAAGAGTAAATGTATATTGTAAATAATGTCTCAAGTCTAGAGAGAAGAGAAGGAAAATGACTCTTTTATTTAGATAACTTTGTACATACATGCCCAAGTACGGACCTCTGCATAAATAAAAAAACACAGTCCGGGACGGACTTTGATGAAAGTCTAGATCCTACTAGGCTGGAAGACTCACATTTTTTTTAGGGATGGGATCCCATGAGGCACGATGATCCATTTTCTTCCTCAGTTGTTGGAGGGGTTGTCGGCGGCATATTCCATGTCTTCCATAGGGAACTCGGGCTCCGTGTCATCGGAAAAGATGTCGCGAGGTCTCCATTTGGCTTGGCGTTGTAATTTCCGGATTACTCTACTCGTGAGTTAGGAGTTTGCTTTGGTCTATCTCCTTTTGGTGATTTCCTTTCAAGGTGCGTAATCTTCGTGCATTGCATTCGGCGAGAGTACGGATTTCCCTTTGATGTAACCGCCTTTGGCCTTCCGAAGCTCGGGCTTCTTCTTGTAGACGGTGTCCCAATTGTTTGATCTCATTAATCATGTGGACAGCTGTCTCGGACGCCAATTCAGATGTGGGCTCATTGGTCAATGTTTCCAATGGACAGAACCGCGAAGGACTTTTAGCATATTAAACCTCAAGGTGAAATTATAACCATGATTTGAGAAAAATGCTTCGTTATTGGATTAGCCTTTTAGGAAAAACTTGATCTTTTATTTTAAGAAAACTCTTTTTTTTTTTACACACTTTTAGTTTTGAGTGAAAGACTCACACACATTTTTGCAAACTTTTGACAAGGCAATAATAATAATAATTTTATTAAGAAAACTGACAATGGATTCAGAATGGTCGCCACATGGCATCAACCGGGGAGTCAAGACTCTAAACCTAACTGACCTTTCTTAAGGGATTACCACACATCTTAAAAGCAACTGACTCTTCCTAAGGATGAAAACAGACTCTTTCTAAGGGGAGGTTGATGGGAGAGGTTTTTGACATTCCTCTTCTGACCATAGCCGTAGCTTCATTTCCAATTTCCCAACCGAGGGCATTTAAGCTTTCCTTCCGCGATTAATTTTCGGATGATGCATTTCACAGCTGTGCAATCATCGGTATTATGCCCATGGAAGTTGTGAAAGGCACACCTCGTGGTGGCGCTGCGGCGTTTCTCAGGATTCTTTGGCCGGAAATCTTCGAGGGGCCTCATGAGACCTTGTTTGACCAATCCCTCAAACATTTTGCTTACGGGCATTTCAAAATCCTCAAACTTTGTGAGACGGGGCTCAGCTTGGAATTTGGCTTTTCATCGTTGACCAGAGTGTGGCGGGGACAAGAATCACCGTCTCTCAATGCAAAGGGGTGCTTATTGAGTGTCCTTTCGAACTTAGCTTCCATTTGCTTTCTCTTTCCCAATGGATGGCTGAGGGGATTTTGCGGAGGCGCAGGGGAGTAGGCATACCCATAACCTTGGTTGCTTGCAGGAATATATATTAGAGGCATGTAAGGAGCTTGTGGTCCAAAGGGTCTTGGATTGTAGAAATGATACGGGTCACCCCGGAATCTCATCGGGAAATCTGGTGGAGGCAAGTTGGTGATTCCTGTTCAGGTATCCATATATGGTCTAAACAGTGACTGAGCTCTAGTGACTTGGTTGATGGCATTAAACCGAGAATGGATATGATTGGGAAAGTGTTATGGGTATGGTGCTCTAGGCGTAACTGGTGTGAACAGTGGTTTGCGGGCCTTTTGAGTGGATTGTGTTTGGGTTTTATAGGAGGTGTCCTATGGGAGATGTTGGATTTGGGATGAGGCAGAGTGAGAGGCTCGTTGTGGATGACGGCGTGTTGGGTCGAAGAAATGGGGGTCTCGGTATTCTGGTGAGATGGAGGGGATAATCTTCGGTTGCAATTCGGAGGTTGGGTGGCTTCCACCTCTTCTTTGTGATTGGTCACTTTGGTGAAGAGCCCTTCAGTTTGGAGTAGATCTGTGACACCTCCTTGTCTTATCGACTCATCAAACGGACTCTGTCTTTCTTTGTGGCTTTCTGTGATGACTTCTTCCGTAGCCCCGGAGGCTTCTAGAGCCTGGAGCGACTTTTCGTTCGTTGGGCCAACCTGATTATCCGTGGCGTCATTTCTCGAGCTACTGTCCACTGAAGTGATCTTTCTGAAGTACCGGATCGGAGAAGTTGTAGTGACCGGGGAACTTTCTGACTCCACACGCACTAGGCGGCGACATGATTCTCTCTTCCACTTCATCTGAGCTACGGGGAAGACAAAAGGTAGCTTTAGGCTTGGGTAAACACTGGATGAATGCTTGCACGTATCTTAGAATCCTCTATTTTTAGATATTTGACCGGGCCCAAGTTGCCTACGTTCCCCTCACCACGAGGGAGGGGTCCCACGCGATGAGAGGCTCAGATCACCGTAGTTCGAATGGGTTTAGAATTCTAAGAGGAAAAGATGAACATGGCTGACTACTTGGAGGATAACGGGGATCCGTCCAAGGACTTGACTGGCTTCTCGGAGGATAGCGGGGATCCGTCCAAGGACTTGACTGACTTCTTGGAGGATAACAGGGATCCATCCAAGGACTTGACTGACTTCTCGGAGGATAACAGGGATCCATTCAAAGATTGACGGGATGACGCTTGTTAGCGAAAGAATGCAATGTGTCAAAGACGGGAAGCCAAAACGGAGCAAATTCATGTAAGGCGCAATTAATTATCCGTTCAAGTTTACTTAAAACGCATTTTTATTCCTAAATGGTTGGAAAAAATTTCTCTTCTTTTTCGCAACTACTCTAAATCCTGGATCAGTGGAGGCCATCACTACGTCTATAGGCCCCTCGTATTTCACCTGTATTGCACGCTCCCAAGGACGGACTATCCCGGGCGAGAGCCCTATAGGGCACGCAGCTACCACCGACCAAAAGAAACGAACCTAAGGTCTAGTGCGTCACAAAGTTCCAATGTACGGGCCATTCTTATCATAGTTAATCCCCAGTTAAGGTTAAGATTGACTTAACGCTCTAACAAAAATTTGGCATGACCTCGTTTAATGAGGGGTCTCGGACTTTAGCCTTGGGCTTAAAGATGATTAGGATGGGTCAAGCATTAGGGCTTAATGACACGGTGTCACTCTATCCTTAATACACGACTTAGGTTAATTGTGGTTAACATCAACGCATAAGTCAAGGACCGGGTCAAAGATGACCTTGGTCACACTTGCTTTCACAAGGAGTCGTGACTCGGGCGTTAACTTGGCCATAATCAACTTTGGGCACGCATTAGGGACGTGATGATGTGAACTAGACCAAAAACCAACCAAGGTCATGGTATTTGTGTGTCACGGACAAGTGTGGTTGACTCGGCTCGGAAAGGGAGGTGGGATGGACCCGTATGCACGAGAAGGGCAGAAGAGCACCAATCAAGCTGCATCGTGGCATCCATCCCGGGTTTTAAGTGTTTTTGGAACGTGCACAAGGTCGAGTGCGCGTTGTGTGAAGCCTTCTAGGTTCCCTTTTAAATCAAAATAGAAGTTTTCGATCCGTTTTAATACCATGAGCATTGTATGAACAAGTACGATGAACAAGTAAGATGGACAAGTATTTTGCACAAGCAAGTAAACAAACATATCAACAAGCAAGAATCAAAATTTGTACATGAAAAGGTTATGCACAACCAAAGGTTTTTGAAACCAAAGTTTTACAACAAGAACAACAACCTTTGAAAATCATTTTGTACAAAAAGGTTGTGCACAACAAAAGAAATTTGAGAAACCAAAATTTTTATGAAAGGGGTAAGGCACAATGAGGCTTTGAAAACCCAATTTTATGTCAAAAATATTTGTGCATTACCAAGCTTTAAAAATCCATTATTTTTTTGCAAATTTTCAACTTTTGATCATCACGCCCCAGTTTATTGCATTTCCAGAACAGTTTCACTCCCAGAAATCAAAACAGAAACATAAAACACACACAAAACATGCACAAAGTCAACAAACGGGATGGGAGTTTGACCCACACAAAAGTGTCCCCAAAGCTTCTAAAAAGAAGTTTGCAAACACTTTATTCCCCAGCGGAGTCGCCACTGTAAGGATCCCCCCCCCTCGGGGCGAAACGAGTTCGTTCGAGGAAGAAAAGCCAAACACGTGTAACTTAACAAACTTAATGGAGTTGCCACATTTGTTAACTTTTAACCCAATAAATGAAAATGGTTAGAGATTTATGAGTTCGGAGGTTAGGTTACGGATTGGGAAGAGTTTCAAGTCACCCAAGCCGCCTCGGATAAAGCCGAGTCTCCCTTTTGTTTGTTAACGAAAAGTGCATATGTGTGTGTGTGTGTTTAGAAAATGGGAGAATCTGACTTTAACAGAAAACGGTTAGGATTTTAACAGAAAGGGTTCTTTTGTAAACATTCTGGATTAAAGGGGACTGAACTGAAACATTCCCCTGGACAAAGTAGCCGTACGGCTAAAAAGGGGGGGGGTCCTGGGAATTTTAACAGATTCCTAGAAATCAGTCCAGTTCCATACAGAAACAGAGCATTCTGTCTGAAACTGGACTGTTTTATCATTTCTAGCCATTCTTTTGTAACAAAACATAAATTAAATCACCCCTATGTCATTAATTACTAGATTAGACACCAAAACAAGAATTTTGGATGTGATTAAGACAATCATTGGGGAATTATTGAGAAAAGGTGATGATCATGGCCTTTGAGCCAAGATGGCCATTTTGATGAGTAAAGATGCAAACTTTACCATCAAAATGAGATCTTCATCAAGATTAAACCTTTAGGGACAACAAAATGACATAAAGATTGAATCTTTATGACCCAAATATGGGATTTTAGGCTAAATCAAGGTTAGGATGATAAAGATTGGAACTTTGTCACCCAACATGATCATCATGGCCAAATATGAACAATATTGACATAAAGATGCATGCTTTCACCATAAAAATGGATCATCAAGCTATTTAAAGACAAGAAATTAACAAATCATGATCTTCTTTAGGTTTTAGCCCTTTATCACATACATGGATGTGAAGGTACCTTGAATCATCTCATGATTTGGTTCCAATATACATATAACAAGAATATAAGGTGCTTGACAAGGGCAAGGCTTGAAATGCTAAGAAATAAATAACATGAACAAGAACAAGAGAGTTTAAGATGGAGAGAAGATAGGGAGAAGGAGGGTTCACCTATGGTGGTTATGGCCTATCTTCCTCTCGTTTCACTCAAGTATTTGGTGGTGTTTCACTTAGACTGTGTTTCTGCAGAGTTTCACCTACAAAACTATGTCCCCCCCCCTAAAATGATCAGCAAGGGTCTCAACTTATAGGGACTGAAGGTGCCTAAACCAGCCGTACGGCTAAGCCCTTCCCGCGTCCAAACCATCCGTACGGCTCAGCATGGCGAGCTTCTGGATTTTTCCAAGTTTAATTCCAGAGCAGTCCTAGAATTTTAGGTTTATCCTAGTGAGGTCCCAGCCTATTAGTTTATCCCTGAATGGTGCTAAGAGTTCCTCTAAGGTTGGTCAATTTCAGATTGGGGTACTTACACTCACGCACTCCGCTATTGAATATTTGCATCCATTCATCCTGGTACAACTCAGGTTTGGCACGCATGAAACAACTCAAAGCTTCAGCTTCAGCTTCAATGTAACCCTTTATTTGTTGCCCTTCCTGGCCATCGTAGAAATCATTACTGATGTAATAACCAATATTGGCCATACCCATAATCTTGTTTTAATTGATTGAACGAGATTGCAAATTGGGTTTTGATCGAGCCTAGGGTTCATAATTGAAATTGAAAAGGGCGGTTCACTCTCCTCAGTGTTTGGTTGCAGTAAAAGGGAAAGTCGCTCTTTAATTTCCCCCGATTTTTATTTATTTTTTTTCAACCAAATAACTATGGGAGATACCTTAAGTTGATCCAACTGACTAAATTATGTTCCGTAAAAAATGTTAGCTCCCTTGTGGAGCTATTACTTAATTCACACAAGCCCTGGCTGGCCCAAAGTAACCAAAGGAATAACAAAAGGCCCAATGGGCCTCAAAATTACTAAAACGTTGATAATCAATTACCACATTGCTCCCACGTTATATCTTTTCACCTCTTTTGTGTTTTTTTTCACCAAAATCTATCTATCACTTTCATCTGTTATTTTTTAATTATTTATATAAATACCTATGAGTGTAATAATAGGTGTTTCCCCCCGATTCTTTAAAAAAAAAATAACTATGGGAGTTACCTTAAGTGGAGCCAACTGACTAAATTATAGTATTCTCTAAAAAATGTTAGCTCCCTTGTGGAGCTATTACTTGATTCACACAAGCCCTGCCCTGGCCCAAAGTAACCAAAGGAATAACAAAAGGCCGAATGGGCCTCAAAATTACTAAAACGTTGATAATCAATTACCACATTGCTCCCACGTTATATCTTTTCACCTCCTTTGTGTTTTTTTCACCAAAATCTATCTATCACTTTCATCTGTTATTTCATGACTCTATTTATAATGTCTTGCACTACATCAAATACTGAATGTGGTATTCACCCATTGATCTAGTGTGGTTGGATTATAACAAATTGACAATTGATAACATTAACAAACAAAGGCAATGCTTCACCAAACAAGAGATTCTCAATCAGGAGCTATCTGAGGAATGTTTTACATTTGCAGCACACGTTTTACATTAGGCATTTTAACTAGTGAAATAGTAACACTTTATGGGAAGTTCAAGGAATTAAACAAGATACATAAATTATTCAAAAACATAGTTGAGGAAGAAAAGAACAGCGTAATACATACTAGGATGGCCCTCCCACCCCCCTTAACATAATCTTGTAAAGTGTGGTGTGCATCTGGGCATCGATATCAATATCAATAGAAGGTGTCGCGGTACAGCCAAGATCCCTGGCATGCATAAGGAGAGCGTCCCAACTCTAATATGGCGTTTGACCACTAGTCTTATATTCGCAAAATGGATAGTGCAGATGGCCCCAACTGTTACGAAGTGAATATCTCCCGGTCTCGAAGTCGCCAATATATAATTGAATCAAGTCTTCATCAGAGAGCAGGTCTTCTTCCTCGTCGGAGTCCACCCAAGAGTTGTGGTCGTAGGGTGGTTGGGGTTGGGGTGTGGGTTGAGGTGGCCTTGGGGAAGCATGATTAGGATTGTGTTGTGGTTGTGGTGGCAGAGCATAATCAGGGTTGGGTTGTAGTGGCAGAGCATGATCGGGATTGGGTTGTGGTGGTGGTGGCGGTGGTTGTTCCATTTTTCTAGGCTTTACTCAAATAAGGGTTTGATTTTGGTGTAGGGTTAAGTGCGAAAGCGTTAGTTATTTATAAGGGGATACATGCCGTTTAGAGTGGCTGGGTCCCATTAAAAAAACCTGGTTGAGTAAACGATTCGATGATGGAGTATTGATTAATTGGATAAGAATTAAATATGTACAATTAAAGAACCGGTTGGCTCCTCGAGATTCCACCAGTACAGTTGGCCCCTTTCATATATCCATGAATCAAATCCGTAAATTAACAATCTCACTTATGTATTATTTATTCAATTTCTATTCTAAAAATATATATATATATATATAAGTGGTAATATAGTTAATATAATTCCTTACAAAAATCAATTAAGAAAATACATTTTGATGCTGAGTATTTTTTTATGACTTTTTTGAGCAAAAAATAAGATAATTATTAATCTTCTCAGTTAATAAAATTAACAACAATTCATATTGTAAACAGTCTCACAGTCTCACTTATGTATTATATTAGGATTTGATGAATTGCATAAAACCATGCTCCAGTATAAATGTTAGAGTAGCACAAATAAAACTCTGGTAATCGTATGTAAAAACAAAATAAGTGAGATGAATTGCATAAAACCATGATTTATTATAAAATTCGAATATTTGGTTAATACACAAAAACTTCACTTGCAAAGCTTGTTAACATCAAAAAAGTGCCTAATGTGGTTCCACAAATCATGATCATTCCTCCTCCATTTTGGATGCTCATCAACATACCCTTGACTCGTATTTCACCACTTGGCCCAAGTTTTACAAACTAATTTAATATTAGTGTCATAGTGATCATGACATTTGGGAAAAATGTAGAACTCCATCAAATCCCTATTTGAAATAACCTTAAATGTAGATGAATTCTCATTCATTCCACTAACAAATTGTTGATCTCTCATGAACCTTGGAGCTTTAGCCTTGCACTCCTCAAACTCCCTTCTGTTCTCCAACCATTGGTCGCGCAACCATGGATTGTATCTATCTTTAGAATATGGGTTTGGAGCAATCGGCATTTAAACAAAAAAATAACAAAAAAGGTGGAGGGTGTATTTTTAAGAAAGAAGAAGAATGAATAATCTGAACATAATGTGGCTGAGTCTTTTTTATATATATGGACGCAAATTGAAACTGACCTTTTGAGTTTCTTTTGTCACTGACCTTTGAGTTTCTTTTGTGTCCTTGCAAAATTACATCTTTTTGTTGGAAATATTAATAGGAGGTTCACTTTGATTCGTTAGTTTTAAAGTGATTGATCTAAATTAATATTTGACTTTAATATGGGTTATACATTTATAATTGTAACGGAGTTTCTATGATATTAAATATTATAAATTCATAGTTCAAAGAGTGTAAATTAAAGTCTTTCAAATAAAAGTTTTGAGAACACTTTTACTAATTGAATTGGATAAGTATTTATTCAATGGGACAATAATAAAAGGGGAAATGCTAGGGGCACAAAAGAAATTCACAAAATGATGGATACAAAGTGAGGTGGATATTTTATTTGTTGCATCGATTGTGGACCCGACACACTCTAATAAAAAACACCAATAAAATTTTGACACATCATTTTGTAAGCCACGTTTTGGAAACAATTGAATGTTACTTTATATTTACCCTAATAAAAGTGTTGGTCAACTATTTTGGAATAGGTTGTTTGCATAGTTAAGAACTGAGGTTTACTGTTATTATTGTATTTTTAGTCATCTAAATCTATCTTTGACCATAATTTTATGATATCATCTTGATATCTTTATGTAATTTTAAAAAAATGTTATTGTTTCACCCATTAAAATACTATCAATAACAAGGGTTTTTGTACCTTAATATATGTATATACTCCCTCGTTGCGTAATTAAAATTCTAATTTTTTTTTATAACTATGTTTTTTTCCCTGTAGGTTAACAAGCCATGCAAAGTTTTTATATTCGAGTACCATTACTTGTGTTCCTTGCCAGTTTGTGCATTGATAAAAAAGAAACGGCTACTTCATTGATAATAAGAGCTACTAGCATAGAAGGGAAATAAAACAACACCAACAGAAACAACTATGGCTACACATCCGCATCATAATATACATATAGAGAGCGGCGTGCATCGGCCTCCTGTCAATTACCAAAACCGATTCTTGATATAGCGATAGAGTGCGACGTGCCTCAACATCTCATCATAATCAGTTCCTGGCCTGGCCCTATGCCCACGCTCCCTAGCATGCAGAATAAGATTGTTCAGAGGCAGAACAAGGGTTCCACTCCTCAAAAAGACGCAAAAAGGACATTGAAAATCGCCGTTTTCGTTACGAACATAATATATGTATATGCCATGTGGTGGCGTTAGCTACTCCACATACATATCAATCATCTCTTCGTCATTCTGCCCTTCCTCGGTAGGGACCTCCTCGGTAGGTGGTTGGGTTTGGGGTTGGGGTTGGGGTGGTTGTGTGGGAGTATGATTGGAAATGGGATTGGGTAGCGGTGGGGGTGGTTGTTGGGGTTCTCCGCCGTTTGGTCTTCTTGGATCCATTTATCTGAAGTTTATTTCAATATTTTGGAGTTTGTTGAGTCTGGGTAAGTTTTAGTTGGCTCTATATATTTATAGGTGGGGTGGGGACATGTCTTGTTTCTTTATGTTATTAGTGTTGTTGTAATATTTTACTTTCAGTCAAGATTAAGGTAGGTTTACATACTCCCTCAGTCCCGGACTAAGGTTCTTAGTTTGACTTTAAACGGAGATTAAGAAAAAATAAATGTTGTGAGTATATGAAAAGTAATGTAGGAAAAAGTCGGAGAGATAAAGTGTGTAGAAAGTTTTTGTTGTGAGAATGACAAGTGGGACCCATTGTCCATTTTAGGTAATAAAGGAACTAAGAACCTTAGTCTGGGACAAACCAAAAAGGAAAGTAAGAACCTTAATTAGTCTGGGACGGAGGGAGTACGTTAAAAAGAGAAGTTTGATTGTCAGAAATAATAGATACTCCCTCCGTTACATAATACATGACATTTTAGGAGCAATTTTTTGTTCCAAAATGTTTGACATTTTACTATTACCGATAAATAATTACTCTTGTTTATGTCTTCAGTATAGGGGTGGCAAATTGGGTGTTTTGGGTTTACCCATTAAAGTTAAAAATCCATTGGACACCCGGGTATTTTAACTTTAATGGGTAAACCCAAAACACCCAATTTGCCACCCCAACTTCAGTACACAAGCAAGCACGCTTGACTAGACTTGACCATGTAAACAATAGACAAGACATCTCAAAGTGAAGATTGCAGATTGATATTGTTATATAACAGTTGGCTCCTAGGGGACCTACTATGCAGTGAGAATCTTGTAGACATCACCTATAAGCCATGATCGTCTATTAGCAATGTATTATTTTTTATTTTTTTATTAAGAACATGAGTAATACACACAACAAGGGTATTCAAATACTTGATTATAATTATTGATTGTTTCTTTTTCTGGGCGGTTAATAGGCAAGCCATTATATGAATTTCATTAAGGTACCCTTAATTGTTGCTCCTCGTTGCCGTTTGTGCATTGATTAGAAATAAACAACTACTTCATTAATAATAAGTTTGACTAACATAGAAGAAAAATAAAATAACACAAACAGAAACAACAATGGCTACAACATCCCAATAATAATATACCGATAGTGTGCCGTGTGCCTCGTCCTCTCGTCAATTAAACAACCGATCTATAATATACCGATAGAGGGCGGTGTGCATCAGCCTCCGGTCAATACTAGTCCTCGCATCGGCACTAGGCCCAAACTCCCTAGCATGGTGAATGAGATTGTCCGCATGTAAAACTAGGGTTCTACCGCTCACCAAGACACAAAAAGGACAGTGAAAATCACCATTTTCGTTAATAATAGCAAGTATACCAATGGGTGTCCTCGGCAGCTCTGTAAACCACTCAATCATCTCTTCTTCACCCGGTTCTTCCTCGGCAGGGTCGACCTCCTCAGTTTGGGATTGGGGTGGTTGTGTGGGAGTACGATTGGAGTTGGGATTGGGTAGTGGTGGGGGTGGTTGTTGAGGTTCTCTGCCGTTTGGTCTCGTTGGATCCATTTCTCTTGGGGTTTACGTAAGTGTTTAGAAATCTGTTTAGTGGGGATAAGTTTTGGATGGCTAGATTTATGTATATATAGGGATATGTGTGTAAATTATTTACGTTATGATGTTGTTGTAATTTTTACTTTTGCTCGAAGTAAAAGTTGATTTACATACATTAATATGTACCAGTTGGCTCCTACGGGAATTACCATGCTCTTGGCTCCTTTAACACATAAATCAAGCACGCGTGATTGGACTTGACTAGGTAAAATATAAACAAATAATGAAAAAGTGAAGATTGATTGTCATGCATTAATAGATAAAAGTTGGCTCCTGGTGGAATTCCCATGCACTTGGCTCCTTTAACACATAAAGACGGTGGCATTGGATGGAAGAGAAAGTGAGCCTTCCCAATGTTTTATGTCTTCATTTCACAATCAACCACGCGTTTGATTATCCATATAAAACACAGACAAGTCATTTTAAAGTGAAGGGGTGATCCTCATATTATAATTTAGACCGGTGGAATAGAAAAAACACAAAATATTTAAATTACAGTTGGGATAGATGAACCACACGCATAAGAAGGATATTCATTACATATTCTAAAAATTTATTCTAGATACTAAGACTTCATTTCAAATACTGGCTAATGAGACCACTCTTTCTAACATCCTCCCAATAAAAACCATTAAACATATAACTTGTCCATTTTGCATGATCATCAACATACTCTTGACTCTCATGCCACCACATGGCCCAAGCTTTGCAAACTAATTTAAGATTAGTCTCATTCCAATCTTCACACCTAGGAAAAATATAAAATTCCATTAATTCCCTATTTGAAAAGTACCTTAAATGACGATGCATACTCATCCATTCTACCAATTGTTTGTGGATGTATTACGAAACTTGGGGCTTTGGCCTTGCTCCTTTCAAACTCCTCTTTGTTTTCCAGCCATTCATCATGGAACCATGGATTGTCCTTCTCTTTAGAATTTGGAGCAATACGCATTTTTTTAATATACTGAATTAGGGTGTAGTTTGAAAGAAGTTGAATGTGGAAATAGTGGTGTTATTGTTTGTTTATATAGATGCAAATCCAGGGACGGCCCCATGGCGGTAGGTGTGGGCCCCGATCAATTCTCAGCTCTAGTCAAACAAAAAAAAGGGAAAAACAAAAAATATATATATAATATAAAATGTTGACTTATGAACGTGCGTAATTACAAAAGGTTTTGGTTGGTTCTTGTAATAATCTAGTACGTCAATATATAATATGGTTTACTTCATGATTGAATAATATGGTCCTTAAAAAAAATTACTAATGGTATGGATCGAGCGTAGCTAAAACCAGCGCTAGCCGGTACGGCAATGGTTGTTCATTAATAATATATTTGAGAAACACAGATAAAACAAACCCTAGTTCATCCATTAATAAGAAACCCTAGTTCTTTTATAATACATTTGGCAAACATAACGGGAACATAAACCCAAGATCATTGTTAATAAAACGTAGTTCGTTAATAATAAGCTTGACAAACATAGATGGAAAATAAAACAACACACCAACACGTACAACTATCACCCACACAAACGCCTCATGATAAACCTATGGAGTGCGATGTGGCTCAGACGGTCTACATTTTCAACACTTGCACTTGCATTGCTCCCACGCCCCATAGCATGTGCGATGAGACTATCCAAACACCAAACAACGGTTGGACGGTTTCTCATGATGCAAAAAGGACACTGCAAATAGCCACTATCATTGAGAATACGAAGTTGACCGTATGGGCCACTCATATCTTCCATATACCGAGCAATCTTTTGTTCGTCTGACATCACAACTTCTTCTTCGGCAGACTCCTCCTCGCATGGGTGGTGGGGTTGCGGTTGCGGATGGAGTTGGGGTTGGGGTTGGAGTTAGGGTTGGGGTTGGGGTGGGGGTGGTTGTTGGGGTTGTCCATCGTTCGCTCCATTGTGTTCCATTTGTTTGTGGTTTAAGTAAAGAACTTTGATTGGTTGTGAGGATAGGTTTCAGTTGGCTTAAGCTATTTATAGGGATACATGAAGTCCCTGGTGGGGATCCATTTACATGGTTTCATTTATAATTTTTTTTTATTGCTGTTTTCAGGGCTAGTTTCTATTACTACGTTTTACTTTATCTCACAACATATTATTATCATCCCCAACATATCCAACATATTTGAGGGATAATTTTCGAATTTTGAGAAATTACAATTTATTAGTATTAGAGTAGGTGGTGTGATTCCCTAATAAATGTGTGGTTTTGTTTTCTCAATAAAAAAAAAGTGTCGCTTTGTGTAAATAAATAAGTTTAATTTGTTTATAACATATAGTTAAATGCAATGAATCGTAATACTTGGATTTGGTTGCTTTCATGCGATGGGTGCATGTAAAATATGAATTAAAAAAAAATATGAAAGACGGTTCGAATTTAATAAAATTGGTTTTGCTTGCTCTATAAAAATTAGACTTGTGTAATTTGTCATGTTACTGCAAACGTAAGATCCATAAAAGTAGTCTCACTTTGGAAGAGTAACAGATGGCTCCTTGTGGGAACCACAAGGAGCTGTTGGCTCCTCTAACCCATACATAATTAGGGTTTGGTTGGAAAAGAAATCAGGTTTTCCCAATGTGTTCCATTCCAATTCCAACTTTTAAGTACACACACGATAAAGCTTAAGTGGACTTGATTGCCTAAAACGCTGCATGAGATGACTGCACTATGTAAAAGTCAGATATGGGCTGTAAAATGTAAAATTCAAAGAATCTACTGTAAATCGGTGTAGTTGGCTCCTGCAGCCTATTGTAAAGTTACCTTCTTTAGGAGCTACCGCATAGTTAACCTCGTTGGGGGAGCTAAGCGTCTATTCCCAACATTTTTATCTCTAGTACACACACAAGAACCCGTGAGTTGACTGCACCATGTAAAATCCAGACATATGCTGTAAAAGTAGAAGTTGAATGACTGGACTGGACTGGACAATGTCAATCTAAAAGTTGGTTGATGTTACTGGGTAATCGTTCGGAAATATTTATATGTGATGTGCATAATTTAGTTTCCGTAGTAAACTACACATATTTGTCGTTTAGTGTGCATGTTCCAATACAATTTTGTTACTGGGTATTCGTTCA
The DNA here is from genome assembly GCA_026119855.1 of Campanula takesimana. Taxonomy (NCBI): domain Eukaryota; kingdom Viridiplantae; phylum Streptophyta; class Magnoliopsida; order Asterales; family Campanulaceae; genus Campanula; species Campanula takesimana. The sequence continues at coordinate 211,348 of JAOWBW010001033.1, read as the reverse complement.
AAACTATTTATATGTGATGTCAGTAATTTAGTTTTAGTAGTAAAATGGTTTTATGGTTTCTTTTATAATTTTTTGTTTTGCTGTTTTCAGGGCTAGTTTCGATTACTACGTTTTACTTTATCTCACAACATATTATAATCATTCCCAACATATCCAAATATTTGAGGTATAATTTTCGAATGTTGAGAAATTACAATTTATTAGTATTAGAGTAGGTGGTGTGATTTCCTAATAAATGTGTGGTTTTGTTTTCTCATTAAACAAAAAAAAAAATGTGTCGCTTTGTGTAAATAAATAAGTTTAATTTGTTTATAACATACTCCCTCCGTCCCACCTCACTTGAGACTTTATTCCATTTTGGGCCATCCCACTTCACTTGAGACCTCCCAAAATGGCCATGATTTTATTATTTTATATTCAATCTACCCCACCCACTCATTCTCTCTCTTCATTTTCCACCATACAATTCATTCAACTGACCTACTATTAACCCCACTCATTCTCTCTATTCATTTTCTACCACAAATTTTCTTTATTTTATTTTTTTCCTTAGTTATTGTGCCCACCTCAAGGGTCTCAAGTGAGGTGGGATGGAGGGAGTATAGTTAAATGCAATGAATCGTAATACTTGGAGTTGGTTGCTTTCATGCGATGGGTGCATGGAAAATATGAATTAAAAAAAATATGAAAGACGGTTCGAATTTAATAAAATTGGTTTTTCTTGCTCTATATAAATTAGACTTGTGTAATTTGTCATGTTACTGCATACGTAAGATCCATAAAAGTAGTCTCACTTTGGAAGAGTAACAGATGGCTCCTTGTGGGAACCACAAAGAGCTGTTGGCTCCTCTAACCCATACATAATTAGGGTTTGATTGGAAAAGAAATCGGGTTTTCCCAATGTGTTCCAATTCCAACTTTTAAGTACACACACGATAAAGCTTGAGTGGACTTGATAGTCTAAAACGCTGGCATGAGATGACTGCACCATGTAAAAGTCAGGCATGGTCTGTAAAATGTAAAATTCAAAGAATCTACTGCAAATCGGTGCAGTTGGCTCCTGCAGGCTATTGTAAAGTTACCTCATTTAGGAGCTACCGCATAGTTAACCTCGTAGGGGGAGCTAAGCGTCTATTCCCAACGTTTTTGTCTCTAGTACACACACAAGAACCCGTGAGTTGACTGCACCATGTAAAATCCAGTCATAGGCTGTAAAAGTAGAAGTTGAATGACTGGACTGGACTGGACAATGTCAATCTAAAAGTTGGTTGATGTTACTGGGTAATCGCTCAGAAATATTTATATGTGATGTGCATTATTTAGTTTCCGTAGTAAACTAATCACATTTTTCGTTTAGTGTGCATGTTCCAATATAATTTTGTTACTGGGTAGTCATTCGAAACTATTTATATGTGATGTCAGTAATTTAGCTTTAGTAGTAAAATGTTTTTATGGTTTCTTTTATAATTTTTTGTTTTACTGTTTTCAGGGCTAGTTTCGATTACTACGTTTTACTTTATCTCACAACATATTATAATCATCCCCAACATATCCAAAATATTTGAGGTATAATTTTTGAATATTGAGAAATTACAATTTATTAGTATTAGAGTAGGTGGTGTGATTCCCTAATAAACGTGAGTTGACTGCACCATGTAAAATCTAGACATAGGCTGTAAAAGTAGAAGTCGGTGTTACTGGGTAATCGTTCTAAATTATTTACACCTGTTGTTCATGATTTAGTTTGGGCAGTAAAACACTCGGTGTATCTCGGTCATGATTAGGCTAACGGTTGTGCTAAACAGCAGCAGTAACATGACATCATCTCTAACGAGAATCGATTTGACTGCCATTATAATACATCTACGACAATTACCTGTTTTCTAGACACTAGGTCACGCGCCTCACAATCAAAGTTACTGACCGAGGTATTTGGCTCGACTCCACAAGGGAAGTAGGCGTGACCGTAGTATATAATATAACCATGGGACAAGGAATGTCAAACTGAAAGATGGTCGGTGTTACTGGGCAATCGTTCTAAATTATTTACACCTGTTGTTCATGATTTAGTTTGGGAAGTAAAACACTCACATTTATCATTTAGTGTGCACGTTCCGGTGCAATTTCAAGGAAAAGCAGCGGTGAGAGTGATTATCGTTACGCGCTAACCAAAAAACAACTCAATTTTGTTTGCCAATGAACGTGCTGGTACGTATCACTATCATGTCCGTGGAATACCGAACATGTTCGGTGTATCTCGGTCATGATTAGGCTTACGGTTGTGCTAAACAACAGCGGTGAGAGTGATTATTGTTACGCGCTAACCAAAAAACAGCTCAATTTTGTTTGCCAATGAACGTGCTGGTACGTATCACTATCATGTACGTGGAATACCGAACATGTTCGGTGTATCTCGATCATGATTAGGCTAACGGCTGTGTTAAACAGTAGTAGTAACATGATATCATCTCTAACGAGAATCGATTTGACTGGCTATAATGTCTAAAACACTAGCATGAGATGACTGCACCATATAAACGTCAGACATGGGCTGTAAAATGTAAAATTGAAAGAATCTACTGCAAATTGGTGCAGTTGGCTCCTGCATCCTATTGTAAAGTCACCTCCTTTAGGAGCTACCGCATAGTTATCCTCGTAGGAGGAGCTAAGCGTCTATTCCCAACAAGAACTTAAAGGGGCTTAAATTAATCTCACCTCTGTTTTCCAATTTTTTTCTCTTTAATTCCAGAATTCCACCGGGTGCACTTGCAACCCCACCACATAAGGAAGGTCCGCCCTTGTAATCTCCATTCATTAAGCACAAATGCATAGGATTACAACAAAAACCCCAAGTCACAGTAAAGCAAAATCACAACAACATTACAAATCTTTAAAAGTTATACACTACTAAAACCAACACCAGTAAAAAATCACCCAAGAACACAATAACAGTAGCAGCAACAAATTTTGTGTCCTTTTCAATCCTCTAATTTCATCATTCATTTTATTCCTCTTCCGGAGCAACCCAGGTATTATTGCCTTTGATCTTGAACACATCTCTGGGTCATACCATAAGAAATAACCACAACCCCCTGCAAATTTCCAATTTTTTCAAGTAAAAATTAGGGCTAACAAAATTAGGTCAAAATTGGGGTTAATAGGATTGTAATTACTTACCGATTTCTTTGGGCATTGTAGAAACCTTCTACCTAGATTTCGTTCACTCCATGACGTCTGCATTCGTGCAATATCTCCACATCTGCAGGTTCTGTTGTCGTTCTTCATGGTAGAACACCCAATTTTATCGTAATACTTGAGAGAGAGAGAGAGAGAGAAAATAGAAATACGTGTAGTGTATGGAGGGAAAGCGTGGGCATTTTTGCGCCTAACAGAGCAAGCCCTGAAATTTTTTATGATGAAAAATCCCTCACTCAAAGTCACGTGCCACACACATGTTAACTTAACGGGGTTTTTGGATGAAAATCGTCAAAAATCCCTAAAATGGGCAAAAAATATCAACACAGACCCTAAATCGCCAAAAAAAAAAGTCAGGCCCCGATTGGGGAGCTCAAATAAGACTTTGGGCCCTAATTTGTAATTAACTCAAACATTAATAGTAGAATAGTGTGGTTTCCCCCCAAATTAATGTTTTCCGTAATGCTTATATTAGCATCACAGACTCCCCAAATATCACATTTTGACTTTGATCCCCCCTAGAAAATTACAATTTACCCCTCAATATTTACATTATCCCCTACATATATAAACCAAATTAAAGTCAATGACCATTAATATTTCTCTTAAGCTTGTGATTGGAGCGAATGGAGAAAGCCGGAGTGCAGAAGAGCCACCCATACCATCGTGCATCGTCGGAGCCACCTTGTTTTCTTTAAGCTTCCGAACAGGTATCTTTCGTCCACTTCTTCCTTTACCTGCTAATCTTTTTTATCTACTCTCAAATCCGAAACCCCCCATGTTTATAAAATCCCCAAAAAATTAGGGTTTCAGAACAGAGTGTTGGAAAGAATTTATGAAAAATATTGTCATTGATAATGTAGGTATAAATTCATAATTTAGTTTAGTTAGTGACTAGTTTTCGTGGTACATTTCATTCTGGTTCTTTTGTTTTGTAGAGAAGTTGTAAAGAATGGACAAAAACAGTGACATAAGCTTTAGGTCGGTGCCACAAGATTTGATTATTGAAATCCTCTTGAGGCTTCCCGTTAAATCACTTAAGCGCTTTAAAACTCTATCCAAATACTGGCACGGTGTCATCACAAGTTAAAATTTTGTTTATAATCACCTCAGCATAAACCATCAAAGTTCCCGGGTACTCGCTGATTAGTATATTCCAGGTCCTTCAAGATATGAATTCTGCTTTGCACTGTTATCAAATCAATCTGTATCCCATCTTGATACTCATTATCTTCGTCTACCTCATTATATAAATGTGATACTTGGCCCCGTTAATGGTTTATTCCTCTTTAGTCATGGTGACAACGACATTCGTTTCGCTCTTCTGAACCCCGCGACAAGAGAGATGAAGACCATTTTTATACCCGAGATTATACTTAATCGCGGGTTATATTCTTGTATGTGTTATGGATTTGGATTTGACCCCTTGATTAAAGACTACAAAGTGGTTGGTTTGTGGGGAACATCAGAGGAAGACATTCTTGTAAACATGGCTGTGTATAGCCTTCAAAATGATTCTTGGAAACATACAAGGCCGAAGATGCATAACATTCCACCTCCTAATTCCTTTACACCCTATATTAACGGTGCATGTCACTGGCTTTTGGAGGACTCGAATATACTCTCATTCAACTTTGGCACCAAAGTCCTCAAAAATATAAACGGCCCACTAAATGTCCATCCGCCAATGCATATCCAACCATCGATTTTGTTCATCCACAATAACGAAACAGTCGGCATGCTTGTTGGTACATATAAAAACCTACCTCCGAATAGCCTTGAATTTGAGAAAATAAATGTGTTCGTAATGAAGGAGGAGGGTTGTTGGACAAAACTATTTACTGTAGATGTAAGGGATCTAAGCGTTACGTATGCAGCTTGTGTTTGGAAGAACCAACTTGTTTTGGAAACAATTGAGCCCCCCCGCGAACCGAACAATCAGACAGGTGATATGAGACAACCACCAATGACCAACATGGTCTTATGCGATCCTACTACACACGGAGTTGAAAAGCTACTTATCCAACCTCAGAATAATTTGTTCGGGTTTCGTCAGGTTTTCATTTATGAGGAGAGCTTATTTTCACTCGTAGGATCAGGTAAGAGTGAAAGCTTTTCAAAACTTGTGGACGATTTCTGCCCATATGAATACGGTATCGAGTGACCAAAATGTCCATGATTTGTTTGGTGTAAAAGTGTTTTGTAAATTGTGTTATATATTGGCTATGTGACCATATATGTATTAATGTCTTGGCAAATTTTTATGCTTTATGTCACCAGTTCAAACATTAGGTGTATGATTACAATTTGGCATCAGAAGTGTGTCTTTGTGTTGACAATATTTGATTTTGATGCATGCTATTTGGTAAACTATTAACAATTTCACATTACTATGCCTTATCTTCCTGAAACGTATCATGACAATTAATCCCTCCGCTTCACAATAAGCGTGACTTTTGGTCAAACTTACAAAAGTCAAACATATGTAAGTTTGACCAAAAGTGAAACTTATTGTGAAACTGAGGGAGTACAAAGTAAAAGGTAAGTTGGCTCCTAGTGGAGCTACAAAACCCAGGTGCAGTTGGCTACTAGCAGAGCTACAACACAGTTTCTCTAACGTATTGACTCTATCATATTGTGAAGATGATGAAATGAATGAAGTTCATCACATCATGGTCATCACGTTAAATGGTTGTCAAGTACTAGCATCATATTTTACTACAATTTGCTAAGAATTTATATGTTCTCATTTAAAATTAATATCTGTAGTTAAATGTTCACATACTCACTAAATATTTTATGTGAGTTTTGGAAGTGCTGCATAGTATAAAACAAAGAAAGTTCAATATAGTTTAACCACTTTTAAGTTTACATTTGTAGTACAAATTTCATAACTCCCCCGTTTTTAACTGTTGCACACACAATGCAATTTCTTTCTTCGGTAGAAGCCCCCCATTGGAATCCCACTCATCTATAACCTTCCCATCTGAATCACTGGCAGCTTGATCTACGTTGTTGAGGTCAATTTCAGGATGGGGATGTGGTGGTGGTGCAGGTTGGGGTGGTGGTGGTGGATGTGGTGCAGGTTGGGGTGGTGGTGGTATTGGTGCAAAAGGTTCGCGATGTAGAGGATTATCGCCGCCACCGTTTGCTCTATGTGGGTTCATCATTTATCTGCCTATTTATGGAGTTATGATGGGTTTATATGGATGAAATTTACCTACTTAAATTAACGACACTTGGAATTCAAAGAAGACTGGTCAACACGTGGGGTTCCCAAACTAACTTATACCCAAATGGATCCTAGGAGCCAACCCATAGTTATCTCAAAGGGGAGCTAAATGTTAAGTATCTATTCCAAACGTTTGTTGTCTATATAGTACACAAGCAAGAACCCGTGAGTTGACTGCACTATGTAAAATATAGACATATACTATAAAAGTTAAAGTTCATTGTTTGGACTGGACAATGTAAAAAAACATGAACGTCTTTTTGGAAATGAGGGGGTTTTAAAGGATAAAAACTACTTTTTCCTAATGTTTGAGAAAAACTAAATTTTTACAAGATTTTTCGTCAAGATTTAATCGGCCTCAAGAACTAATCTTTTTGAATGGTCATTTTTTTCCATGTGATATATGCGAGTGGTTTCTACATCAATTATTCATAAAAAACTGAAAATAAGTATTATAACTTAGATAATACTCCATCTGCCCCATAAAGATAGTCTCATTTTGATTTTTTATGGTCAACAAAAATGAACTTTGAACAACCATTGGTGGCGATCTAATCATTCTAGTATAATTCTAAATTTTGCAAAATATTGCTCTATGTTCAATGAATTTCACATTATATGATCAATTTATATAGATTGTATTATTTTCACATTTCAATTGTTAAGATTTTTCACAAGTGTGTCGTTTTAAATTATGTTGTTCTTTTATAGTTTTTGATGATTGTTTCACATTTCAATTGTTAAGATTTTTCACAAGTATTATTTTTTCAATTTTTTATGATATTTTAGGTGTAAATATTATATGATTTGTTGGACTGGACAATGTAAATTCAAGAAATGACTTGTATTGCAAAAGGGCATTGACTAAACCGAGGTACAATGGTAAATTTTGACTTCAATAGTCACTCAAAACACATTAAATCAGATTCATCGAATGCGGACAGTTGGCTCAAGTATTAATGGAAATACATTATAATTTTAAAAAGTTGCAAATTCATCTCCCTCTATATATATGACATTTTTGTGTTTGTTTGCTATATTTTCATTCTTATATAACATATTTGTTTCTCATCTAAATACATTAATCTATCCCAGAGAATGAATTATGGTAAGGGAAAGGGCAAGGGCAAGGGTAAGGGTATGGGCAAGACCAAGAGCAAGGGAAATATTCCACATTCCACTCAGTGAAGTTCCCTCGATGAGGTCGAAGAAGACAGGTTGTTTCAGATTTACTCGAGGTGCACCACAAGGCTTCAATACATTTTTCCGTCTCATATCCAAGACGTAAATATGTTATTTCGTTGTCCATTGACGCCCTGTACGGGGCGTACTACTAGACCCAAGGATTACACGGGGATACTTAACCATGCTATTGAGTTCGGTAAATCTGAAAGATTTGGTGAAATTGATAGGATTGAACACAGAGCACTCGAGGTTTATTTGGATGCGTGTGATCCCAAAAACAAATACATGTTGAAAGATGGAAGTGATGGTGTGGGTCCTAGTGGTGATGGTAGTGGTATTTGATTTGATGGAGTATTTATGTATTTTAGCTGTATTCTAGTATCGTCCAAACATCCAACAACATCTACGTTATTTTAAATTTCGTTAAGAATTTTTATGCTATTTATTTTTGCTTTAATCGTGTGCTAGTATATGTGAAATGTTTTAAAAATTACATGCGGATTCGGTTAATATTTTAACTAATGTTTGGTAGTATTAAGGTTTACAAAGTTGGAAAATTACAGTTGCTTATGACAACATGCAGATAAGTAGGAAACAGAAAAAAAACAATATAAATATACGAAACGGGAATACATTAAAGAAAACATATTATACAGAGATGATAGAGCGAACAGAGCGAACGAAAGAGAACGATAATAAGAAAAAAAAACGGTGAAGAAAGAGATGACTTAGACAGACATAAAACTTAGCAAACAACTGGACCACCATGACCTGTGATACCTCCTATTGAAGACCCACCATTAGAGTCTTCATCATCATTACCAGCAGATGACTTTTCAGTTCAAATTTGTTGCATAGGTGTGGTTTGAGTAAGCCATTGAGTTCGAGGAATTTCTTGAAAAACTCTGCCAATATGTTCACCCCTTGATTTGGGAGTAAAGTTTCCAGATGAACGTACATCAATCACATGCTGAAACAATGCAGCGTGATCCATTGAACGATATTTGCGACATAAGCATGGCATTAGCGGGCATTCGTACTTTGCGGGCTGGTTAGCAAAAGTTGTGGAGAAATGTAGTTTTCCAGCTTCAAGTTTTTTCATGCATTCATTGAATGCATGATCAAACTCGTTATCGAACTCGGAATCGTCAGATGAGGTGTAGGTGTTATCAGCCATAGAAGAGGAGAGAAAGAAGAAGAGAAGTTTTGGCTGAAATGAGATATGAAGTGAAAAGAAGTGGTATATAAAGATGAGGAATTAACGATAGTTCAACTACTAATCTTATCACTTATGTCTCCACAAGCAAGTAGGCGTGACTATAGTAGATAATATAAAACAAAGACAAGGAATGTCAAACTGAAAGATGGTCGATGTTACTGGGTAATCGTTCGAAAATATTTATTTGTGATGTGAATACTTTAGTTGTAGTAGTAAACTACTCACATTTGTCATTTAGTGTGCATGTTCCAATACATACAATTTCAAGGAAAAGCAGCGGTGCAAGTGATTATTGTTATGTATTAACCAAAAATTCACTCAATTTTGTTTCCCAATTAATGTGCTGGTACGTATCACTATCATATTCGTAGAAGACCAAACATGTTCGGTATATCTCGATAGTTGTTCAAAAGCAGTAGTAGTAACATGATATCGTCTCTCATGATAAAGTTTGCTCCTGTGGGAGCTACTACACACTTCGCTCATTGATGCCATAATTTGGTATTCCCAAGGTATTTTGTCTACAATAGTCACTTACCAAACAAGCGTATGGAAAATAAAGACATGACATGTAACAGGGATATTGATTTCATAACACCCCAGTGATATAGTTGGCTCCTGCAGCCTATTGTAAAGTTACCTCCTTTAGGATCTGCCGCAAAGTTATCCTCATAGGGGAACTAAGCGTCTATTCCCAACGTTTTTGTCTCTAGTACACACACAAGAACGCGTGAGTTGACTGCACCATGTAAAATACAGACATAGGCTGTAAAGTAAAAGTTCATTGACTGGACTGGACAATGTAAATTGAAGATATGACATGTATCGGCAATAGTGCATTGACTAAACTGGTACAATGGTAAGGTTTGCTCCTGTGGGAGCCACTACACACTTCGCTCATTAATTCCATAATTTGGCATTCCCAAGGTATTTTGTCTATAATACTCACTTACCAAACAAGGGTATGGAAAATAAAGACATGGCATGTAACAGGGATATTGATTTCACAGCACCCCAGTGATACAGTTGGCTCCTGCAGCCTATTGTAAAGTTACCTCCTTTAGGAGCTACCCCGCAGCTAACTCGTAGGGGGAGCTAAGCGTCTATTCCCAACGTTTTTGTCTCTAGTACACACACAAGAACGCGTGAGTTGACTGCACCATGTAACATACAGACATAGGCTGTAAAAGTAAAAGTTCATTGACTGGACTGGACAATGTAAATTGAAGATATGACATGTATCGGCAATAGTGCATTGACTTAACCATAATATCTTATTCATATCTTCAAATCCCCACACCTTTAAATTATTTGATTAAAATATATTTGGTCGTAATAATGAGTAACGACGGTGGTCAGGGCAATGTTGAAGGGGAGGATAGCTTGAGTGATTTAGATGACAACGATGCTGGTTGGATAATATACACGAAGTGCCGTATAAAACTAAGTCTTGCTGAACTACGAGTTAGGCACTCGGCTCCCTCCGACCACCTGACTGCCTTTACTTGGTCTTGCCCATTGCACCCATGCAATGCACTTGAGTGCCAGCCAATGGATTACATGGACTTACTTAATCATGCATATGAGTTTTCTGCGTCCGTGAGTATTGATCAAAGAGTTGCTAAGCCTGAACACATTACATTGATTTACCATTTGGAGACTGTTTTCGCGTGATATGGTGCACCACGGAAGGTAAAAGTAAAACCAAAGGACAAACACGGAGGTGACGGCGAGGACGGTGCAAGTGGTAGTGGGAATCGAACTGGATGATTAGGGTATGGGTTGCAAGTTTTAATTTTATGTGTATGTATTCTATATGAAGAATTGTTATGATATTCCACTTCAAGTCCTCGTTCTCAGGCCTGTTACTTATCAATGTTATGTACGTGTAAGGGCATCATTTAATAGCATAAATGCATTGCGTCTGATATGGGTTGTGATAAAAAAAGTAATGAATAAATAACATTATCAATATAAAACACCAAATGTCATTAAAGATACCAGAGATACAACAACCAAACAGTAAGAGAGAGAGCGAGAGAGAGAGAGAGAGAGAGAGAGGAAACAGCAAGGGAAAAACAACACAAATTATGGCTCGGGAACATGTAACTCCTTAAAAACGTAGGCTTCTGGCCGCTGAACCGCCTCCGCCACTGCCACTGACACCATCACATCCTCCATCACTGCCACTGCCGCCACCACGGCCATCACCTCCCTTGTGATCAGCATCCATGTCTCTGTGTTTGGGGGGGAGGGGAGCAAGCGGCCATAATTCGAAAATAGTTGGCCAAATACTCTGCCAACGCGTGATGTTCAAGCCTAGAGACCACGCTAAAATCGTTGGAATGGGTGCACGAACGGGCATGCGCAAGTATGCCCGTGTAATCAAAAGGCGCACGGGGCCGAGCAGTACATGGGAGTAATGGGCAGAATAAGGGAGGGTTGCTATCGTCTGGGGTTGGGTTGCTAACTTTTAGGGCACCGCTATGCAGTTTAAAAGTGCATTCCGTTGTTATCTTTTGCGGAGACTTCTGAAGTTTAAAAATGTCTTCATTTTCACGATTATGACCAACATCGTTGTTGTTTGACATTTCTAACCGTTGAAAATTAATTTTCGAGCATAAGGGGATAGTTGATTTTTTTTAAAAAAATGGATATGGTGATATCCTTGTCATGGGAACCTATAATTCTATAAATAGAGGTTTTGTAATCACTCCACAACCAAGCACGTGTGAAAGTACTTCACGATGTAAAAAAAGGGCATCCAATGTAAAAGTTAAGGTTGAATGACATTGGTACAGTGCTATAGTTGGCTACTAGGGAGCTACAATGCAGTAGGCTACCTCAACCCTTGAATACTATTGCAAACGAGCAATGATTAACTAAACAGTTTCAAATACAACGATCACATAGATTGAGACGATGATTTCTCACCCACTCCCTAAACACCGGCTTTGCAAGATGAATCAGGTAGTGATGGTGACAATCTTCTTTATAGATATCTACTATGCTCAATGCCGCCATGACATTTATATGGGGAGTTCGGTTCACGAATCACAACAAGGAGTACATTTAACCACATTACACAAAATACCAAGTTTAATTACTAGTGCAAAGCACACTCTATTAAACAATACCAAATTTTTCTTTCACGCCCGAATACAAGCTGTTGAGTTTGTGCCCTACAAGATGCGCTGTCACATGATGTCGGTATTCATGTGCCGAAAACTGCGAAATAACAGCATAACAGTGGTTAAACAGCTCTGATAATACAACCGATAGGTCCGACATCCATATCTATATAATAAACTTCTACATGAGGATGAGGTAAGATTTTACCTCAAAGGATGTATTCTCCACGTCCCAGCACTCCATGTACTTCATCACATAAACACCACAATCGTGTCTGCAACATTGGACAGATGAATCAACTATATGTATCTCCACCCATAGGTTCACGTACTTTTTAAATGGAGATTAAGATGTGAAGGCACTTACAAATTATCCTGGTCAGGAATGCCATCCTGAGCGAAGAACTCGTAATCACCGATATTCGGCATTCCACATGCCTCAAAGACTGTTGCCTGTGGTGTCAGAATAATACAGAACACTTAATAAATTTCGACGTTTGCTGTATGACACACAAAGGTCAGATTGCAAATTTATGTGCTTACCATATGATGTATGAAATCCTTGTATGTGGAAGTTTTCCCATTGTTCGAATCAAGAAGAGCGATCTTTTTTTCTTCTAATAGTATCACAAACAGAACCCAGTGTTCTTGGAAACAATACGGGAACATAAGCTACAAAAGGAAATAAGATACAAACTAAGCAATATTTCAAAACAATTTATCATTGACTGAGATTGATAAGAGATGTATTTTGTCTCTTCGTTAATTACCATTTCCGCTTCTTTAATCTTTTGGGAAACCTCAGGTGCATAAAAATACTTAGAAAACTTCTGATTAACATATTTCTTCAGCATATCTTCACCACAGAGATTCAGATCAATCTGGGCCTACACAATATGACCACTTATCAGCTCCCATGCCATTCGCTTAATATAACAAAGTAAACAGCCAGCGTAAGTGACGGTGAACAATAGTTCTGCAATCTCACCCCAAATATTGATTGAAAAATATATCTCTTTCGACCGGCAAATGTCACCTCGTCATCCTCACCTCCCCACCCTCCCATGTTCACCAACAATACAAATGCATCCATGATCTACAACATGCCAGTATCAGATAAAATCTAAAAAAATGGGGAATCCTACAACAACTAGCACAGAGGGAAAAATAACAGGTACTAAGACCAGAAAGTACCTGCGAATTAACATAATATCTTGGTTTTAACGTACAAAAATCTGCCTTCGTTAGAGTCAAACCAACACCATCGAATAGCAGCACATCACTGCACAATTGCACATATTGAAATAGTTAATCATCAAGCGAGAGCATATTGGCATATGTACTTGAATACATCTAAAAATATTAGTTTATGCAAATTGCTTACTCAGGTACATTCTTAGATTTCCAAACGGAATCAGCGGTATCCTTGATAGTTTGAGAAACCTTATGAGCATTCTTATTCTTATTCTTCTTCCTCTGCCTCTTCCTTTCCACCCCGAGCGACTGCCGTGCGTTGGGATCGCCATTTTCAGGACGATCCCCGTGTCGAGGTTCGTTGACACTGTACTGACTCGGTGTATGGCTAGGTGAACCGGAAGGCCCCAAATCCTTTCTATAACCTCTATCATCAAAGATATCTTCTCTAGTCTACCCACACCCCTCAGCCTCAGTCCCCGACACTTGTTCCACCTCCATCGCATCGATATCACCAACAACATTATGTATACAGGTTTGTACTGAACTCAAGGCCCTTTCCGAATGATTATTAGGGACTTCATTTCCACCATCATTGGATGCCCCACCTGTAACATCATCAACATGATCATCCCTCAGTTCGCCACCATCTTTGGCCGACTTTCCCTCTTCCATAGCAAGATCCCCATGACGGTCTTCAGACTTCTCACCAACCCCTTTTTCTGATTCTCCCTCTTCCATAGTAAGAGCCCCATCTTTCTCCAGTACCTCATCACCCCCGCCACCAACATGGTGACGGTCTTCAGACTCTTAACCAACCCCTTTATCCGCTTCTCCCTCTTCCATAGTAAGCCCCATCCTTCTCCAATATCGGATCAACTTGGTTACCAACACCATCATCTTTTTCTCCAACCTCTTTCTCTAATTCTCCCTCTTCCGTAGCAAGAGCCTCATCTTTCCCTAATAATTCATCACCTTTTCCACCAACATCACGACGCTCTTCGGACTTCCCACCCCCCTCAGTCTCCGGTTCCCGCACTTCCATAGTAAGAGCCCCCTCTTTCTCCACTACTTCATCATCTTTGCCTCGACCACGCACTTTTGTTTATGTCCCTCACCTAGACGCTATGATTCACTCTCCGATTCACTCCCTAATTCACCTTGTGATTTACTTTCTTCGCTACTCTCATCATCTGAATCAGGAACATACTCACAATCCGAAGATGATTCAACAGACTTATCGTGTTTGTTCTTCGCTTTCATTTCCCTCCGTACGTGCTTGTTTGCCCCACTGCCATAACCAATCTCATCAATTTTCCTCTTTCCTTTATTCTTACGGGAAAAGTATTCAGCGAACTCCAGATTGCACTTGACAACTTTAGCATTCATATCCGAAATTATTCGCGAGCAACGCGCAATCTCATCAACCCTTTCCTAAATGCAGTTAAATAGAATCGTTACCATATGAAAAAAATTTAATACCCAAAAACAACAACGCAGAATAACAACGCACTAGCCTTAACATATGTGTCCTCCACATCACGAGCTCCGGTCGCGACCGCTCCTCTTGTAATTCATAGGTGTTACAAGTTTGGGAATCCTTATAACGACCCAACACCTGTGAATACACCCCGTAGACTACTGTTGGTCCCAGAAGGGCAACAAGGGTATGAAAATGCTAGAGGGGGGGGCGGTGAATAGCGTTTTTAAAATTCTTTTCAAACCCTTTTACAAAATAATGGCTAATGCGCACAGGTCTTATTTTGGCTAAGTATAGCACGCAACAAGAGTGTGAAATGCACAGCGGAAACTTAAAGTAATCACTTATGCACAGGGAGTATGCGCATAAGTGTAAATACGCACGCACTAAGTTTAGCTTAAAGATTGGCGCAAAATGGAACTAAGGCAATAAGCATATAAACACAATTCAATCTGCGCAATGTAACTGCAAAGATCAAACAAAGCAATATATAAGTAAAGCTTAAGAGTAGAAAACAAAGCACAATAAATAGACAAGCTATTTGGAGAGGTTCAATCGGGAAAAGATCTACGTCCTCTACCAAGATGGTTAGTCTTGGATTTCTAATGAAGATCTTATAATATGAGAGAGTTACAAGTTATAATGATTTAGAACAAACTAACTCAAAGATCTATAATCTATGAAAGAAAAAATCCTAGACAATAACCGGTGTATCTCTAGAAGTAAGATCGATGAGATCGAAACTTCAAGAGGTGTGTGTGTGTGATAGAATTCTGGGCTTTATGAATCGTATGATGGAAAGCACAAAGAATTCTGGTGATACAAAGGCTTATAGGATCTGGGCTTGGATGAGTATGAAGGTATGAAGGTTGTTCTTGGGAATTCTGGAAATGAGCAAGCAATCTTCAAATCTTTCTCTTTGAAAGCAAAAGCACAAGCAGCTTGGAAAATGAGGAAGAGCTGGCTATTTATAGTGGAGCTCCAAGAACTAGTCGTTGGGGAGCTTCAGCAAGGACGATATGCTGTCATAATGTGATTGGTGCGCAGCTGTCCTTTATAGCCGCTGGAGACAGCAAGTTGACAGCTTTCAGATATCTTCTAGAAGGGTGACAGCTGTCTTCAATTTGAATTTCAAATTGAGGCGCGTCTCTCCATACACGTGTATGCTGAGTGTACACGTTTTGTCGATTGTCCACATCAGCACTTTGACTCATACCAAAAAGCGTAGCTTTACATAACGCTTTCCAAGCTATACAAAGGTGAGGTCAGGAAATAAGAGATTTGACTAAGGTATATTTGCGCTGCGCATGAAAATCATGCGCATTGAAGAGCGCAGATGGTGCTGCGCATGAAGGTCATGCGCATCATACTTAGACATTTGCTCATGAGACCTCAAATCCAAAGCTTCAGCCCTAAACACTAAGCCTAGTCTATAAAGAGGACTTAGCTAAAAATTAAAGTTATAAAACTTCTTACATAGGGTCCTAAAGTCCTTAAAATAAACTTAGGTGATGGGATCAATCAATTGTAACATAATTAGGAGGGTTAAATAATAAGCATACCCAACAATCTCCCCCTAAATGATTGATGCCATTACCTACTACAACAAAGGCAATACAAGGTACTTGATAAAAACATGTCCATAAGAATGTAAATGGTAAATCATGTCTCAAGTCCATGCACACACTAGCTAGTGTTATAGATTTCTAGTCTATCCAATAAGATAAAACTTACAGAGTGGGAAGACAGAAATATCATTCAGAGCATACAAAAAAATATGAGTTTAAGTTTGAGTATGCGTTTAAACTGAATGTTTAAACATCATGCAATGAAATATGATCAGATATGAGTATGCGCATGATGTAGGGTTTAGATAAAACATTCATTGCTCCACAAACGAAAAGTTTGAATTGAACAAAGTTTTGTGAAAACCAATGATGCATTCTTCTCATTAAAACTTGAAAGATTTGAGTTACAGGTACAAGTTTTACATGGAAGAAAAATCAAAAGCAAAAATAATGTGCGCATCAAAAACTTACATTTGCGCAACAAAAAATTACACTTCTAGTCTATGTGAATCCTAGAGAGTGCTTCCCTAAGCTCATTCTGCACGCCGGTAATTTTGTCCATTATCTCAATCTTGAGAGCTTGAAACTTGGCGTTGTATTCCACAGTCTGGTTAACATAAGTCTTCATGCCAAAGCGCATCAGATCATTTTCTTTCTGAAGGTCTTCAGAGACTCTGTTAAAAGTATTCTCAAGGGAACCAAATTGGTTAGCCAGAGATTGTTGAGCAGAAGCAACAGAATCCAGAATCTCCTTCTACGCATTCGCAAGAGTTTTGGTCAACTCAACTTGAACCATATTTTGGCTTGCTTGCATATCCAGCATAGCTTGGTTCATGGCTCCATTGAATGTATCACTGAACTGAACTAAGCAGTGAGTGACATGAGATTTAGCGCATCGATTGAGGAAGGGCTGGAATCCCTAGGCGCAAAGTTATCAATGGTGTTTATAACTTTGGAAGTTTCAATCTGGATTACCTCAGAGAGAGTATTTTCCAAAGTGCTAAAAGATTCTGACAGACCATGCATAGAGGGAATCTTCGAGAGCGCAGTGGTAATAATACCAAAGTCATGCTCTAAGTCATGGCAAAGCGCTTCGTATATTTAAGGCATATGCGTAGCTGCAGAACTGGTTGCCTGCGCATCAGCAGCAGCAGAACCGGTTGCCTTTGTTGAACTCTCCCCCTTAATGGCACAATCAATAGCTTGAAGTAAAATGGCTTGCACATCTAGCCTTGTAGACTGCGCATCCAGCTGTTCTTGAATTTTGGCTTGTGCAGTGACCACCTGGAAATGCTGGGTTTGCGCAGCAAATTGATTTGCCTGGATAGTCTGAAGCATGGCCAAGACTTGGCACATGTCAGTTGTTGAACTTGAGGGATCTGAGGGAGCAGTTGCTGGAGTTACAGCAGGAATAATTGGAGAAGTCTGTGAAGCTCCAGTAGGTTGCACAGGAGTGACAGCAGCAGTAGGAGTCTCTTGTGCATGAACTGGAGAGTGATGTGCATGGATAGGAGAACGATGGACCTCATAATCTTCTGAGCTTGAGTCTTTGCCATCTTCAACTATAGGCACATCCTCATACAAAGTAGGATCAGGCGCATCATGAGCAAAGCCTTCACCATCAATAAAGAGTGGTGGGGCCTGCTGCGCAATGTTTCTCTGTGCAATTGCAGCTAGCCTTGCTTCCCTTGCAATTTCACATGCAGTCTTTTCAGTGCGCGAAGGAGAATGCCTTGGAGGATCTGATTCAACATCAGATAAATCTTCCACAGTACGGTTTGAGGCGCGTTTCTTGGTAACAACCTTCTTAACCTGGCGCTTGGGAGTAGACTTCTTTGTAGACAGTGGGATATTATCCTCACTAGAAGTTTCCTTGTGCGTATCCTTGGGAATCTCCCCCTGAGATGGTGCACCCCTAGAGGTTCCAGTGGATTTGGAAGGGCTGATGAGTGGGTCATTGAAAGCACCTTCAAATTCATCTTCCTCTTGGGGCGCAGGAGGAGTAGATGCGCGCGTTTACTTATGCACAGGTGGAGGGGGCGCAGCATCATCTTTTACGTGGACGTCTTCATCAGACTTATCCAGTAGGGTTCTAGAGACCTTTTCCTTCTTTTTCTTCTTCTTCCTCTCCTCAGGCTCAACAGCCTTTGCTTTCCTTTTCTCATCATTCTTCTTTTTCTCCTCAGGCGCATCAGCCTTACCTCTCTTATGCTTTTCAGGCACAGTGGCTTTAGCCTTTTTGGATTTCTTAGGAGGCGCAGGGTCAGCTGTAGCCTTGCGCTTTTGAACAGGCGCAGAAGGCTCTCTGATAGTTATCTCAGGTGCAGCAGTAGATTTGCTGGCCTTCTTCTTCTTGCGCTTAGGCGTATCAGCAGCCAAACCCTTGCCTTTCTCTTTATCACCCACCTTGTTCACCACAGTCTCATAAAAAGATTAATTTTCAGAATCTGACTCAGATGTGGAGGCTTCCTTGATCTCACTATCAGAAGTTGGAGGTGAGCCTTGGTCATCAGGATGAATATCCTCAAACAGCTCAACTGGATCAACAGCCCAGTACATGCAGTAATCAAAGTTGTTAACTTCACGCCGTAAATTCTGAAGGAATACGCGAGAATACGTGCGCGCAGAAGTCATATCAACCTTTTAAAGAGGGGTCCTTATCCACCAATTTCCGCACCTTGGGGAAGCGCATGAAGATAGCGGTGAAGATTCTGCAGTGAGTTTTGTACTTGGGTGGCCTCTTGGTGTCAGCGGCCTTTTTCTTATACACGTGCACCTAACGCACTAACTCATCAAAGATGATTTCAGCCCAGCTTAACTTCTTCTTCTTGTAGATGGCAGCGCAGCACATCCACTGCTTGCTGATGAAAGTTGATTTATTCCCATTCTTGCAGTTGATTGTCACGCCCCAAAAAAATTACTAAAATCCATAAACATAAAATTTACATAATAAACATCTCCAAAATACAAAATACCAAACCGGGCGCGTGAATTCAACTATGAAACCAATACCATCAAACAACACCTCAACGAGATTATAACTCGGAGACTAGAAACAAACGCGAAAGCAAGAACAACTATTAACAAGAATACCCAAAGTGCAACCGTATATACAAAACACTGAACGACTACGAACCCATAATAAAATACATAAAGGCTCCGAAGAGCAACTATCCCAAAGGCGATCAACCTGCTCAGAAGATTCCCGCTACAACGGAACTCACAACGCTACCACTTGCTTTCCTGGGGGGGGGTTAAGGAAAAACAAGGATAAAAGAAACGGGGTGAGATAAAATCTCAGTAAGTTACTAATGCAGCTACATGGCATAATATCATGCAAATCAACGGTATAACTGAACAAGTAAATCACATAACAACAAATGAGAAAGCTCCCTATCGCCAACTATCCCATACCAGTTGGAAATAACGACTAACTCATCATGAAGCATATAAGACTGAAATAAACACGTTACAAAGGATACCGAGCCAAGGTTTCACCAAACTGATAGAACAATCGCTACGCAGCTTCAACCGACCAACCAATCAACAATAGCAGCATAACAGCTGAAGAGAACCCCGGTCAGAACCGACCAATCAATCAATCAACCAATCAAACCATCTTCGTAGTAGCATAATAGCTGAAGAGAAAACCTCGGTACCGGAACCAATAACAACAAGGGGACGATGACACACAGTCAAAGCCCAAAACCAATAGCTATAATGCTCACAAAGGGGCTAGCTCATCTCACATCCAAGGCCAATCTGGAGGAGGGTAATAATGGGGCAAAACAATGGTCAAGAATTATAATGGACTCAGCTCATTGCCATTATAATCTTTCACATCGCCCGAAACACACAAATACCAGCTGGACTTTCAAGTAAATGCCAAGTAATAAATACTAGCTCGATAAACAACCAAAGGTTCCAAAGTAGGGAACCATACCAATTAATCACCATAAAGATGCAAACGATTACTCAAGAAGAGTTCAACAACAACAAACACAAGAAGTTTCTCATAAAAGAGTCCAACAACGATAAACGAGATTGCTCATAGAAAGCCCAACAACATTGACCATTAAAACATGATGATTCCAAGATAAGGCACGTACCAAACACATCCTAAATGTGATACCCACAAGTTAATCATAAAGAGAACAACCCACACGGTCGCTCACAAATAGCACAATGACTATTACCAAAATGACCCTAAACATTTACTCGCAAAGATATACTAGGACTATGAACTCAACCATCTCATCACACCTGGAATTCCAAAGTAGGAAATCAGAATGAATACACCTTAAGGTTAATCAAACCGTAGGTACCCAATTGCCAATTCACTCTTTACCTCCGTTCATAACGAACCAATTTTAAACACCCCAAACGAATCCAAAAGGTTACACTTATTAGAACATGATCACGACCGGACTAAACCCTACACTTTGGTGTTCAATAAAAACCCTCTAGGTACTATAGGAAATCGCCCAAAACCTAGACCAAGTCTTACTCGAAAATCAATTCGATTGGAACAATCACGAACACATCATAAGACGTCCAAACATTCCCAAACAATACTTGATCAAATTACATAACACCATTGTTCACAAAGGAACCAATTTCAATTAC
Source organism: Campanula takesimana (assembly GCA_026119855.1). NCBI lineage: Eukaryota > Viridiplantae > Streptophyta > Magnoliopsida > Asterales > Campanulaceae > Campanula > Campanula takesimana. Next base: position 190,518 of record JAOWBW010001033.1, on the reverse strand, counting down.
TAAAGAGTTCCACGGTGCCCAACTAAGTCAACTAGAATAGTACTACGGAACCTAGACCAATACTACACCTTGATCTTAAACCTCAATGAAAAGACAACCATTCTGATCTGGAACCATGAGGCCAATAGAACCATTTCTTAGTAATCGAAAATATCTTTCCAACGATAGTTTACACGTCTAAAACGGTGTCCGGACGAAGAAGTTATGGCCTCCGGAAGATCGACCTAAATTCTGGAAAAAGTGGGCAGGCGCCCGGAATTGAGTGGGCGGTCGCCCGGAACCCTGTTACCAAGCTAAATGAGGCTGATTTAGTGGGAGGTCACCCAAAACTAAGTGGGCGACCGTCCAGACCCCAAAATACACCCGAATCTCACTCCTTTTGTCCTAAATCTTGGTATAACAACCCTTATACCTCCCCACCATTGTGGAGCTCGATCCATAACACAATCGATCACAAAGGGATCATTCTCGAATACTAAAGTGTTCCACAACATTAACTTAAGTCAACTAGGGTGATACTTCGAGCCTAGATCGGGCTTGAACCATAAAACAAATTCGAAAACAAAGGTACTCAGGACAGCTGGTATGGGCGGTCGCCCAAGCCAGTCCGGGCGGTCGCCCAAAACCCAAACCCAATCCCAAAACCAACTAACTTCATGGGCGGTCGCCCAACCTAAAAGTGGGCGGTCGCCCACTCAATTTTACTCATATTCTTTGGATCAACTGATCTCATGGGCGGTCGCCCGAACCACGCATGGGCGGTCGCCCACGCACCCAGGTTGCCGGAAAACGGCAAGAACCAACTGGGTTCTTCCATTTTCTTACCCAAATCTTTACCATTGCAAGCCAAACTCAAGACCAACACTACCAATACATAAACTAAAGTTCCCACACCAATTGGAAGCTAAAAGAACTCCTAGAATATCATCTAGAAAACCTCAATCAAAGATGATTCAAATACCAAATTTCACAAAAATGAACAAAATGTAAATCATCTCAAAATTAACCAAAGAAGCAATAAATGGTAATCATAGTATCATCTAAGCATAGGATGAACATTTTTAGCATAAATGGGGGAAAAGCAACTTACCCGGATTTTATCAAAGAAGACGGAATTCGAATTTTCTTACCTCTACACGATCCTAACGCCGATCTAAACATTTTTCATAAAATGAGCATTAAGAAATAATGGGAGGAAGATGGTTAAAATGAAGAGAGAAGGAGGAGCTTTCTTACCTTTTCCAACAATGGAGGAGAGAGAGAGAGATTGAGTGTGTGTGTGTGTGTGTGTGTGCAGGAGAAAGAGAGGAGTGAGGGAGAAGGGGGAGGGGTGGGAGGTGTAGGATGATATAAAATAGTTACACCTAGGCCCCTCTACTACCACTACTACCACTACTACTACAACCCTTAATATTCTCTTCTCTAATAATTCCCTTACTTCATACTAGCACAATTGACTAATTAAAATGTTAGGCCAAAAATATTATGGAATATAAAATGCACACATAAATATTTAAATAAATAAATAACTTAAATAAATAAATAGACAATAAATAAATAATCAATTCTTTATTACTAAGAAAATAGAGACGGGTTTTCGGGTCGTTACAATCTACTCTCCTTAAAAGGAATTCGCCCGCGAATTCACTCATCAAAATTCACAACACGCAGTCATAATGAGGCGACAAAATATCGATTCTCATATAGCACTCATAACCCCAAATCAAGTACCTATTAAAGATTTCAGACATCGATTCCATGACTCAAATAAACTCACACATAATGAACACATACATATCTCATGCATACTCGTATTAAACATTCTAATGTCAACTTCTTCTTTCATCCGGGATTTCAAATTCCCACGACTATCACTTGATCACCAATTATGAAACATAACTAATTTGATCCTGATTAGCGTTATGCTCTCAATCAATCCTTAAATCACCAACATTCATCGGTTTTATTTTTCATTATCCCAATAGTATTTGGAATCAACTCCACTACAAAAGTCATCTTCCTTATGTAATACAACTAATACAATCATAATCTTTGTATTTCTCAACCTACTTGAAGAACATATAACTATCCAACATTGATAACCCATAACATCATTTCTAAACTTGGTCCCATAAAAACAACTATAGTTTGCTAAGGCGATATCAATAAAATCACAATCAATCCCTAGTCATAGATAGCTCTATTTATTAACCCAAATTTTAGAATACTTACCCGAATGATCCAATAGCCACGGCTACTGTAGTTCCGTCTCTTCCCGAATTTCCCAATTATCCAATTTAACCCATCATATAGTAAACTTAAGTAATGCTTACAACATAGTAATCTCTCGTACCGAACCTTCTTCAATCACTATCTTCACTCTCTAACTAAAATCCATACCCAAGGCCAGAATTGAAGAATCCAAATTTCTCTTAAACATAATTCTCGAGATACTACAAACTTGTCTTATTCACAACCCTAATTATACTGTAAAGATACTTCCATTAGATAATCGCATACTTAATATTACTTCCTTTACACATCCTTAATCCGAACGAGAAACGCCACAAAGAAAAGATCCAGAACCATGTGACAACTGTTTAACTAAAACCCAAATTGCCTTTAATATTGCCCGAGAATTTCTTACCTTCTCAAAATATGTGTAGTCCTTTAAACTTAACGCGCTTACTATCATTAATGATTATAACTCCCACAATATACTCATAACTCATATTGCTTTAACTCAATTCCAGTCATGTATTAAAATGATCCCAAAAGTATCATAACTCAACTTCTTAATATGACCCATAATAAATTAAGTACTTCCTCATACTAAACAATTCCGATGCACTCACGTAGATGTACTAAAAGTAAGAAAAATCTCCTATCAAGAAATTCTCAAATTGAATCTTTAACTCTTTTAACCCAACCGATACTATATGTTCACTGGTTCACCTATCCGTATCGTAGCTTATATCAACTCATCATATAACCCAAGTTCCCTATCGATCGAACGACATATCGCACCCAGTATAAATTATACCCAAGATTTCAAAGTTAATATTGCCAACAGAGTAAGATAAATTCCCAGCACAACCTTATAATAAAGATTTTCTGATTTTCAATATAGAACCTGAAAATTATATTCATACCTAGTATGCTCCTAAACAAAGTCAAACATACTGATACAGAAATATTCACCACCTATCGATGGCACCCAAGAAATTCGAGACACATTGAAAGCCAGGCCATACTACTTAACTTGTCAATATCCTGTATAGGTGACATAACCAAATCACCATACCTCTATCAGTAGCAATCACGAAATTTTATACTCGGGAATACACCTCAACATAAATCACTTAATGAGAACAAACATACGAATATAGGACAAGAAATTTCCACTTTACGAAATAGGTACGTCCAAGCCTTCAAAACTCGCACTCTCGATTCCCAAGCCAACTAACCCCAATGGAACCAACACTATTGACACCAATCTTATACTTGATATACCACAAGAGAAGAAACACTTGACGTCAATATCACGACTCATAACTCAACCAACTTCTACCTTAACCTCATCTTTCGAGAAAACTTAGTTTCTAAACCACTCAAAATCATAACACCCAAGTATTGAAACCTATTCAATATCAGAGTTCTTATTCTCCTTCAAGATCTAAAACCATTGCTCTGATACCAACTGTCACGCCCCAAAAAAATTACTAAAATCCATAAACATAAAATTTACATAATATACATCTCCAAAATACAAAATACCAAACCGGGCGCGTGAATTCAAATATGAAACCAATACCATCAAACAACACCTCAACGAGATTATAACTCGGAGACTAGAAATAAACGCGGAAGCAAGAACAACTATTAACAAGAATACCCAAAGTGCAACCGTATATACAAAACACTGAACGACTACGAACCCATAATAAAATACATAAAGGCTCCGAAGAGCAACTATCCCAAAGGCGATCAACCTGCTCAGAAGATTCCCGCTACAACGGAACTCACAACACTACCACTTGCTTTCCTGGGGGGGTTAAGGAAAAACAAGGATAAAAGAAACGGGGTGAGATAAAATCTCAGTAAGTTACTAATGCAGCTACATGGCATAATATCATGCAAATCAACGGTATAACTGAACAAGTAAATCACATAACAACAAATGAGAAAGCTCCCTATCGCCAACTGTCCCATACCAGTTGGAAATAACGACTAACTCATCATGCAGCACATAAGACTGAAATAAACACGTTACAAAGGATACCGAGCCAAGGTTTCACCAAACTGATAGAACAATCGCTGCGCAGCTTCAACCGACCAACCAATCAACAATAGCAGCATAACAGCTGAAGAGAACCCCGGTCAGAACCGACCAATCAATTAATCAACCAATCAAACCATCTTCGTAGTAGCATAATAGCTGAAGAGAAAACCCCGGTACCGGAACCAATAACAACAAGGGGACGATGACACACAGTCAAAGCCCAAAACCAATAGCTATAATGCTCACAAAGGGGCTAGCTCATCTCACATTCAAGGCCAATCTGGAGGAGGGTAATAATGGGGCAAAACAATGGCCAAGAATTATAATGGACTCAGCTCATTGCCATTATAATCTTTCGCATCGCCCGAAACACACAAATACCAGCTGGACTTTCAAGTAAATGCCAAGTAATAAATACTAGCTCGATAAACAACCAAAGGTTCCAAAGTAGGGAACCATACCAATTAATCACCATAAAGATGCAAACGATTACTCAAGAAGAGTTCAACAACAACAAACACAAGAAGTTTCTCATAAAAGAGTCCAACAACGATAAACGAGATTGCTCATAGAAAGCCCAACAACATTGACCATTAAAACATGATGATTCCAAGATAAGGCACGTACCAAACACATCCTAAATGTGATACCCACAAGTTAATCATAAAGAGAACAACCCACACGGTCGCTCACAAATAGCACAATGACAATTACCAAAATGACCCTAAACATTTACTCGCAAAGATATACTAGGACTATGAACTCAACCATCTCATCACACCTGGAATTCCAAAGTAGGAAATCAGAATGAATACACCTTAAGGTTAATCAAACCGTAGGTACCCAATTGCCAATTCACGCTTTACCTCCGTTCATAACGAACCAATTTTAAACACCCCAAACGAATCCAAAAGGTTACACTTATTAGAACATGATCACGACCGGACTAAACCCTACACTTTGGTTTTCAATAAAAACCCTCTAGGTACTATAGGAAATCGCCCAAAACCTAGACCAAGTCTTACTCGAAAATCAATTCGATTGGAACAATCACGAACACATGATAAGACGCCCAAACATTCCCAAACAATACTTGATCAAATTACATAACACCATTGTTCACAAAGGAACCAATTTCAATTACTAAAGAGTTCCACGGTGCCCAACTAAGTCAACTAGAATAGTACTACGGAACCTAGACCGATACTACACCTTGATCTTAAACCTCAATGAAAAGACAACCATTCTGATCTGGAACCAAGCGGCCAATAGAACCATTTCTTAGTAATCGAAAATAGCTTTCCAACGATAGTTTACACGTCTAAAACGGTGTCCGGACGAAGAAGTTATGGCCTCCGGAAGATCGACCTAAATTCTGGAAAAAGTGGGCGGGCGCCCGGAATTGAGTGGGCGGTCGCCCGGAACCCTGTTACCAAGTTAAATGAGGCTGATTTAGTGGGAGGTCGCCCAAAACTAAGTGGACGACCGCCCAGACCCCAAAATACACCAAAATTTCACTCCTTTTGTCCTAAATCTTGGTATAACAACCCTTATACCTCCCCACCATTGTGGAGCTCGATCCATAACACAATCGATCACAAAAGGATCATTCTCGAATACTAAAGTTTTCCACAACATTAACTTAAGTCAACTAGGGTGATACTTCGAGCCTAGATCGGGCTTGAACCATAAAACAAATTCGAAAACAAAGGTACTCAGGACAGCTGGTATGGGCGGTCGCCCAAGCCAGTCCGGGCGGTCGCCCAAAACCCAAACCCAATCCCAAAACCAACTGACTTCATGGGCGGTCGCCCAACCCAAAAGTGGGCGGTCGCCCACTCACTTTTACTCATATTCTTTGGATCAACTGATCTCATGGGCGGTCGCCCGAACCACGCATGGGCGGTCGCCCACGCACCCAGGTTGCCGGAAAACGGCAAGAACCAACTGGGTTCTTCCATTTTCTTACCCAAATCTTCACCATTGCAAGCCAAACTCAAGACCAACACTACCAATACATAAACTAAAGTTCCCACACCAATTGGAAGCTAAAAGAACTCCTAGAACATCATCTAGAAAACCTCAATCAAGGATGATTCAAATACCAAATTTCACAAAAATGAACAAAATGTAAATCATCTCAAAATTAACCAAAGAAGCAATAAATGGTAATCATAGTATCATCTAAGCATAGGATGAACATTTTTAGCATAAATGGGGGAAAAGCAACTTACCCGGATTTTATCAAAGAAGACGGAATTCGAATTTTCTTAGCTCTACACGATCCTAGTGCCGATCTAAACATTTTTCATAAAATGAGCATTAAGAAATAATGGGAGGAAGATGGTTAAAATGAAGAGAGAAGGAGGAGCTTTCTTACCTTTTCCAACAATGGAGGAGAGAGAGAGATTGAGTGTGTGTGTGTGTGTGTGTGCAGGAGAAAAAGAGGAGTGAGGGAGAAGGGGGAGGGGTGGGAGGTGTAGGATGATATAAAATAGTTACACCTAGGCCCCTCTACTACCACTACTACCACTACTACTACAACCCTTAATATTCTCTTCTCTAATAATTCCCTTACTTCATACTAGCACAATTGACTAATTAAAATGTTAGGCCAAAAATATTATGGAACATAAAATGCACACATAAATATTTAAATAAATAAATAACTTAAATAAATAAATAGACAATAAATAAATAATCAATTCTTTATTACTAAGAAAATAGAGACGGGTTTTCGGGTCGTTACATTGATGGTGTCCCCAATCAAAGTGCAGAGGTGGTACATAAGTTCTCCAAACTCCTTCCTATCGTGGTTGTTGTATTGACCAACCAGCGTAGGGATCTTGATCAGCTTCTGCGCAACTTTGTCTTGCACATCCTGTGATAGCTTCTTCTTATTGCACGCAGGAAGACCCATTGTCTGTCTGATATGCGCATAGTTGATCGTTACAGAAACCCCACGAACTGAACTTTTGAGGCAAGGAACTGTAATATCATCATACACGCGATCAACTTCTTCTGCGTTGCTGAAGAATTCATCGATGTAGGAGGGAAGGATGAAAGTCTGGCCCTTGGTGAAAAGAGGTAGAATTCCAGAAGTGTCCATGATCTCCATCATATAGCGTCCAAGCGCATCATGCTTAAGATCTTCAGCATCAATTTCCCAACTGGGAATGAAGTAGTTAAGATTCTGCGCAAAAACAAAATTGAAAATTAGGTCTGGACATGCGCATGAGCGATATGCGCAGCGCATGAACTAGACTCCATACTTAGAACAAATAATAAATATAAAGGGTAAAAATGTCCAAAACACAAAATTTAAATCAAACGCCTAGAATGGGCGCAAAAAGCAGAAACACAATCAATAATCAACCCAAGGCACATCATAGGACTATTCATCAAGAACATGAAGAACATACATCGAATACATGAAGAACGCCAAGAACATGAAAATGTCAAAGTGCTCCAAAATGCATAAAAAGCATATCAAAATGTTCGAAAAGAAAAATCACACACAAGCAAGTAAACCACAGCAGTAACAACAACATTAAACACCCAGGATCTGAGAAAAATGAAAGAGAATTTAAAAAGACATAAAATTCGAAAAATCTCAGAAATCATATCAAATGATCATTGCTCGTAAAACAAATTACATATATGAATATCTATGAGTAAAACGAACACATAGCATCAAATCATTTGAAAAATGAGCAACGGATCATAGAGAAATCAGAAAGGGGAACATTCAGACCTTCGACTCAGAAATGGTGGGAAAAAAAAAAACTGAGTTTAAGATCTTACCATTTGAGGATCCTCAGATTTCTTGGATGATGTAGATGTCTTGGGAGCCATCAGATTTTATATAGAAGATAGTTGTGTGCGAAATTACGGTGTGAATGATGAGTGCAGAGAGAAAGAAAAGTCAGAGAGTAGAGAGAAAATAGAGTCGGTTGAGTGTACAAGAAAAATCTGAGTGAAGTGAGGAAGAATACGGGGTTCAGAGGGTTATAGCCAAAAAGGGTATGGTGACGTCACGGTGCGTTGACACAAGAGTTGGTGTGTCAGGCGAGTGAAGCACACGCGCGAGTGAGGCGCACGCGCAGGTGACGTAGACCAATGAGGAGCGCGCGTGAAAATCCCTAGCCGCGCGCGTGTGTCAGACATTAATGGTCACGGAGAGACTCTTCCACTTTCGTCATAAGTAGCACACACTAAGCATTAATGGCGCGTCACTCAATGCTTTTGCATTAAATGAGGTGGGACATGCGCAGGGGTAGAAAAGTAATTTCCCAGGAAAATTTAAAAAGAAATGATGAGGGAAAATACATAATTACGCAAGTACCCTTGCAAATTATGTGCTGACTCAGCAAGTCAACGACCTAGGTGTAACTATTGATAAGAAAACTTACCTGAGGTCCACGTGGCATGCGCATGAAGTATATGCGCAGTTCTATAGAGCGCAGAGATTCTTAGAAATCTCAGATGTATTGCCTTACGCGCATCATCATGTGTGCATGAAATGCGCAGCGCATGAGGCATCTAACTTAGAAATTTTAAGAAGACTCAAAAGCATTAGTATTGACAAATTTTATGAATAAATTTAGCTGAGTTCAAGCATACCCATTTCACCTCTCAAAAAGATGAACCTTTTAGAATCAAGTGCTTTTGTAAGAATATCAACGATTTGATAGTCAGTTCCCACGTGTTCCAAATGAATATTTCTTTTCTCCACGTGGTCTTTGAGGAAGTGATACTTTATGTCAATGTGCTTGGTCTTGGAGTGCATGACAGGATTTTCAGAAACCGCAATGGTTGATGTATTGTCGCAGTAGATGGGACAATTTTCTTCTTTGATGTCATAATCCACCAATTGCTGCTTCATCCATAGAATCTGACAGCAACAGCTTCCAGCAGCAATATATTCTGCTTCAGTAGTTGAGACAGAAACTGCAGCTTGTTTCTTACTAGCCCATGATACAAGTCGATATCCGAGGAAATGACAAGTGCCGCTTGTGCTTTTCCTGTCAATTGTGCACGCTGCATAATCCGCATCTGAATAACCTACAAGTTTAAAATTCGAATCTTTGGTGTACCAAAGTCCAAGGTTAACAGTGCCGGAGAGATATCGTATAATACGTTTCATAGCAATTAAGTGCGCTTCTCTAGGGTCAGATAGATAACGAGCACAGACACAAACACTAAACATAATATCTGTCCTACTAGCAGTAAGATAAAGGAGAGAGCCAATCATACCTCGATATAAAGTTTGATCAACTTTCTTACCTTTCAAGTCTTTATCTAGTTTGTTGCCGGTAGCTGATGGATCGATTTTATCAGACGTTATCTCTACATTTTCGTTCTCATTTTATTGACTTTTTGATGTAATTTAGAATAGTTTAATGTAATTTTGGTCTAATTGTGTTTGAGGAACTTTGTGAGATTATGTGTGTTTTGAGACATTTTTTTAGTGTAATGTTGATGTATTGCAAAGTCTTAGAGATTTAAAGGATTGAAGACCAAGAATTGTTCAAGTCAAAGGTCAACAGTGGTCAACCTAGTCAAGGAGGTGAAGAAAAGAAGAAAAGATAAAGAAAGTCAGAAAAAAAGACCAGGCGCCCGCTCGCCAACTACCAGGCGCCCGCTAATTGTGAATTCTGAAGAACCAAGGTTTCTGGCCAAATGAGCGCCCGCCTGGGTACCACCAGGCGCCCGCCCGCTCCTTCCGTGCAGAATTTCGGGATTCCTTTTCAAGACGGGTTTTAACCCAATTTTACCTATTTTTGGCCCGAGTTTCTCTCTAGTATATATATTAGACTGCAGCCTTTAGTTTTTTTATGCTTTCTTTTAGGTTTTATCAAAGTTTTCAAGGTGTAATGAAGATTTTGGGATTTATTCATCATCAAACGTTTATCTAGGTTTATGGTTTTTAATCTTATTCTTGTGATTCTTGCTATGTCTATGAGTAGCTAAGTTCCTTATCATGGATTGGGTGTAGCACTATTGAAACTCTATACTAAATTGGGTTTAATTTAATATCATTCTTGTTCTTGTTCTTTGAAATTGATCTTCATTCATTTAGAGATTTCAACTTTATAGATAGATATTGTTGATCTTTAAATCATTAGGGTTTAAATTATTTCACTAGCGTGGATAGTTTTTACATTGACCCAGATTTCAGTGAATAGATTTAATTGAGGACCTAGGGGAAATCAAAAGGATCTAAAATCAATTATTCCTAAGAACTTAATAAATTATTTGTGTGTGTTGTTGACTTAGCGGAATTCATCACATAAAGATAATAATAGGGTTGCAATCCGGTGACCAGACCGTTCCAATTCTTAACTAAGTGAACGATTTCTTGAATAAGTTTGATAGTCTTCATTTAAAAATAGCATAGAGTGGAAATAGTTGTGAACCCCAATCTGTGAATCTTTGTCATCTTGAATTCAATCCTTGCTTGCTTTGTGATCTTTAATCTTAGTTTATTTTTACTGTTTAGTAGTTAAAGTAGATTAATAAAAAAAAATCAAATCAAAACCTCCCTTTGGTTACTCTTTTGCACTAATTAAATCCACTTGTTTGTCCAGCAAGTCTCTGTGGGATCGACTTTCGCTTTCGCGCGTTACTACTACGGTAACTAGTGCACTTGCTAGGTATTTATTACTTAGAATTTTCTCCATCAAGTTTTTGGCGCCGTTGCCGGGGACTTGTTTTGATTTACAAGTTAATTTAATCGGTGTATGTTTGGTAAGCGTTCATTGAACCCGAGTTGGTTCCTTTGGACGATAATATCGATAGACTTGACAGGGGCATTCCCCCTATTCGTGAGTCTGAGTCTGAGTCTGAAACTTCTGTCACCGAGACAGAGGTAGTTTCAAGTGAATCTGAAACTTCTTCCACCGGGGGAGAAGAAATTGAAGTTGTAATGGCTAATCCCTTAATGAAAGAATATGCTAGGCCTAAGGTTGACACATCGGTGTCATGTATTGTTTTAACTGAGGCCGCTAAATCTTATGAGGTGAAGGGGCATTATTTCAGTCAGTTTCCCAAGTTTCAGGGTCTTCCCGCTGAAGACTCTTTGAACTTCTTGAGAGAGTACATGATGATTATATCAGGATTCCCTGTAAAAGAGGGGGTTACTAATGAACAATTAAGGCTTAAATATTTTCCTTTCTCTCTTCAAGGGGCAGCTAAAACTTGGCTTATGTTGCTTCCGGCTAGGAGTATCACTACATGGGATGGGTTGCATGATGCATTCTTAAAGAAATTCTTTCCGCACGCTACTTTGGCCACCTTTAGACAAAAAATCATAGGGTTTACTCAAGAGGTAGGTGAGCCATTTCATGAGGCTTGGGATAGGTTCAAAATGTTGCAAGTACAGTGCCCCCATCATGCTTTTCCTGAGGCCCTTTTACATCAAACATTTTATGGTGGGTTAACTGCAGCAGACCAAGCTATGGTCGACAATGCAGCAGGCGGCTTCTTAGGAGCCAAAACTGTTGACCAAACCCAAGAATTATTTGAGATGTTGGGGGCCAATTCGCAAGAAAAAGGCTCTAGAGGGAAACCTAGGGGAGTGTATGAGTTGAGTTGTATGGATGAGTTCACTAGGCAGATGTCTATGTTAAACCAAAACATGGCTAAAATGAATTCTAATATGTCTTCCTCAAGTGCTAATGTGGTATCCGATTTCTGTGCTAACTGTGGATCTAACACTCATACTACTAATGTTTGTCAAGTTGTTGCACAGTTTGATTCTGAACAGGTGAATGCGATGCAAGGGTACCCCCAAGGCAAAATAAAGGTGGTATGTATTATAACACTTATAATCCAGATTGGAAAAACCACCCCAATTTTTCTTGGAGGGGTAACCCAGGAATTCAGTACCAGCAGCAGAAACCTCTCTATCCTCCTCCCCCACAAGGGAATCCAAAACAGCAGCCCAAGCAATCTCTAGAGGATATGATGAGGTCCATGATGCAAGAGCAGCAACAAATGAAAATAATGATGGAGCAGCGTGAGAAGCAGCAGGAAGCGATCAACAAAAAGCTGGAGACCCAGATTTGTCAACTAGCTGTGGGTCAGCAAGGGAATAAACCAGGAACCTTCCCTAGTCAAGGGGAGAAAGCTAAGGCCATTATGACTCTGAGAAATGGCAAACAGGTAAGCAATGAGGTATGTCCTAACTCTCCTTCTGAAACTGCCGAACCACCTGTTGTTAAGAATGTTTTTGGTAAGAGTACTAATGGTATGGGGGAAATTCCTGTTACTGATTCTTCCACCCCCAAGCCATATGTACCTCCTGTACCGTTTCCTGGTAGATTCATGAGAAGTAAGCTAGATAAGCAAATGTCTGATTTATATGACATGTTTTCAAAAGTGAGCATTAATCTTCCTTTGTTAAATGTCATTAAAAATATCCCAGCTTATGCAAAGTTTTTCAAAGAACTTAACTCCAGGAAACCCAAGTATGGGAATGATGAGAAATTGGTTATGGGTGAAAGTGCCAGTACCGTGGTACAACAGAACCTCCCACCTAAATTAAAAGACCCCGGGAGTTTTAATATTTCTATATCTAAGGGGGATTCTAAAAAGATGAAGGCAATGTTAGATCTCGGTGCTAGCATTAATTTGTTACCACATCATTTATATCTTGAGTTGGGTTTACCTGAGCTAAAACCCACCACAATGACCTTGCAATTGGCCGACCGTTCAATCAAGAGGCCATTGGGAATTGTGGAGGATGTTTTGGTGCAGGTAGCCAATTTGATTATCCCTGTGGATTTTGTTGTGCTTGAGACTGTTAATGGTGTTGGGAATGGTCAGGATTCTCCCATATTGCTTAGGCGTACATTTATGGCTACTGCTAACACCATCATTAACGTGGGAGATGGGACTCTATCTATGTGTGTGGCTAATGGGAAAATAGAAATATCTGTGTTTGATGTCATGCAAAGTCCAATAGATGATGAGTCTTGTAACAGTGTAGATATTGTTGAGGATTGTGTGAGTGAAGTTCTGTGGCATGAGAGAGATTGTGAGGATCTAGAGTCTTTGTTGTCAACTGGCGGTGAGAAACTTAGGGATAATGCGGATGTTCAACTGATGGCTGTGGAAAAGGCCGACGAACACCATCCTAGTGATGGCCCGTTTCACCCCTAGGCCACTTCAATGAGAAGTCGGTGCCTTCTATTGTAACCCCTCCAGCTCTTGAGCTGAAAGCCCTCCCCTCAAATTTAAAGTATGTTTTTCTTGGGGAGGGAGAGACTTTGCCCGTGATAATTGCCTCAGATTTGACCATAGAACAAGAGGCCAAGTTGATCAAAGTGCTTCGTGAGCACAAGCAGGCCATAGGGTGGACCTTAGCAGATATTAAGGGTATAAGCCCCTCCATGTGCATGCACAAAATTAATCTCATAGATGGTGCTAAGCCATCTAGAGAGAGACAGAGGAGGCTAAATCCTCACATGGAGGAGGCGGTTAGGAAAGAGGTCCTAAAATTATTGGATACAGGCATTATTTATGTCGTTGCTGATAGTGAGTGGGTGAGACCGGTTCAAGTTGTTCCAAAGAAATCGGGTTACACGGTCACCATTAATGAGAGGGGTGAGGAAGTCCCAACCAGGGAAGTGACTGGACTTAGAATGTGCATAGATTTGCGCAAACTGAATGCTGCAACAAAGAAAGATCACTTCCCTTTGCCCTTTATTGATCAGATTCTTGAGAGGTTAGCCGGACATGAGTATTATTATTTCTTGGATGGTTTTTCGGGGTATAACCAAATCCCCATTTACTTGTCCTTTTGGCACATTCGCATTTAGGAGGATGCCCTTTGGGCTTTGTAATGCACCTGTGACCTTTCAAAGGTGTATGATCTCCATCTTCTCTGATTTGATCGAACGATGTGTCGAAGTCTTCATGGATGACTTCTCGGTATTTGGTGACAGTTTTGATGGGTGCCTAGAGAATTTGACAATGGTTTTAATTCGTTGTTGTGAGACAAATTTGACCCTTAGTTGGGAAAAATGTCATTTTCTCGTGAGGCATGGCATTGTGTTAGGACATTTGGTGTCAAACAAGGGGATTGAGGTAGATAAGGCTAAAATCGATGTGATTTCAAAATTGCCTCCCCCTGTGTCGGTTAAGGGTGTGCAAAGTTTTCTAGGCCATGCAGGTTTTTATAGGCGTTTCATAAAAGACTTTTCAAAAATTTGTAAGCCTTTATGTAACCTGCTAGTTAAGGACACTGAGTTCATCTTTGACCAAGAGTGTCTAGAGGCCTTCAATCTGCTGAAGGAGAAGTTGACGTGTGCCCCCATTTTATCCAGCCCCAATTGGTCTCTACCTTTTAAGATCATGTGTGATGCATCAGATTTTACGATTGGGGCTGTTTTGGGGCAAAGAGTGGATAAATTACCTCATGTGATTCATTACGCAAGTAGAACTTTAAATGATGCACAACTGAATTACACTACCACTGAAAAAGAATTTTTAGCAGTTGTGTTTGCTCTTGAAAAGTTTCGTTCTTACTTGCTTGGGTCCAAGGTGATTATCTACTCTGATCATGCTGCACTTAAATATTTGCTGAATAAAAAGGATGCTAAACCTAGAATTCTTAGGTGGATGCTCCTACTGCAGGAGTTTGACATTGAGATAAGAGATAAAAAGGGGACTGAAAATGTGGTGGCGGATCACCTATCTAGGCTTGAGGACTTCACATTCACTAGTGTAATTGATGGTGCAATTCCGGTTAATGAAAATTTTCCGGATGAGCAACTATTTGCTTTACATGTTCATGAGCCTTGGTATGCGGATCTTGTGAATTTCATTGTTTCTAATATTATGCCACCTAACTTCACTTACGATCAAAAACAAAAGTTTAGATCGGATGTGAAGCACTACATTTGGGATGACCCTTATCTGTGGAAAGTTTGCCCGGACAAGATAATTAGGAGATGCATTCCGGAGCATGAGCAAGCTAGCGTGTTTAGATTTTGCCATGAACTCCAATGTGGGGGTCACTTTAGTGGGCAAAAGACCGCTAGGAAAGTATTGCAAGCGGGTCTATATTGGCCCACTTTATTTAAAGATGCTCATGACTTTTGTATGAGGTGTGATAGATGCCAAAGGACCGGCAACATAGGAAAGAGAGATGAAATGCCCCTACAACATAATTTAATTGTTGATATTTTTGATGTGTGGGGTATTGATTTTATGGGTCCTTTTCCCCCTTCCCAAGGCTACTTGTACATTCTTGTTGCTGTAGATTATGTGTCTAAATGGAAGCAATTCCTACCCGGACTAATGATGCTAATGTTGTTTGCAAGTTTGTGCGTGAAAATATCTTTGGCAGGTATGGAGTGCCGCGTGTCATTATCAGTGACCAAGGGACGCACTTCACAAACAGAATGTTCAATCAAGTGCTAAAATGATATGGGGTTGGTCACAAGTTGGCTACGGCTTATCACCCTTAAACTTCGGGCCAAGTGGAGGTGAGTAATCGCCAAATCAAGGCGGTGCTTGAGAAAACGGTGCGTCCAAATCGTAAAGACTGGGCTGACAAATTGTGTGATGCACTGTGGGCTTATCGGACTGCATACAAAACCCCCATTGGCATGAGCCCATACCGGATTGTGTATGGAAAAGAGTGTCATCTGCCAGTGGAATTAGAGCACAAAGCATATTGGGCAACCAAGCAACTAAACATGGATTTGACTCTAGCAGGGGAAAAAAGGTTGCTTGACTTGGATGAGCTTCGAGAAATGAGGCAGGATAGTTACGAGAGTGCCAAGTTTTACAAAGAGAGGACAAAAAGATATCATGATAAAAACCTTAAACCCAAGTTTCTCAAACCGGGTATGAAAGTCCTTCTCTTTAACTCTCGCCTCAAACTTTTTCCCTGAAAATTGTGTTCAAGGTGGACGGGTCCTTATGAATTGGTTCGAGTTTTTTTCCATGGTGCCGTAGAGCTTAAAGATTTAAAAGATGGGACAATATTTAAAGTGAATGGACACCGGGTGAAGCCTTATTATGAGGGGCTGTCTATTTTGGAAGACATCAATGATATTGATGTAATTGATTTGACGGACCCGGAGGGAGCCACTTAATATTCATGTGGCATTATGTCGAGCCAAAGACTTAAAACAAAGGCGCTTGTTGGGAGGCAACCCAACCAGGTATCATTTTATTGCTTTATGTTTTTTCTTTCAGTTTATCATCATTTTTGAATTGGGAGGGTGTTGTTTCTTCAATGCCATGAGCACATAGCACACTTTTGGTTTGGTTCATAAAAAAAAAAAATAATAATAAATAAATTAATTAATTAATTAATTAATATTATTGCTTTTGTGTGATCTTTTATTTCTGGGTCGGTTCGAACTACGGTGACCTGGGCTCCTTATTGTTCTAAGGGGAATGTAGGCAACGAAAGTGCGGTCAAAAGTTTAGTCTGTGTCATCCTTCATGGATCTCTCCGAGTTTGTGGGTTTATAGGGGAGTGTAAATAGTGTCACCCTCCAAAAAGATTTTTTTTTTTTGAGTCATTTTTATTTTCATAATGGATATTACGCTTGTGATGTTTGTTTGTGGTGATGTGCAGGAAATCAATTCAACCAGTGGTGGAGCGATCAAACCAGCAGTAAAAAAAAAAAAAAAAAAAAAAGAATTGCTGGAAAAACATACCGAGCGCCCGCTTGATGTACAGGGGGCGCGCGCCTGATTAAGAAAGCGCAAAATAGGATGTTTCTGCCCAAATAAGCGCGCGCCTGGACCTTGTTAATCGCCCGCCTGGTTGTCGGCTTTAGAAATCCCAGTTGGGTAAAAACGGGATTTTGGGGGAGGTTTAACCTAAATCTAATCATCTTCTCCAATCTCTCTCTCTCTAAAACTCTCCCTCACCCGACTCTTCCTCTTTCTCCCTACAAATCCCTCACCCACATTCACTCAAACCAACCCACAAACACCCAAAACATCCTTTTTCCCTCACATCATAACAATTTCAAACCAAATCCCCCATTTAATCCGGTGATTTGAAGATTTTGGGTTCAAACTTGGGAAGAAGAATCGGGGCTAATTGAAAAGGTTCGGTTCGGAATTGGAAGGTGTCAAAGAAGGGAAAAGTGTTTGTGAGAGCTTGGGAAGTCTGAATATCATCTTCTCCGTCTCCGGCAAGAATTTTCCGGCGACCTCCGGCGAGATTTTCCGGCGAGTCCGGGTAAGAACCATTTACTGTTTTAAAATTAGTTAGGGGTTGTCGAGGTTGTTATCATGCCGCCAAGACCAAGAGGTCGAGGACGTGGTCGTGGTGTTCCCCCACCCCAAGTTGAGCCGAATTTCGATAACACTCGTTTTGTATCCCGGGATTCACAAAATTATTTTGAAAATAAGCAAACTAATGGGGTAACGGTGGAGAGAGGATATAATTTGACAAATTGTGGGTTAGATGTAATCATCGAACACTACAACTTGAGAAGATTGTTGGCCGTGCCGGCCCAGATGGGGTTGAAATTGCTTGTGCAAGAATTTTATGCAAATTTTCATGCGGCGACTGAGGCCCCCAATGTCTGGGTTAGGGGATTTAATGTTGATGTGACTGCGACAGCCATTAATAATTTTTATGGGTTGTCAAATGCTGTGGCGGAAGGGAACTGTGTGTATTGGGAGTTGAAGAGGAATCTCCAGAATATGGACCAGATGGATGATACCTTAGCTCTATTTGCAGGAGAGTTTAGGGTGAATATTGATAGGGGGAACATCCGAAGTGGCTACTTGTTTCATATTAGTGAGTTACGACTGATCTGAAGGCATTGTATCGCTTTATTTGCGAGATGATCATGCCTTCTGCTCACTATCAGGAGGTTCACTGGTACAGGGCCCCTTTGCTTTATGCAATGATAAGGAGGATGCCGATAAACATTGGGGGCATCATGCGGAGTGAGATGGGGGTCCGAGCCAGGTATTTGGAGAACAAGAATTATCTTTTCCCCATTATGATCACTACGATGGCACAGAGGGCAGGGGTGCCTATGGAAGGGTTCCCCAGAATTTTAGCTCCAGGCACCACCGTAACAAAAGCAACAATAGAAAGTGGGCGAGTGCAGAGAGCTCGGGTCCCAGCTCCAGCTCAGGCTACTGGCGGTCAGGCCATTGGTGATGAAGAGGAAGAGGATGATATCCCGGCAGAGATGACTCAGAGAGAGCTTAATTATTATTTGTCGGGACAGATTCAGGGGTTAGATGATATGTTCAGAGCTTTTCAGCAACAACAATTCATGGTGAACTATCAGAGAGAGCGGAGGGAAGAAGAGAATGATCAGAGGGTGCAGAGGATGGAGGAGGCATTGTACGCCAACATTCGGGAGGATCAGTATTTCAGACAACGAATGATGGCGCATCATTTTCCTGGTGAGCGGTATCCACCGTTGACTTACCCTCCACCGCCTGAGTATGTACCACCTCCGCCACCGCCTCAGCATGGATGGAATGCTTGGGATGATATTTTTGGACCTCCCCCGCCGTGAGTAGCTTGAGGTATTTCCACTCCCTATGTTTTTTATGCTTAGTTGTGATGAGCATTGGGGGCAATGCTCATATTTAGTTTGGGGGGTGGGAATATCGGTTGGTTGTTGATTGATGTATGATATCACCTGCTTTGTTGTATGTATAGTTTTTAGTTTAAAAAAAATTGAAAAAGAAAAGAGAGGCTAGGTGAAAACTCGAAAGGGCGCCTAGGCAAAAGGAGAGAAATTGAGTGAGTCATTGTTTTTACTTGGCGTGACGTCCTAAGGGAGGTTCGGAGAATTGGGTAGGATTCCTGTTTGGTGTAGGAGGTTTGGTTAGAGGTGAATAGGATAGAAAATCCTCATATTTCTTGTTGGAGTCATAAGGGGGCGTTGGAGTTTTTTATGAGGTAAATCATTGCTAAGGATTATCCTAGCTTTGATTTCTTTTTTAGGGAGAATGTAGTGAAATATAAGCGTGGGGGAAACGTAGGACCTTTTAGATCCCCCTAGCTTTTTGAGTGGGCCCTAGCTGGATATGCGTATTACTTTCTTATTATTGGAGTGCTATCAATTAGGTCCATTTGTCATTGATTATTTATTTGTTTTGGGGAGTTATAAGGAGCGGAGTCCTTTACACTCCGATTGATTTTCATTATCCTTGTCTTGGCTTTGTTTGATGGGAGTTGTAGAGGAGATAGGGGTCATTTTCCTCCATGCTACGCTAATAGACCGGAGTTTAGATGTGGGGTTAGGAATATTACTCTGGGACGAGTAATGGTCTAAGCATGGGGGAATTTGATGGATCGATTTTATCAGACGTTATCTCTACATTTTCGTTCTCATTTTATTGACTTTTTGATGTAATTTAGAATAGTTTAATGTAATTTTGGTCTAATTGTGTTTGAGGAACTTTGTGAGATTATGTGTGTTTTGAGACATTTTTTTAGTGTAATGTTGATGTATTGCAAAGTCTTAGAGATTTAAAGGATTGAAGACCAAGAATTGTTCAAGTTAAAGGTCAACAGTGGTCAACCTAGTCAAGGAGGTGAAGAAAAGAAGAAAAGATAAAGAAAGTCAGAAAAACAGACCAGGCGCCCGCTCGCCAAGTACCAGGCGCCCGCTCATTGTGAATTCTTAAGAACCAAGGTTTCTGGCCAAATGAGCGCCCGCCTGGGTACCACCAGGCGCCCGCCCGCTCCTTCCGTGCAGAATTTTGGGATTCCTTTTCAAGACGGGTTTTAACCCAATTTTACCTATTTTTGGCCCGAGTTTGTAATGCCCATCCTTAATTTCGTTAAATATTTGACTTATTTGTTAAATTTTTGACTTGCTTGTTAAATTCTTGGCTAGCATATTTATATGCTATTTTATTTGAGTTAATTATTTAACTACTTTAGAAAATGAAGGTGGTTAAATGTCAAAGTTGAAAGTTTAGGGGCCTTTTTGTCAAAGTTAGAACTTGAGGGGCCTAGGTGTCATTGTTGGAAACTTGCAAGTATATCAAGTTGCTTTCTCCTCAGAGAAAGCATTCTCAAACTTTCTTCTCGTTCTTTCTCTCTGTTTCATAGATAGGAGTTCAGTTTTACCCTATTCTCGACTCCTCGAGCTTAATTATCCCTCCGTTCGTGATTCTGGTCCCGGATAAATATTCGTGGCGTTGAATAGAGCGTTTCCTGCCGAACAGAAATTAATTTGGGTCAACTTGATTTTTGACTAGGTAAGTTATTGACTCCCCCTTACTTGTAATAACATGCATATATGTTATTCCCGCTACTTGTTTTTGTTAAAATTGTGTTTTGAGCAATTTTGTGATACTTGTAAATTTGGGACGAAGGGAGTATTCGTATGAAAACAAGATTGAAATAGACTTCCAAATGCAAAAGTACCTGGGAATGAAAAGTATTGAAAAATTATACTCCTATTCGTGAGACGGTAAAATAGTAACTTGATTTAAATATTATTAAAAAAATTGTACCATTATTTGTGGTACGGGGAAATGAATGGAAGTATCTCTAAATGGGTATATTAGTATAATATAAAATTGTACTTATACTTTTGGGTCGGTGAAATATTTAATTGAAATAAAAGGAAATTGTCCTATTATTTATGGGACGATAAAAGAAATGAATTGAGCTTGAAAATAGGTGTTAAGAAAATGTTTGTATACTCCTGGGTGTATTAAAATGTTAATAGAAAGTTACTCCTACGTTTGGGACGGAGATTTCTTAACCTGGGAAAGAAATGAAAATTTCGCATTTTGGTACCTTGTGCGACCGCACAAAAAACCCTTGGGCGACCGCCCATCTTTCCGAAAGGTTTTTCAAAGGAATTGACCTGCTTGTGTGCGACCGCACAGGACATTTTAGGCGACCGCACAGTTACCTGAAAAACAAAATGTTGTTTAAAGTTTGTATAAGTTGGAAGTAACTCTAGTTAAGGTATATAACCTTAGTATAAGATGTCCTAGCAAGTGTTGTGACACCTTAGGGGCATCAGAACTTGGTTGTAAACATGAATACTCATTGAATTAAAATGAGAATTTAGTCTTGTACATGAACACTTATAGAACTCAAATGAGAACTTGAGTATAAAAGGAAAAACCCTTGTATGTGTCTTGAAAGTGCTATGAACAAGCACTTATGTGTTATACTTGTCTTGAAGCCAATGATTGTGCACCTTAGGGGCATTAAAACAATGACTAGAGATTGAATATCCTATGTAGGGGATTATGAACTTATAAGTATGAGTTGTATAGTATTGACTTGATTTGAACTCGAAGTATTCTTGGTCTAGGTTTAGGGTACTACCCTAGATGGCCTAGATGAGTGTTGTAGAACACTCTAGTAATGAAAAATAGTCCCTTTATGAACAAATAAAATGTGGACTTGAATCATAATTAAATGATAACTTGAGTATAAGAGTAGTAACTCTTTTATGTGTCTTGAAGTTAATGTTTGTGTACCTTAGGGGCACCAACTAATGTCTTGAGCTTGAATGTCCTAAGAAAATGATTTGAAAATAATTCGTAAAAGATGTAAAATTCATCTACCTAGCTTGAACTTGAAGTATAAGATAATTAACTCTTGTACATGTTTAACCATCCAAAGAAATGGATTGAGAACTTGGATATGAGATGATAAGATCTTGTATATGTATTGAATGTCCTGAATGTCTTGAATGTCTTGAATGTCCTGAATGTCTTGAATGTCTTAAGATGAGACAGTAACTTGAAGTATAAGACAATAAAATCTCGTACATGACTTGAACATCCAAATAATTGGATTAAGACTTGAATATAAGATTATAAAATCTTGTACGTGCCTTGACACCAATATATGTGTATGGTAATAAACTTGAAAGAGTCTTGATGTGTATATACAAATCTTGCATATATTTACTTGATAGAATGTGGCTTCTTGATTGATTGGTACATGGTATGAATAACCAAAGAATTGGGTTATGGAATTAGATAGAGAATGATTAACTCTACTACATACTTGAATTTGATACTTGTGTATTGTAAGTGTTATGAACAAACACTAAAGTGCTAGTGATTGGTTTTAATCGTGTTTATACTCAATGAAGTATATAAAGAATAAAGAAGATATCTTGTCTTGAAATGGTTCCTAAAGAAAGTAGGGACTAGTGTAATATGAAGATAATTCATATAATCGTGAATACTACGATTTAAATTAATAAGAATGGTTATGGAACACAATATGTGTTAGAAATGTATTCGATTATTAACAATACATATACGTGAGATATGACTGTGTCTAGGTACAATGTGACCTATTCTACTACGTGTTTAGAGTATAATGTATTGAGCTCTACTTGATAGTAAGGGTATCGTGATAGACACTTTAATGGGTTAAACGTGATATGAATATGTACGTGCAAACTTGGCATGTGACAAAGTGATATACCCTACTACTTGACTGAAGTCTGTTATAAATGGACTCTTACTTGGATTGATCGTGTTACATGGACACGTTATGTGCCATTGTTATCTTGGTTTGTATTCGTAATAATTGCGTACGTGTACTTATATTCTCGTGAGCACATGATACATTATTACATGGTGCATAAAGACTGGTCCACTATTATGGGACTTAGTTCTATTCTCGTAGTTCAAGTAAACATCTACTTGTGCATTCTTGGTGAGTCCAGCTGGTTCTCCTTGCTTGTTCGAAAATATATAGGTTCACGCTTGTCGCGAGAGCTGGGGTTTAAGTGACAATCGGGTCCCTATGTATTTCCGCTTGACCCCTTACTACCGGCCATAGTAAGGGCATAGCTTCCTTGGTTGGAGCAATAAGCCTGACCTAAGTGAATGCTAAACTCTTGTCTTGAACACCTCGTGGATCTTGTTCTTGTGGATGACACTGGTTACCAGGTCTTCTTATATACTGCACAGCAGTTCTTGTTCTTGGTTGTCCTCAGCTAGAAAAGCATCGACAACAAATGGTATTCTTGGGAGGAATAAGGAAGGATTCAGGTACAATGCGTGATAGGCCTATGTGCATCTTGGTGAGCTGGTCTAGCCTCTCACACTACTTGACTACTTGTTACCTGATCATATCTTGAGCTTGATTACTTGTTGAGTTGGCTTAGCCTCTCCTATACTTGTTACTTGATGATACTTGATATATGATTACTTGAGTATCTACTTGTATTGCATGATAAGATGACATATAGTTGCATGTTAATAGCTTACTGAGATTTATCTCACCCTTTATTTGTTTAATTGTTCCCCCCCCCCCCAGGAAAGCAGGGGATAGTACGCAGTGAGGCTCGACTTAGCTGGGAACTTACTCAGCAGGATATTCTTGTTCGAAGTTAGTGTCCTTTTATATTTTGGTAAGGACGATCTTGTATGAGTTTATAAACTCTGGGCTTGTGTTGGGGTAGTATTTGTTGTCCCTAGACAGTTCTTGATGCCAGCTTATTTGCTAGGCATGTCTTCCGCTGTATGTAACCTTGTTTGGTTTTAATTTTCTTGGTCTAGAACTCGTGTGAGCTATCTTAGCTCCTTATTCTTGAGTAAATATAGCATGTCAGTTTTGTTTTTAACAGGTATTGTTCCTGTTTTCCGTTAGTTTCTTGTTTCTTGTTAGTTACGCGCACCAGGTTCGAGGTTCTATTAGGGAATCCCGGGACTTGGGGCGTGTCAGAGTTTCTCTCTAGTATATATATTAGACTGCAGCCTTTAGTTTTTTTATGCTTTCTTTTAGGTTTTATCAAAGTTTTCAAGGTGTGATCAAGATTTTGGGATTTATTCATCATCAAGCGTTTATCCAGGTTTATGGTTTTTAATCTTATTCTTGTGATTCTTGCTATGTCTATGAGTATCTAAGTTCCTTGTCATGGATTGGGTGTAGCACTATTAAAACTCTATGCTAAATTGGGTTTAATTTAATATCATTCTTGTTCTTGTTCTTTGAAATTGATCTTCATTCATTTAGAGATTTCAACTTTATAGATAGATATTGTTGCTCTTTAAATCATTAGGGTTTAAATTATTTCACTAGCGTGGATAGTTTTTACATTGACCTAGATTTCAGTGAATAGATTTAATTGAGGACCTAGGGGAAATCAAAAGGATCTAAAATCAATTGTTCCTAAGAACTTAATAAATTATTTGTGTGTGTTGTTAACTTAACGGAATTCATCACATAAAGATAATAATAGGGTTGCAATCCGGTAACCAAACCGTTCCAATTCTTAACTAAGTGAACGATTTCTTGAACAAGTTTGATAGTCTTCATTTAAAAATAGCATAGAGTGGAAAGAGTAGTGAACCCCAATCTGTGAATGTTTGTCATCTTGAATTCAATCCTTGCTTGCTTTGTGATCTTTAATCTTAGTTTATTTTTACTGTTTAGTAGTTAAAGTAGATTAATAAAAAAAAATCAAATCAAAACCTCCCTTTGGTTACTCTTTTGCACTAATTAAATCCACTTGTTTGTCCAGCAAGTCTCTGTGGGATCGACCCTCGCTTTCGCGCGTTACTACTACGGTAACTAGTGCACTTGCAAGGTATTTATTACTTGGAATTTTCTCCATCAGTAGCCATTGGAGTGTCATATGGTTTAGCATTATCTAGACAAAATTTCTTGATTAGATCCCTTGTATACTTTGCTTGGTTGATGAATATGCCTTCATTCATTTGCTTGATCGGAAGCCCGAGGAAGAATGTGAGTTCTCCCATCATGCTCATTTCAAGCTTGCTCTTCATCAGTTTCTCAAAGCGCTTGCACAATAATTCATTAGTAGAACCAAATATAATATCATCGACATAAATTTGAACAAGTAATTTATGATCATTATGTTTGGCAATGAAAAGAATAGTATCGATTTTACCGCGCGTGAAGCCTTTCTCAATGAGAAACTTGGATAGTGTATCATACCATTCTCTTGGTGCTTGCTTTAGCCCATACAAAGCTTTCTGGAGTTTGTAGACATGATTTGGAAATTGAGAATCCTCAAACCCAGGTGGTTGAGCTACGTAGACTTGTTCTTGGAGTTCACCATTTAGAAACGCACTCTTGACATCCATTTGATATAACTTGAAGTTCTTGTGAGCAGCGTAAGCTAGGAAGATCCTTATAGCTTCAAGTCTTGCCACGGGCGCAAAAGTTTCATCGTAGTTGATTCATTCTTCTTGCCTATAGCCTTGCACAACCAATCTTGCTTTATTTCTTGTGATGGTTCCATTCTCATCCATCTTGTTTCTGAACACCCACTTCGTACCAATCACTCCTTGATCATTTGGTCTTGGAACAAGAGTCCAGACTTTACATTGTTCAAATTGATTGAGTTCTTCTTGCATTGCAACAACCTAACTTGGATCTTGGAGCACTTTATCAGCCTTCTTAGGTTCAGCTTGAGAGATGAATGCAGTATAAGCATCAAAGTTTGTAGCTCTCCTTGTACGAACTCCAACATAAAGATCACCAATGATGTTAGTGATTGGGTGATCTCTAACTTCATGAATTTCAGGAGGTAAGTTAGGTTGAGTCGTAGTAACTTGAAGGTCTTCAATTGGCACATATTCACCAGCATCAAAGTTATTAAAGTTAGGGGGTTGAACTGGTTTAGAATTGAAAGAGGGGTTAACACCAGATGCAGCAGTAGATTAATGCGCATTAGAAGAATCTCCAGGCGCATTGTTAGGTGCAGTTGAAGCTCTACTTGGTGCGCTATTGATAAGACTTTGCGCAACTAATATATGGATTTCCTTGTGTTGATGTATTCTGATCATGTGTATGCGCAGTAGGGAAATGCGCACCTGTCTCAATAGACTCAGCAGAATCATCAGCAACATTAGGAGCCAAATATGGCTCAAGGAGAGAATGTTCATCTAATATAACATGTACAGATTCAACTATCACTAATGTAAATCTATTGAAAACACGAAAAGCTTTTGAATGTTTAACATACCCAACAAAAATACCTTCGTCGGCTTTGCCATCAAATTTTCCTCTATGTTCATTTCTGTTATAGAGGATATAGCATTTGCAGCCAAAGATCTTGAAAAAAGAAATGTTGGGAGTTCTACCACGCCAGAGTTCATAAGGGGTCTTGTTATGGCGCTCGTTGATGAGGGAACGATTTTGAGTAAAGCATGCAGTGTTGATAGCTTCTTCCCAAAAGTACTTAGGTAATTTAGCTTCTGCTATCATCGTCTTCCCTGCTTCTATCAGCGTCCTATTCTTTCTTTCCACAACACCATTTTGTTGAGGAACTCCAGCGGTTGAGAAGTTGTGATCTATCCCATGATCTTCGCAATATCTAGCAACACCGTTGTTCTTAAATTCTGTTCCATTGTCGGATCGAACACTAACGTTGTCATCTTCTTTCTGGGTTTGGAGCAGTCTGAATAGAGTGGTAAGAATGTCATAACAATCATCTTTTGAGATCATCATTTCCACCCATGTGTATCTTGAATAATCATCCACCACAACTAAAGTATACTTGTTTCTTTTGATGCTCGCAGTGGTGACTGGTCCAAATAGATCAATGTGCAGCAGTTGCAAACATTTTGAAGTTGAGGGATGTGTCTTGCTGGAGAAGGAATGCTTTGATTTTTTCCCTAGTTGACAAGCTGCGCATTTGTTGTCATGATGATCAGCAACCTTGGGAAGTCCTTTGACAAGATTATCCCTACTGAGTTTTGATAGACATTTGAAGTTCAAGTGACTCATGCGCTTGTGCCATAGCCAACTATTTTTGCTCACACTTTTTGCTACAAAACAAAGATTAGTACTAGAGTTTATATTATGGAAATCAATAATATAAATATTTGTCTTACAATATCCCGTGAGTAAGATAGCTCCAGTTTTGCCATTTTTGATAAGACATTGAGTTGAAGTGAAATGGCATTCTAATCCTTTGTCGCAGAATTGAGATATGGATAATAAGTTGTGCTTGAGTCCTTCTACAAGAGAGACTCTTTCAATGAACACTTTGTCTTTCTTGAGCTTTCCATATGCAACAACTTGACCTTTGTTATTATCACCAAATGTTACTGAGGGACCTCTTTCTTCATGAACATCTTCAAGTAAGGATTCATTTCCAGTCATGTGTCATGAGCACCCACTGTCGAGAATCCATTCATACGTTCTAGCTTTAGAAGATCCAGCCATGAAGCAAAGAACCTTTTCAGCTTCTAAGAACAATTTTTCTTGTTTGGAAATATCTTCATCATGAGTGATTACAGGGATTGGTTCAACTTGAGGTCTGATGTAGTTGCCTTTTCTGAGCTTGCTTCTTGCGCTCAGGTCACATCTGGAAAATAACAATCCACCATCGCTTTGAGTTGAGGTAATAAATCCTTGTTCAACAAGCTCGCTGATGGTTGGTCCTTTCTTCTTTTTCATATCTTGAAAACCTACAGATTTCTTGATAGGTTTATTCAAAACATTCATATCAGGGATATCCTTTGAGCAGTCATCATTGGAATCATAAGTATCGACTTCATCATCATTTTCCATCAAGCACACGAGCCCATCATCAGTATCTTCATTGCTCTCTTCAGAGTCTGTTTCGATCCAGGTGTTATGCTCATTTACTGGTGATTCTTCTTCAGCAATCATTCCCTTGTGACGATTGGGTCTAGGAGAGAATTTGGGAGTATGGATGCTCTTCTTCTGCATGTATTCAAACTTGGGGATTAGGCAGCTTGAGGCAAAGTGTCCTGGTTTCCTGCAATTAAAACATACCAGATCTTCTTTCCTTTTTGAGTCGCTGCTCCTAGTGAACTTTGGAGGAGCTCTGTTTGTAGATCCTTGAAATTTGCTGGAGGACTTGGGTTTTGAGAATTTTCTGAACTTCTGAAATTTCTTCACAAATAAAGTGAAGTCTTCATCATCCATATCTAATAGCTCAGAGGTAGAAATTTTGGGGTCGGAACTTTTCTCAACTTGAACTTGAACTTACGCAGGCGCTTCTTCTCTGTGCGCCACCATTGCAATGGACCTAGATTTTCCTTCAGTTTCACTGATTCGTTGGAGTTTGAGCTCATAAACCTTAAGATTTGCATAAAGGTTCCTTAAAGTCCATACATCTAAAGTTCCGGCGTCTTCAAGAGTGCTGGATTTATGAAGATATCTTGAGCCAAAAGCTTGGAGGAAATTTACATTCAAATCCTTGTTTGAAAACTTCATGCCAAGTGAAATACATAGATTTATAATTTCACAGTAGCGTTCATAAGTCTGTCTTAGGGTTTCACCGGGGAGTTGAGAGAAATTATTGAATCTCTTTTGTACTTCGTATTTCTTGTTTTCTTTGCAAACAGTGTCTCCTTCGATATGCTCTTCGATAGCATCTCATAATTCATTTACAGTAGCACAATGCATGACTTGCTGTTTCATAGCCGTGCTTAGAGTGCTAAGAAGAATGTTTCTAGCTTTCCCATCATTTGCAACTCTTTTAGTTTCTTCTTCGTTCCATTCTTCCTTCGGTTTCAGAATGGATGGTTGAGCAGCGTTGGTGCGTGGATTAGGATTCGCCTTCATTGGAATATATGGTCCATAAACTACGGTGTCATGGAGCCTTTCATCAATTGAGTTGAAATGGGTCAGGATGTTGAATTTCCACACGTCGAAATGATATTCATCAAAGACTAGAACATGTGTATAGTTAGCAGTTGCCATAGGTTTTGTGATTGCCATATCGAATCGGCACCCAAGCTGTTAAGCTTGAAAAACAGAAATGTTTTATAAAGGTGTTTGCTCTGATACCACTTGTTGGTCCTAGAAGGGCAACAAGGGTATGAAAAATGCTAGAGGGGGGGTGAATAGCGTTTTTAAAATTCTTTTCAAACCCTTTTGCAAAACAATGGCTAATGCGCACAGGTCTTATTTTGGCTAAGTATAGCACGCAACAAGAGTGTGAAATGCACAGCGGAAACTTAAAGTAATCACTTATGCACACGGAGTATGCGCAGAAGTGTAAATACGCACTAAGTTTAGCTTAAAGATTGGCGCAAAATGGAACTAAGGCAATAAGCATATAAACACAATTCAATCTGCGTAATGTAACTATAAAGATCAAACAAAGCAATATATAAGTAAAGATTAAGAGTAGAAAACAAAGCACAATAAATAGACAAGCTATTTCGAGAGGTTCGATCGGGAAAGATCTACGTCCTCTACCAAGATGGTTAGTCTTGGATTTCTAATGAAGATCTTATAATATGAGAGAGTTACAAGTTACAACGATTTAGAACAAACTAACTCAAAGATCTATAATCTATGAAAGAACAAATCCTAGACAATAACCAGTGTATCTCTAGAAGTACGATCGATGAGATCGAAACTTCAAGAGGTGTGTGTGTGATAGAATTCTGGGCTCTATGAATCGTATGATGGAAAGCACAAAGAATTCTGGTGGCTTATAGGATCTGGGCTTGGATGAGTATGAAGGTATGAAGGTTGTTTTTGGGAATTCTGGAAATGAGCAAGCAATCTTCAAATCTTTCTCTTTGAAAGCAAAAGCACAAGCAGCTTGGAAAGTGAGGAAGAGCTGGCTATTTATAGTGGAGCTCCAAGAACTAGTCGTTGGGGAGCTTCAGCAAGGACGATGTGCTGTCACAATATGATTGGTGCGCAACTGTCCTTTATAGCCGTTGGAGACAGCAAGTTGACAGCTTTCAGATATCTTCTAGAAGGGTGACATCTGTCTTCAATTTGAATTTCAAACTGAGGCTCGTCTCTCCATCCACGTGTATGCTGAGTGTGCATGTTTTGTCAATTGTCCACATCAGCACTTTGACTCATACCAAAAAGCGTAGCTTTACATAATGCTTTCCAAGCTATACAAAGGTGAGGTCAGGAAATAAGAGATTTGACTAGGTATATCTGCGCTGCGCATGAAAATCATGCGCATTGAAGTTCGCAGATGGTGCTGCGCATGAAGGTTATGCGCATCATACTTAGACATTTACTCATGAGACCTCAAATCCAAAGCTTCAGCCCAAAACACTAAGCCTAGTCTATAAAGAGGACATAGCTAAAAATTGAAGTTATAAAACTTCTTACATAGGGTCCTAAAGTCCTTAAAATAAATTTAGGTGATGGTATCAATCAATTCTAACATAAGTAGGAGGGTTAAATAATAAGCATACACAACAACTACATTACGTTGAAAGATCAAACGCAGCGCAACTGATTAAAAAAAATCACATCAGATTGTTTTTCAGTACCGTTATGCTTACACCAACACCTTTTTTGTCCAGTTTCTTTTCCTTCTTCAGCCTTTCATTGATTTTAGCATCCGTCCAAGTCTTCACATGCGGTACCTCGCGCTTGATATTTATGCCCGCCACTCGCACTCGATCCCAAAACAAAATCTAATATAACAGTGAGTAGTAACAACATTCAAATTTAAATAAATAAGAAAAAAACAAAAAACAAAAACAAACCATCTAAACTAACCTGAAGGAAAAACACACATCCTGTATAATATGATTTCCTGACCTCAAAAGCACAACTAGCACCCAATAGCCCATCTATCACTAATTGGGCCCAATTATAATCCTTAATATTATCAACATATACAATGCTATCATATTTCCCTGCAGCCCCTTCCATAGGACAGAGGATACAATAAAGTGGCACACGCAAACACTACAAACCAACGCTTAAATTTATCACCTGCACCATCCATATCACTCAATAACTGCAACATTTGCTTGTTCGTACAATCCATAAACCCAGGAACTTCTTCTCTCTAATTATCCTCCCCCAATTTCAACTGAATTGGCCCACTGGGAATGCCAAGGCAATCAACAACATCTGACGCATCAAAATTGATGGACAAAGAATCCGTTACCATGATCTTTAAATCACTTGAATCACATGCGATGAATCTATTTACTACATCCATTGCAAGGTCATGCGTTAACGATCTACAATTTATCTCCAACAACCCACTAAATCCAATGTCCTTCACCGCAACCTTTTGGTCAGCGTTGAGCTGTTCGGTCAACTTAACCATCGACCCAGGGGAGCATCTTGTAAGAAATGACTCCTCCTAACATTACGTAAATACTCCATTACCACCTAGTAATTTATACTATAATATAAGAACAATCTTCATTATCTGCATAACAACAATTACAAACACACGTACCTTTGTTTTCTTGGTCTTTGGAGCCTTCTCGCCTCGTGCTTCACCGTATTCCTTCCATACTGCCTTCTGCTTATTGACATGTGCATCCCTCTGATATTGCGTCATACCATGCCATTTCTTATTCAATAGTTTGTCGATCTAACATTTTCATATTAGCATATTAAAACCATATATTTATTATCACCACATAAACATAAACATAAACATGGAAGGCACAAACCCGATGTTTAGGGAACGTCTTCCCGCCTGCTTTCATTTTCTCTATAGTTTCTTTTCTCCACACTAAATACGCTGAAGCAGGTCTCTTCATCTTTACAGCATCTTTCTTTGAAGATGTTGGGTTTTTCAAAGAAAGTTTACTTGGACCAACACCAATTTTTTTTTTTTTTTGGACTAGTCTTTTCTTTACGTTTAGCCATGATCACTGCAATAATGTAATGGTTATCACCTGCTAGTTCAAAAACAAATCAAATTCTTACATTAATGTAATGGTTATCAACTACTTCAAAAACAAAGTAAATTCTTACATTTAATGTAATGGTTATCACTTACCAATTCAAAAGCAAAATAGATTCTTAACCCTAGATAAAAAATTAAT
Organism: Campanula takesimana; assembly: GCA_026119855.1. NCBI lineage: Eukaryota > Viridiplantae > Streptophyta > Magnoliopsida > Asterales > Campanulaceae > Campanula > Campanula takesimana. The sequence continues at coordinate 158,498 of JAOWBW010001033.1, read as the reverse complement.
AGTACAATGCTACATCCATAATATCCACAGGAGGGTATCAAATCAAGAGTGGGAGCCACTAGTACCAAGTATCTATGTAAAATTAATACTATGTTTAAAAAAAAGGCCTTACATATGTAAAGGGTACACTGATAATGTAAAAGTTGTGCAACATGTCGAATCAACCTCGCAAACACCACACTCTAGTATATTATCAGCTTTGTTGTACATACGGACCCGAACACATCACGGACATTTATTAGGGTTTTCAAATAAACAATCAAATCAATGAGATTTCAAACGACAAAGGGAATACACACAAATTCATCGTCATCAAAACTCAAGAAACATAGGTTTTCGCGTTCACATTCAGAAATTTTAAACACCATCGCTGAGATTCAATTCAAAACACGAGAACAGAGCAAAGAGAAAAACCACTTACGAGATAGCAACTGATTGACGAAGAAGTGAGGAAGGAACAAATAACTACAATTTCCAATCGAAATCAATCCGTATATGCAGTTCAATTTACGTTCTTGATTTTGATGGCCTTTCTCGTCTTTCGAGCTCTCATGAGTTCCCGCTCTCTGAAAATGAAAAATGAACTCCAGACAAAAGCGAGGGAGCTAAAGAGAATAAAAGTACACGGAGCGATTTGATTCACACGGAATACGAAAGAGCTAACGGCGTTAGCCCCGTTTCGTATTTCTAATTACCCATAAATAAAATCTATTTACTTATTACAATTATTGGGGATCAAAAACGCCGTCGTTTCATTTTTATTAGCTCCGGCCGTTAGATAGTTCCCAAGCGACGTGGCCACATCTATTATCATCCGGTGGAGCGGTGCAGCTAAATTGGGTGCTGCGGTTCCGGGTCCCATGAAACCCTTTTCGTAAATTCAGTTACTTATCCGTTTCAAAATGTAAGTCATTCTAAACTAAACTAAGATATGTTAATAAAGCTTTTAAAACACTTTCTCTGTCTCAAAATAAATGTGGCTTTTGAAGTTGATTTTTGTCTCAAAATACATCTCGTTTTACTATTTTCAAAGAACAAAATGTTGTATACCAATTATACCCTTATTAATGATAGTGAATTAACTCTTGCACACGCATCTAATTTCATAAGTAATTGGATTAATTTATGGGTATATTTTTCACATGCAATTGTACTTCTTAAAAATTGTACAAATGTTCAAAATGACATTTATTTTAAAACAGAGTGGGTATAATTTTTGGTGTCATAGTTAATGCTTACAATTAATGTTGAATGAGTACCTATAAAAATTTCTTAAATTCTTCATAATTATCATACTTTTTGGTGTCATAGTTAATGCTTTTAATTAATGTTGAATGAGTACCTAAAAAAAAGAGTAAGGAAAATAAATAGAGGTAGGTCAAATGTTTATTGCCATTGATGGATTTTTAAATATTTTAGCTTTGAGATAATTGCATAGAAAATCTTGTACAAGTTTTTTCGTTGCAATTTAAACCTCCAACATAAATAAATTGCATAAAAAACCTTGTGCATAAATTCTTGTTGCAATTCAAACCTTCTTCCAGTTAGGTAGTTAAATATTGTTTCAAAAAATGCACTATCACCCCTATAACTTATCAAATTTCTATATTTCTTTAAAAGTTAGATTTTTTTATATATATAATTTATTAATCTTTTACCAAACAAAAAAATATAATTCACATGAATACTTAAATAAAATACGTGTGTTAATTTTAACATCACATATGCTAACATCGATTACATATTTTAACCTATTTCCTAAATCATTCTTTTACATATTTTCTAAATCATTTAACACAAACATAACATATTTCTTAAATCATTTTGTTATACATTTGTGATAAATTTATGTTAAATGAGTTAGATATTTCCTAAATCATTTTCATATACAAATTAGTTTAATGAGTTATATATTTGTGTTAAATAATTTAGAAAATTTAAAAATAAAAAATAAATAATATAAATATTTAAAATAATTTTATGTAGAATTTTGTATTAATTTTTCACATATTTCTTAAATTATTTTGTTAAGTACATAATTTTATTTGTTTTTACATTCTTAAAACCACCTTTAAAATAATTATAAAAATGTATAACAAATATTCTATATCTCATAATGATAGTCTCACTTTTTTAGTGATTAATTTGACTAAGATTCTACGAAAATTGTAGAGAAGTTATTTTTCTAATTGAGTTATAATAATTATTATAAATAATATTTTTAAAGGTGTGACACTAATAAGTATTAAAATTTTGTTGAAATAGTTCACCACTAAAAATTAAAATTATAGTTTTAAGACAAAAGGAGTATTTTAAATAATGATTTTCCAAAAATGATTTTATTTTATAAAATATTTATGATAATATTATCTTAAAGTCAAATTAAATTCATGAGAAATAATAAATTCTTGTAAATTATATAATTCAAATCTATCAACATTCATGTAATTCTTTTAAAAATTATCTGAACAATAAATTATTAAATTGCCATACAATTTTTTTTTAATAAAATATGTTAGAGTAAATAAAATTTGCAATCCATGTTAACACATAAGATGTTAAAATAAACACATTCACTAGAGTGAAAGACAAAGAAATTATCTGAATAATAAATAAAATATTTTATTTATTATTCATGTGAATTATATTTTATTTGTTTTGTGAAAGACAAAGAAAATCCCTAAAAATGAGCTTTAGATAAATACAAGAAATTGGATAAGTTATAAGGGGTGAAAGTGCATGTTTTGAAACTATATTTAACTAGTTAACTGGAAGAAGGTTCAAAGCTAGAGTGATTTATATTTTAAAACAAAATGAAAAACTTAAAATAGCAGATACTCCTTCCGTTTCATGTGAATTGAGACTTATTTCCCTTTTCGTCCGTTTCACCTCAACTGAGACTGCCAAAAATGGCAAGTATTTTCTTTTATGGTTCATATTCCGGATTGGGTTCATCCCTGTAGTAACCGTATGAATTAAGTTGTCGACTCCGGATAATAAGTATGGTAGGACTTCTCTCCTTGTCTAAGATCTTATGTGCGCTAGTCTTTTCTTTACTGCTATGCCCTTTTGCTTAGATAGCGTCTTGCTTGCTGGACTAGCTTTTGGAGGGGTAGAGTCCTAGGATAAGTCCTTTTAGCCATTTCTATTGAATCCCTTTCTCATGTACTCTTAGTAGTATATAGACTTTGACTATTCAATATCCTATCCTAATTAAAGTGAGGATATCTACAGTTCAGTAAGTAGTGTTTCGCCCTTTTCTTCCATTCGCTCGGAAGGCCTATTCTATTCTTTCCTATTGCCTTCGTTGTCGGTGCAGTTAAAATTGCTGCCTTTGATCGAGTTGTAGTTCTAAGGGTTGGCGTTATCTTTTCTATCGGGCTATCCCATTTATCTTCGATTGCAGGCTAGGAGAGCTTCCTTCGATGCATTTCCAGTTGCTTATCTCTTCGATGTTGGAGAACTAAGCTTCTTATAACACCAGGTTATAAGCCAGAGAACTTAATGGGTCTGAAAGGGTTGAAAAGAAATTTGATTCAAATTCGACAATGAGCTTTTGATATATGCGTCCGATTTTAACCTGTCATATTTTTTTCTACATAATTCTTGATATAATATCTTATTTTTTCATGTTCTGCCAAACGTGAATACCGCCTGAAGCCACGAGCAGAACACCTGGTAAAGAGACCCAATCTAGCAGTTTATGAATGTCTTCGGGGTGGACTTGATTTTACTAAAGATGATGAGAACGTCAACTCCCAACTTGCTCCTGAATTCATAAAAAGAAATTAAAAAGTCCTCGCCCAGGGGTTTTCCCAACAACTTCTTCAGTAGCTCGTGATTAAAATCCGGGGGTTATTCGCTTCTCATCATAGAATGATTCTAATGATTTGATCCTTTTTGCGTCTTTGGCTCATAATTCACGCAAAATGTCTCGGGTTCTTCTAATCTCTAACTTCAATGAAATCGGTTACAAAGGTTGTACCTGTGAACCAACCACGATCTTTATGCTGGAGCTCTTTTTCTATTATTTCTTTCTGTCATATCTTTAATCGCGGGTTGGTTACACCTACAACCGAAATGGAAACCGAGTGTTTCGTGGTTCAAAAATGCCGAATCGCGTCTCAATCATCATTTGTCAGGACTCTTCGGCCTAAGTTCCTTGGCTTGGACAGGGCATTTAGTCCATGTCGCTATTCCTGCATCCAGGGGGGAATCCGTTCGATGGAATAATTTTTAATATTTTATATTCACACAACCCCACTCATTTAACCCCACTAATTCTCTCTCTTGATTTTTCACCACTCATTTTATCCAACCAACACTACTATTTACTCCACTCATTCTCTCTCTTCATTTTCCACCACACATTCACTACTTTCTCTTAATTATTGTGTACATTGTTTTGGTCTCAATTCACATGAAACGGAGGGAGTATTTAGGAACGATGTGAGTAGTCATTTAATAAGGGCTACTTTCTTTTCGGCTTTTCGGTGTAGTTTGGAGATTAATTAAATCCGCGATACTCCCTCCGTCCCACTCGAATTAAGATTTTTGAGTTGGGCACGGGGATTAATGAAAAAGTGTTAGTGGAGTAGATGTTGTAAGTATTAAAAGTGAAGTAGGAGAGAGAAAGTGGGGTAGACAATAATGAGTGGAAAGTTGTTGTGAGTGTGAATGTGGGTCACACTAAGTAAAACACTTCCATTTTGAGGTTGTCCTAATTCGAATGGGCACCCAAAATAAAAATGGGGTTTTTCCCCTAGGGCCCTCCACACACAAGTGTTATTCCGTTTTAAGGAGGGGCTCTTTCTAATTTCCTAATAAGGAGTTAGCTACAGATCTTAATTCCACATACACCCCTCACCCGATTTGACCAATCAAATAAAACCCGTTCTCTCTCTAACCCGGCAGTGACGGTTACCAGCAACGGCGATCAAATACTGCCACATCTCTCTCCGCCATCAATTCATCACACGCATCTCCCCCCCCCCTCTTTCCTCGTATTCGAGATGAAGCACCGTCAGATCTGTCCACAGATCTGGATTCCCCCTACACCGGCGACTTCTCCGACGCCGCCATCACCGACATCTCTCCGACTCCTTTTCTCTCTCTATAACCCTAACTCCTTTTCTCTCTATCTAGGTTTAGATTTTGGATCTCAAAATTTGGGTTCTTATTAGTATCTGACTCATTTTGGATGAAATTGTTAGATCAATTGGTTGATTGTTGTCCTCCACTTGCTGCTGATTCATCAAGTATAAAGTTCCCCATTGAGCTAAATCACCAGGCCAGTCTGACTAGTTACTGCGATCTCTACTTCTTGCTTGGTTTTAGAACTGAATTGACAATTGTCTTGATCTTTTTGGTGGTTGTTATTGATTGATTTGTAAGTAATATTTGACTTTCTTAGAGTTTGACCGGGATTTGACCGAATAAAATTATATATTTTTCTCAAAAATTGAAAAAATCGACTCTTATATGTTAATTATTGGTCTTATATGTCATTTATAAGAGTTTGACCGAAATTTGACCGAATAATATTTTTTTTCTTAAAAGTTGAAAAAATCGACTCTTATATGTCATTTATAAGAGTTTGACCGAGATTTGACCGAATAATATTATGTTTTTTTCTTAAAAGTTGAAAAAATCGACTCTTATATGTTAATTATTGGTCTTATATGTCATTTATAAGAGTTTGACCGGGATTTGATAGAATAAAATTATATATTTTCTCAAAAATTGAAAAAATTGACTCTTATATGTTAATTATTGGTCTTATATGTCATTTATAAGAGTTTGACCGAGATTTGACCGAATAATATTATTATTTTTTCTTAAAAGTTGAAAAAATCGACTCTTATATGTCATTTATAAGAGTTTGACCGAGATTTGACCGAATAATATTATTATTATTTTCTTAAAAGTTGAAAAAATCAACTCTTATATGTTAATTATTGGTCTTATATGTCATTTATAAGAGTTTGACCGGGATTTGACCGAATAATATTATTATTTTTTCTTAAAAGTTGAAAAAATCGACTCTTATATGTTAATTGTTGGTCTTATATGTCAGTTATAAGAGTTTGACTGAGATTTGACCGAATAATATTTTATTTTTTTCTTAAAAGTTGAAAAAATCGACTCTTATATGTTAATTATTGGTCTTATATGTCATTTATAAGAGTTTGACCGGGATTTGACAGAATAAAATTATATATTTTTCTCAAAAATTGAAAAAATCGACTCTTATATGTTAATTATTGGTCTTATATGTCATTTATAAGAGTTTGACCGAGATTTGACCGAATAATTTTATTTTTTTTCTTAAAAGTTGAAAAAATCGACTCTTATATGTTAATTATTGGTCTTATATGTCATTTATAAGAGTTTGACTATGATTTGACCAAAAAAGTAAGGGTGAGAGGAGATATGAGGGCATTTTAGTCATCTTGCATCTTTTTGCAAGTGAGGGGTGTCTCTGGTATTAGTGATCTGTTGAGTCCTTATTTAGAATATAAGTTGGTAGTGAGGGGCTCTAGAGTCCCAAGCCCAATAAAAATTTGTCAATTTGAGTGGGATGGAGGGAGTATATATCTTATGTGTGCCGGGTGTGAGCAACCGCATTCGTTAAAATCCCAACTCTATTTTTTATTTTTATTTTTATTTTTATAAAAGGCACATTTTTTAAATATATAAGATGAAAAAATGAAAGTGCAATAGTGGCTAATAAACTTGATTAACTTACTGGGTTAGTGCTAGACTTTTGTTCTAGTGGTTATGAGTTTGTTCTAGTGGTTATGAGTTCGAGTCTCATTAGCAACATAATTTTTTTTTTTTATCTTGAGTTCAATTTTCATTACCAACATTTATGTTTTCATGTGGAATTTGTGCACCCACACTAATTGAACTCCAGGTCCACCTCTGGCAAGCCCGATACTAGTAGGCAGTGGCGTATATAGGATTTAGACTTAGAGTGTGCAACATTTAATGCCATATAAAAAAATGCAAGATAAATTAAGAGAGTTATCATTTTCATACGGTTAAGAAGAAGTATCTTATGCGATTTTTTGTTGAACCACTTCAACGTTGACAATATTAGGATCAATTGCAGTCGAAGCCGTTGGCTCACATCGAGAGCGTTTGGAGAAGAATCCAATGAAGCTTAGACTACTTACCTATAAAAAATGATAACAAAAATTGCTAAATAAATCCCCTTAATCAAATAAAATCAAATCAAATAGGCAATAATATTAGGTATTTAAATCAACTAGTTTATTTCAAATTAAATTTATAAACAAAGATCCCCAAATGAAATCATCAAATTTCAATTTTTTAAATTCTAAAATTGAATTACAAAAAAAATACATTTTTGAGATTGAGACATTGCCCAAGTGTGAGAGAGGAGCGGAGGAAGGAGAATACAATTTAGATTTTTTTTCAGTTAGGCTACCCGTCGCTATGAGGAGTGTTGCCGTGAATGTCGTGGACATGTGCGTAGGTGGAGCAGACGCGGAGGAAGCCTGATAAAGAAAGATCATGATTTTGAAGAAATTAAAATGGGTTTTAATTAACTTGTTTCATTTTAATACCTTGCACCTCTCTTCTTTCAAAAATAACTCCTTGCACCTAGTTTTTTTTTTCTTTTTTATAAATACTCGGTAAATAAAATTTAAAATGTCAGGATGTGCGGCTGCCCACCCTTGCGCCATATATCTATAGTTAACACAAGGATAACTCAAATAACTCTATACCGCTGCCAAATTTATCTCGACTCAAGTTTATAATGGGGTTGAATTATTTGGCGTGATTGGATAGTGATTCATTACTTATAATCGGCCAAATATCTACAAAATGCAATGTATTTTTGCGATTTTATGAAATTTTAAAACGTATTTTTTAATGTCAAAAAATTCTATGTACATATCAAATATTTTTTAAAATGCAGAAATCATGTTAAATAGTAATATGTGTTTTTCGCATTTTTCTTTTTACAAACAAAGCAATGGTTTTGTGGCATTATTTGGAAGTTTTTGGAAAGTATATACATTTCCTAGACACTAGACATTATGTTGCTTGATAAAAATATTTAAAATACGTCATATGAATCACTAATTTTCCCGTTATAACTACTCCCTCCGTCCCAAAATGATTTTCACGTTTGACTATATTCAAACTTTTTAAGGATATGAACACTTGTTTCACTAGCCATGTTTAGTTTATTCACTTTTAAGCCTAAATCATAGAAATGTGAAGAACTTTTTGAGACAATGAAAAATGGCAAATGAAAAGATCATTTTGGGACGGAGGGAGTATAAGTTAGGTATGAGTTTCCTAAGTCTGTTGCGATCTCACGGTCATTAAACTACTGATTGATTCAAAGGAACAGATCCAAGTATTGTTTCTAAGATTTAAGTGATATATGGGAATGTGTATGCTACAATGGTGTGTGGGCAATAGTGTGCTGGCATAAGAAAAAAAATATCGCCTAAGTTGGTTCGGTTATGCGAAAGGGAGACCGAGTAATACATTGATTAGGAGACATAGATATTGGAAAAGCCATAAGAGTAGGAGCTAAAAAAATGATTAAATGTGATTGAAAAGATAGGGATTTAGTTATAAGCCGTGAGATACACCATATTCCACATCAAATCAAGACTCACAATCGAGCAGTCAACTGATCTTGATAAGCCTTTCACACCTGAAGAAGTGGACGAAGCTGTCCAACAACTGGGGCACCTCAAATCACTAGTGATTTGAGGGTACACAGCAGAATTTTATCAACGAAATTGGCATACGATTAAATTTGAGGTAACTTCTGCCCTCCTTAATATCTTAAACTTTGGGTACCCTTTGCTCACAATAAATGAAACCATGGTGGCTCTCATACCAAAAACCTTAGATGCTTCTACTACTGATAAATTTCGACCTATTAGTGTCTGCAACACCCTCTACAAAATCCTAGCCAAAGTTATAGTAAACAAACTTAAGCCTATCACCCCATCCCTTGTTTCTAATAATCAATACGTTTTCATTCCCGGCCTCTCCATCTTTGACAATATTGTTATAAGCCATGAAATCTCTAAGCATGTTAGGAAAGCCAAAAATCCTAGAAATCCCCTCTGTTTTGCAAAATTAGATATTAGTAAAGCCTATGACAGACTGGATTAGAACTTCATTCTCAAAGTGTTTGCTAAAATGGGTTTTTCCTCTAAGCGGATAAGTCTCATCCACTCTTGCATCTCCTCAGTCTCTTACTCCATCTGTAACGACCCGAGTCCACAGACCCGACCCGCCACATAGGTACCATACACTAGCCCACCAAGCATCTCCTCAATTGGGTCAACCACAGCCCATCACAGGTCTCACGCCCCGGAAATCTCAAAAATCCATAAATATAAAATTTACATAATATACATCTCCAAAATACAAAATACCAAACACGGGCGCGTGAATTCAACTATGAAATCTATACCATCAAGCAACACCTCAACGAGATTATAACTCGGAGACTAGAAACAAACGCGGAAGCAAGAACAACTATTAACAAAAATACCCAAAGTGCAACCGTATAAACAAAACACTGAACAACTACGAACCCACAATAATATGCGAAAAGGCTCCGAAGGGAAACTATCCCAAATGCGATCAACCTGCTCAGAAGATTCCCGCTACAACGGACCTCACAACGCTACCACTTGCTATCCTGGGGGGGGGGTTTAAGGAAATACAATTTGAAACAAGAAACGGGGTGAGATAAAATCTCAGTAAGTTACTAAATGCATCTACATGGCATAATATCATGCAAATCAATTATATAACTGAGCAAGTAAATCATATAACAACAAATGAGAAAGCTCCCTATCGCCAACCGTCCCATACCAGTTGGAAATAACGACTAACTCATCATGCAGCACATAAGACTGAAATAAACACGTTACAAAGGATACTGAGCCAAGGTTTAAACCAAAGGATATAACAATTGCTGCGCAGCTTGAACCAATTCCAATCAACCAATCTTCGTGTTAGCATAAACAGCTGAAGACATCCAATCAACGTAGCAGCATAAGAGCTGAAGGAAACCAATCAACCCATCTTCATAGTAGCATAATAGCTGAAGAGAAAACCCCGGTACCGGAACCAATAACAATAAGGGGACGATGACACACAGTCAAAGCCCAAAACCAATAGCTATAATGCTCACAAAGGGGCTAGCTCATCTCACATCCAAGGCCAATCTGGAGGAGGGTAATAATGGGGCAAAACAATGGTCAAGAATTATAATGGACTCAGCTCATTGCCATTATAATCTTTCGCATCGCCCGAAACACACAAATACCAGCTGGACTTTCAAATAAATGCTAAGTAATAAATACTAGCTCGATAAACAACCAAAGATTCCAAAGTAGGGAACCATACCAATTAATCACCATAAAGATACAACGATTTCTCATGAAGAGTTCAACAACAATGAACACAAGAAGTTTCTCATAAAATAATCCAACAACGATAAACGAGATTGCTCATAGAGAGCCCAACTACACTGACCATCAAAACATGATGACTCCAAGATAAGGCACATACCAAACACATCCTAAAGATGATACTCACAAGTTACTCGTAAAGTGTACAACCCAAACGGTCGCTCACAAATAGTACATTGACTATTACCACAATGACCCTAACGTCTACTCATAAAGAGTACTACAACCAGGAACTCAACCATTTCTTTACACCTGGAATTCCAAATAGGAAATCCGGATAAATACACCTTAAGGCTAATCAAAACCGCAGGTGCCCGATCCCGTATCACGCTTTACCAAAACCGCACACTACCAAACCGCACTACTAAAACCGTACTACCAAACTGCCACTACCAAACTGCCACACCAAACTGCCACTACCAAACTGCCACTACCAAACCGCACTACCAAACTGCCACTACCAAACTGCCACTACCAAACTGCCACTACCAAACCGCACTACCAAACCGCACTACCAAACTGCCACTACCAAACTTCCACTACCAAACCGCACTACCAAACCGCATTACCAAACTGCCCTACTAAACTTCCACACCAAACTGCCACACCAAACTGCCACTACCAAACAGCCACTACCAAACTGCCACTACCAAACTGCCCCTACCAAACTGCCACTACCAAACTGCCACTACCAAACTGCCACTACCAAACCTCCCTACCAAACTGCCACTACCAAACTGCACTACCAAACTGCACTACCCACAGACCACAACTCTCAACCCACCATGGACGGCCGGAATTCGGCAAGAACGCCTGGGTTTGTCAAAAATTCAACCCAAAACCTCACCCTTTCAAAACTACTCAAAATCAATACTTCTAACTAGCTTACCCAGGTACTAAAATGACTTCTAAACTCATAAAAGGTCTATACCACAACAACCAAACAACTCAAATCAAATAATGATCCAAACTCATATTTTCACAAAATGGGTATAATGACAATTAACTCAAATTCCAACCAAGAAGTAATATTTATCAACAAAAGCATCAGATGAGTTTAGGATGAACATTTTAACATAAAATGGGGGAAAAGCAACTTACTTGGGATTTATCAAAGAAGAGGGAATTTGAATTTTCTTGGTAATAAATGATCCTAGCGACGATCTAAGCATTTTTCATAAAATGAGCATTAAGAAATAACGAGAGGAAGATGACTAAAATGAAGAGAGAAGGAGGAGCTTCTTACCTTTTCTCAATAATGGAGGAGAGAGAGAGAAAAGACTGATAGTGATTTTGGGAGGGGGAGTATGCGCAGGGAAAGAGGGAGGAATGGGTATTAATAATTTAATTCACCCAATTTACAAATTGGTCACTCAAAGTTATCCTATTCGAAAAATCCCCAAAGTTCAAATATGGCCAAACGACCCCCGAACTTTTATTTACACTACGAACCTTTAAAGTTTCAACATAGCAAAACTAACTCAAATAAATCATGAAAATGATTAAATAAGTAATAAACAAGGTGCCAAGGTTTCGGGTCGTTACAATCTACCTGTTGGGTTTTGAGCAAACATGCGCAGCGGAATAAACCCAAAAGCCTAGATCCGATCACGATGATTAAATTAATATGGAGATGAATTTTGGAACACTAACCGTGACGGAGCTTTAAAATTCTGAGATCTTCAATCTTTGTTCTTCGCGCTTCTTCGAATCACGAACGTAGGAACGACCGCAAAACTTGGATCACGAACTTTGAAGGAGTTGATGCCAACGCCCTCTATGTTTATCCACACGCGAACGAATTTCAAGAACGATTCTTGAACCGGATTGCTAGACCCAATAGAAACTCTTTCTACTTTGAAGGCTATATGGAAAATCAATGTTCTTGTTCTTGAGGAAGAAGAAGAACTTGTTTTTCTCTCTCTCGGAGGATCTCTAATTGATATGGAATCAACGCATACTGATTAGGTCGTTGTTAGAGGTTTATATACTTATTAGTCCTAAACCGTTTAGGAGAAATAGGTTAAAACCCGTCACAACACGAAATCAGTTTTTGGGCCCGAACAGGGCCTGCTCGGCCGAGTCCTTTAAGGTGCTCGGCCGAGCACCTTTGCTCCAGAAAATCTGACCTTCTGATTTCCCATGCTCGGCCGAGTCATATGAGGTGCTCGGCCGAGCACCACCAGAATTCCGATTTTAGCCTTTTAAACAATTCGTCCTTTTGTGTGTGACCCCATAGGATTATATTAAGTTGGCAATGAGCCCAAACACATTTGTGCTCATAAATCATGAGCGGACTCTAGCAAGCCATCATGACTACCCAATTAATATAACTTGTATAAGTTCGTGAATCCTTTATAAAACATATTACAATCTCTTTGTTTCACGATGTCTATTGAACGTAAGCCATGGTCAATGGTCAACTTACAATGTTCAATGCTTTCTCGATCCCGAATGTATTGATAGTACAAATCATATTTGAGCACGGCCATGCATTTCATCAATACCATTCATCGAGTGGCCAAAGCTTGACATCTCTCTTGACGAGGAACAAATCCCTTCTAGATTAATTACCTTTCCCTACATGAATCCGATTACGCCAATCACATTCTTTATAGCTACCCGATTAGGGGTAACGTTTGAATATGTCAAACGTAATGTTCATCGAGTGGAAGACTGTGATAATCTCAGGTCTAAAGATTCCAGTAATATAACTATATGAGACTTAATTATGACATTGTGACCATGACATAAATCTCATATGGGTCAGTCCAGTATTTGGTCTCCAACAAATACCCATAAGTTTAATTGTATCCCATATACCATAATCATCATATGATTATCCATTAAACTTATACTAACAATTAATCATAATTATCAGGGACGGGGATTATTATAATAAACATGCAAAGGATATAATAATCAAACATTCAATATCTTTAATATATAAATAACATTAATCGTTTTACAAAACGTGCCTAGAGCATACAACACCAACAATCTCCCACTTGCACTAGGCCTAATTAATGTATCGAATACCCATAGACCTAACATGACCATCATGCTTTGCTTGTGGAAGACCCTTTGTCAATGGGTCGGCAATGTTATCATCAGTCGGTACTCTGCATATATTTACGTCACCTCTGTTAATGATTTCTCGAATGACATGGTAACGCCTAAGTATGTGTTTGGACTTCTGATGGTTTCTTGGTTCCCTTGCTTGAGCAATAGCACCATTATTATCACAATAAAGGTCTATTGGATCAGCAATGCTAGGAACTACCTCTAGTTCAGTTATGAACTTCTTGATCCAAACAGCTTCTTTAGCAGCATCGGATGCAGCAATATACTCAGCTTCCGTTGTAGAATCAGCGACAGTACTTTGCTTAGAACTCTTCCAGCTAACAGCACCTCCATTAAGCACAAATACAAATCCAGATTGCGATCTAAAATCATCCTTGTCGGTTTGGAAGCTTGCATCTGTGTAACCACTTACAACAAGATCACCTTCCACACCTCCATACACCAAGAACGAATCTTTAGTCCTTCGCAAGTACTTAAGAATCGTCTTGACTGCAATCCAATGATTTTCACCAGGATTTGATTGGTATCTACTCGTCATGCTTAAAGCATACGAGACATCGGGTCTAGTACATATCATGGCATACATGATTGATCCAATTGCGGAAGCATATGGAATCCCAATCATTCTCTTATGCTCATCAGTTGTCTTAGGACACTGATTCTTGCTTAGAGTTATGCCATGTCCTACTGGCAAGTTTCCTCTCTTAGAGTTTTCCATGCAGAATCTCTTAAGAACTTTGTCAATATATGTATCTTGACTTAAACCAATCAATTTCTTGGATCTATCACGATAGATCCTAATGCCAAGGATATAAGCGGCTTCTCCCATATCTTTCATAGAGAAACACTTTCCTAACCAAGTCTTTACAGACTGTAGTGCGGGAATGTCGTTTCCTATGATCAATATGTCATCAACATATAGTACCAGAAATAATACTACGCTCCCACTAATCTTCTTGTAAACGCAAGGTTCATCTTCATTCTTGATGAAGCCAAACTCTTTGACCGATTCATCAAATCGAAGATTCCAACTCCTAGAGGCTTGCTTCAATCCATAAATGGATCGTTGCAATTTGCATACTTTGTTAGAATTTTCTGGAATTACAAAACCTTCAGGTTGTGTCATGTAAACATCCTCAAGTAAGTTCCCGTTAAGGAATGCTGTCTTGACATCCATTTGCCATATCTCATAGTCAAAATATGCGGCTATGGCAAGTAAAATTCTTATAGACTTGATCATTGCTACGGGCGAAAAGGTTTCATCATAGTCGATTCCATGAATCTGCCTATAGCCTTTCGCTACAAGTCTAGCTTTATAAGTATGCACCTTTCCATCCATGTCAGTTTTCTTTTTGAAAACCCATTTGCATCCTATGGTTTTTACACCTTCGGGCGCATCAATCAAGTTCCAAACTTGATTATCATACATGGATTTAATTTCAGATTCCATGGCTCCAAGCCATTTATCTGAATCAGGAGCGGACATCGCTTCTTGGTAGGAAGTAGGTTCGTCATCAACTATGACTTCTACTTCATTGCTATCTGTCATGAGAAATCCATATCTCTCAGGTTCAGATCGCACCCTACCAGTTCTGCGAGGAACTTGAGTATTCTGAATAGGTTCCACAACTCTTTGTGAAACTTGTTCAGATCCATCATTTTGTTCCATGTAATTTTCGGGTTCTCGAATTTCTTTGAGATTAATTTTACTCCCACTAATTCCTTTGGAGAGAAACTCTTTCTTTAGAAAGGTACCATGACGGGCAACAAACACTTTGTTTTCCGCGCGGTTGTAAAAGTAATAACCCTTAGTTTCCTTAGGGTAACCAACGAAAATACATTTATCGGATTTAGGTGTGAGTTTGTCAGATATGAGCTTCTTAACAAATGCTTCACAACCCCAAATCTTCATGAAAGACAAACTAGGTTTTCTTCCAGTCCACATCTCATGTGGAGTCTTTGGAACAAATTTTGTTGGAACATTATTTAGTGTTAGTGCAGCAGTTTCTAGTGCATGTCCCCAAAAGGTTAAAGGAAGATCAACTTG
This sequence comes from Campanula takesimana, assembly GCA_026119855.1. Taxonomy (NCBI): domain Eukaryota; kingdom Viridiplantae; phylum Streptophyta; class Magnoliopsida; order Asterales; family Campanulaceae; genus Campanula; species Campanula takesimana. The sequence goes on along the minus strand of JAOWBW010001033.1, from coordinate 142,883 downwards.
ACTCATCATGGAGCGGACCATATCCAATAAAGTCCTATTTCTCCGTTCGGACATACCATTCCATTGTGGTGTCCCAGGTGGAGTTAATTGTGAAACAATTCCACAATCTTTCAGATGATTGTCAAATTCTTGGCTTAAATATTCTCCACCACGATCTGATCGAAGTGCTTTAATAGTTTTGCCAAGTTGATTTTGTACTTCATTTTGAAATATTCTAAATATCTCAAAAGATTCACTTTTATGTTTCATTAAGTAGACATAGCCATATCTACTAAAATCATCAGTAAAAGTTATGAAGTATTGATATCCTCCCCTAGCATTGCAACTCATTGGTCCACACACATCAGTATGTATGAGGGCCAATAAGTCATTAGCCCTTTCACTACTCTTAGTAAAAGGTGCCTTAGTCATCTTTCCAAGTAAACATGACTCACAAGTTTCATATGATTCAAAATCATGTGAATCTAGAAGTCCGTCCCCATGGAGTTTTGAGATACGCTTCTCATTAATATGACCAAGACGGCAATGCCACAAATAAGTATGATTTACATCATTAGGTTTGGATTTCTTATTTACATTATAAACATTCTTATTATTCCCACTTTCAACATCAAGAACATAAAGGCCATTAAATGAACATGCAGTACAATAAAGCATATCATTTAAATAAATAGAAAACTTCTTATTTTCAATAAGAAACTTAAAACCTTCATTATCCAAACAAGAAATTAAAATAATATTTCTACTTAAATCCGGAACGTAATAACAATTGTTCAAAACAAGAATTAATCCGCTAGGTAAAATGACATCATATGTTCCTACGGCTAATGCAGCAACTCTTGCTCCATTCCCCACGCGTAGGTCCACTTCGCCATCTTTAAGTAGCCTTCTATTCCTTAGTCCCTGCACATTTAAACAAATGTGAGATCCACATCCAGTATCTAATACCCAGGAGCTAGAAGTAGAAAGTAGAATATCTATAACATAGATACCTGAAGTAGATGCAGTCCCACCGCTCTTCTTCTTCTTTAACTCTTCCTTGTAAACCTTGCAATTTCGTTTTCAATGTCCAATCTCATTGCAGTGGAAACAAATTGCATCCTTTTGGGAAGCAGGTTTAGCCACATTAGCTTTGGCAACAATTGCCTTGCTAATCTTGGGTTTGACAACTTTTGCCTTTCCCTTTCCTTTGCCTTTTGGCCCCTTTCCTTCCTTGGATACAATGAGTACAGGAGCGGTCTCTTTACCGATTTTCTTTTCTGCCTGCTTAAGCATCCCATGCAATTCAGACATAGTCTTATCCATCCCTTGCATATTAAAGTTCATGACGAACTGATTATAGCTTTTGGGCAATGAATTAAGAATAAAATCGGTAGCCAACTCAATCTCAATTGGATGGCCAAGCCTCTCTAGTTTCTCAAAGTAAGCCTTCATTTTCAAAACATGAGGGCTCACAGACTGTCCTTCGCTCATCTTGCATGAGACTAGGGCAGCTATGGTGTCGAACCTCTCTTGCCTTGCTTGTTCTTGGAACATATCTTTCAATGTAGCAGCAAGGTCAAATGCTTCCAAGTGTTCAAGAATTTTCTGAAGTTCTGAACACATGGCCGCAAGCATAAGACAACCCACCTCACGAGAATCATTCAAATGTTTCTTGTAGGCGTTTCTCTCATCCTTGGGTGCATTAGAAGCAGGTTCTTCTTCAGGAACGGGCTCATCAAGAATATAGAGCTTATCCTCATGCTTTAGAACAATTCTAAGGCTACGGATCCAATCCGTATAGTTAGCTCCATCTTCTTGAAGTTTCTCCTTCTCAAGGATAGATCGCAGTGATAAATTTGTATTCTGAGCCATTATCTACAATTATGCAAACATATAATTAAATATAAGTACCAACTTAATTAAAGATATTAAATTAATAGTATTTTACAAATACTCCCACTAAATTATATAACCTTCATATACATCCAATGTATAATATAATTTGAATGGGCTAAGATCCATATTTCACTTAACTTTGAGTCGGCTAGGGCACGACTGCTCAAAATAAGTTATTTAGGTAGACAACTCCTTGTCAATCATATCGTATATGACTCTTAGATCTTTTATGAGATTTTAGATATCGTATATCTAACATGTTTTAATCTCATCTATGCCTTAGGCCCAAAACTGTTTTGATAGCCTAATTAAGTTAAACCATTTTAAACGTATAGGAATCACTGTTTCCTCATCTTGCTCATAAATGGATAGAATCAATGCACCTACGCTAGGGCGTAACCCACACAAAACTACCCACGTACTCACAAGTGTTTTAATCATGGATTGACACGGAACTTAAATTTTAAAGAAGGTTCATTACATATAGCATGGTCAATGTTTATAGTCACATAATATAAACACATAAAGCAATGGTTAATAATTTAACTAATCTCATTAATTAAACTAAGATTTCATGTGATTGATTTATGGGGATAAATTCTTTAACACATTATTGAGAGCACGATTGTACGGTCGAAACTAAGCTAGAAGGCATCCACAATCCCGTACCAAATTTAGAAACTAGAAGAAACAACTATTTAAGGTCGAAACTAAGCCAATAGGCATCCACAATCCCTTACATAAAGTAACTCGATTCTAAATTCTTTTGTCCCATCAATTCATTACTTTGACCTTGATATTTGTTTTCAGGAAACACGGTTTCTCAAACCAGCCATCTGACAATCAAATTCAATCCAAAGTGATTTTAAACAAGCCATTTAATTTCAGGAAACACGGTTTCTAAAACCAGCCATCTGAAAAACAAATTCTGTCCAAAATCAACCTGCTCGGCCGAGTCCTCTAAGGTGCTCGGCCGAGCGCCTCTGTGTTCCAGAAAACCCTTTGCTTCTGACGACTCTGCTCGGCCGAGTCTTATAGACTGCTCGGCCGAACACCACGAACAGAACATATTTTCTTGTCGAATTTTAATTCTAAGATTGCTTTCCCGATTCATTTAGGATTTGGTGTTCATAATGATCATATCATCATGTTCATCAAAGCCTTGAATAAACGATTTATTCATGAATCAAAGATCATCAACAAATCAATCCAATTAATTTTTGATAATCTAAAGGAACATAATAATCAAATTATTATTGCAATCGTAGATCCCACATAACGTATTTAAACGGTGCGATTTTATGATTTCAATATATCTCATATACAAACATAAAACTCAGATCACATAAACATCTTGAATCCAAATTCACATAGCATGCCAAAACATATAATCCAATTATATCATTAACATGTTATTATTAAAATAATCATGATGAACGGGGCTCTGATACCACTGTTGGGTTTTGAGCAAACATGCGCAGCGGAATAAACCCAAAAGCCTAGATCCGATCACGATGATTAAATTAATATGGAGATGAATTTTGGAACACTAACCGTGACGGAGCTTTAAAATTCTGAGATCTTCAATCTTTGTTCTTCGCGCTTCTTCGAATCACGAACGTAGGAACGACCGCAAAACTTGGATCACGAACTTTGAAGGAGTTGATGCCAACGCCCTCTATGTTTATCCACACGCGAACGAATTTCAAGAACGATTCTTGAACCGGATTGCTAGACCCAATAGAAACTCTTTCTACTTTGAAGGCTATATGGAAAATCAATGTTCTTGTTCTTGAGGAAGAAGAAGAACTTGTTTTTCTCTCTCTCGGAGGATCTCTAATTGATATGGAATCAACGCATACTGATTAGGTCGTTGTTAGAGGTTTATATACTTATTAGTCCTAAACCGTTTAGGAGAAATAGGTTAAAACCCGTCACAACACGAAATCAGTTTTTGGGCCCGAACAGGGCCTGCTCGGCCGAGCACCTTTGCTCCAGAAAATCTGACCTTCTGATTTCCCATGCTCGGCCGAGTCATATGAGGTGCTCGGCCGAGCACCACCAGAATTCCGATTTTAGCCTTTTAAACAATTCGTCCTTTTGTGTGTGACCCCATAGGATTATATTAAGTTGGCAATGAGCCCAAACACATTTGTGCTCATAAATCATGAGCGGACTCTAGCAAGCCATCATGACTACCCAATTAATATAACTTGTATAAGTTCGTGAATCCTTTATAGAACATATTACAATCTCTTTGTTTCACGATGTCTATTGAACGTAAGCCATGGTCAATTGTCAACTTACAATGTTCAATGCTTTCTCGATCCCGAATGTATTGATAGTACAAATCATATTTGAGCACGGCCATGCATTTCATCAATACCATTCATCGAGTGGCCAAAGCTTGACATCTCTCTTGACGAGGAACAAATCCCTTCTAGATTAATTACCTTTCCCTACATGAATCCGATTACGCCAATCACATTCTTTATAGCTACCCGATCAGGGGTAACGTTTGAATATGTCAAACGTAATGTTCATCGAGTGGAAGACTGTGATAATCTCAGGTCTAAAGATTCCAGTAATATAACTATATGAGACTTAATCATGACATTGTGACCATGACATAAATCTCATATGGGTCAGTCCAGTATTTGGTCTCCAACAAATACCCATAAGTTTAATTGTATCCCATATACCATAATCATCATATGATTATCCATTAAACTTATACTAACAATTAATCATAATTATCAGGGACGGGGATTATTATAATAAACATGCAAAGGATATAATAATCAAACATTCAATATCTTTAATATATAAATAACATTAATCGTTTTACAAAACGTGCCTAGAGCATACAACACCAACACTACCCTCCTTAAAAAGAATTCGCCCGCGAATTCACTCATCAAAATCACAACGCGCGGTCATAATGAGGCGACAAAATATCAATTCACATAAAGCACTCATAACCTCTATCAAGTACCAATTAAATATTTCATACATCGCCCCCACGACTCAAATAAACCAACACATTTGAACACATACGCATCTCAAGTATACTCGTATCAAACATCCTAAAGTTAACTTCCTCTTTCATCCTGAATTTCAAATTCTCAAGACTATCACTTGTTCACCAATTCTAAGACATAGCTGATTCGATCCTGATTAGCATTACGCTCTCCATCAACCCTTAAATCATCAACATCCATAAGTTTTACTTTTCCGGTTCATCCGCACGCATTGACGATCTACACATCAACCCACGTAATCATACTACTACCCGAATAAATAAGAGAGGGAATAGGGCTAACGATTATTGTCACCCAAAGACTCAATGATGTACTCAAAAATTTACCGTCATCAACTATCCGATCAAATGAGATTCCACTACCACACTCACTTCCTCATGAGATAAAACATAATACAGTCATAATCTTTGAATTTCTCAACTACTTGCATTACCTCATACTTAGTTATCTAAGGAGTTATATCCACCAACTCTTGATGTCTGTCATCAACGTTTCAACTTGGTCCCAAAATAGAATAAAATATATAATCCGCTAAGGCAATATCAACAGAATCACCACCAATCCCAAATCATAGATAGTTCCATTTATTAAGCGTTACTCCTCGAAACATATACAAATACTTTATCACCCAAAATCGTTACATACCTCCATCTCTATTTGGAAGCATCATTAGAGGTAATGGATTTATCAATTTTTGCTATAATGGAAAACTTAACATATCTCCAAGAAAACATAACACTGATCACACCTTTTAAGGTAACAGTGATACCAGCCCAAACCACGAAACTACATTAATACCGAAATTATTATCATTACATTACTCCAATCCTTGAAAGTTTAAAACAGTTCCATGTACTCAGTAGTCCGCAAACAATCCAATTTTTATCTTCAAAAGATTTCCTCTAACTCCCATTTAAGTTAATAATCCGTGCTTATATACCCAAATGAATTTTAACAAATTCTAAATCTTTAATGGCTAACCCAATTTAGTCTTTCACGTATACATTTATTAACCCTTACTTATGCTCAACAGTATTACCAACATAATAATCCAATTAGCGAATAACATTTCAACTGACCAAAAGCAAAATCATAGCATCCTTTAATATGCCCAAGTATCTATACCCAACTTCCTTTACACCTCCTTAATCCTAACGAGAAACGCCACAAAGAAAAGATCCAGAACCATGTGACAACTGTTTAACTAAGACCCAAAATGCCTTTAATATTGCCCGAGAATTTCTTACCTTCTCAAATTATGTTTGGTCCTTTAAACTTAACGCGCTTACCATTATTAATGATTATAACTTCCACAATATACTCATAACTCATATTGCTTTAACTCAACTCCAGTCATGTACTAAAATGATTCCAAAAGTATCATAACTCAACTTCTTAATATCACTCATAATAAACTATGTATTTCTTCATACTAAACAATTCCGATGCACTCACGTAGATGTACTAAAAGTAAAGAAAAATCTCTTATTGGGAAATTCTCAAATTGAATCTTTAACTCTTTTAACCCAACCGATACTATATGTTCACCGATTTACCTATCAGTATTGCAGCTTACATCAATTCATCATATAACCCAAGTTCCCTATCGGTCAAGCGACATATTGCCCCCAATATAAATTATACGCAAGACTTAACATTAGTATTGCCAACTGAATAAGCTAAATTCCCCGCACACCTTATAATAAAGATTTTCTGATTTTCAATATAGAACCTGAACATTATATATATATATATATATATATACCTAGTATGCTTCTAAACAAAGTCAAACATACCAATATAGAAATATTATCCACCTATCGATGGCACACAAGAAATTCGTAACACATAGAAAACTAAACCATACCACTAAACTCATCAATATCCCGCATAGGTAACATAACTAAATCACCTTATATACCATAAGAAATCACGAAGTTCCGTATTCGAGAATACGCTTCCATATAAATCCATGAATGATAACAAACATGCGGACATAGCACGAAACGTTGTCCACTTTACGAAATAGATATGCCAGAGCCTTCAAAACTTGCACTCTCGATTCCCAAACCAACTGACCCCAAGGGGACCAACACTATTAACACCAATCCTATACTTGATATACCACAAGAGAAGAAACATTCGACGTCAATATCGCGACTCATAACTCAACCAACTTCTACCTTAACCTCATCTTTCAAGAAAACTTAGTTTCCTAAACCGCTCACAATTATAACACCCAAGTATTGAAAGCTATTCAATATCAGAGTTCTTATTCTCCTTCAAGGTCTAAAACCATTGCTCTGATACCAACTCTCACGCCCCGGAAATCTCAAAAATCCATAAATATAAAATTTACATAATATACATCTCCAAAATACAAAATACCAAACACGGGCGCGTGAATTCAACTATGGAATCTATACCATCAAGCAACACCTCAACGATATTATAACTCGGAGACTAGAAACAAACGCGGAAGCAAGAATAACTATTAACAAAAATACCCAAAGTGCAACCGTATAAACAAAACACTGAACAACTACGATCCCACAATAATATGCGAAAAGGCTCCGAAGGGAAACTATCCCAAATGCGATCAACCTGCTCAGAAGATTCCCGCTACAACGGACCTCACAACGCTACCACTTGCTATCCTGGGGGGGGGGTTAAGGAAAAACAATTTGAAACAAGAAACGGGGTGAGATAAAATCTCAGTAAGTTACTAAATGCATCTACATGGCATAATATCATGCAAATCAATTATATAACTGAGCAAGTAAATCATATAACAACAAATGAGAAAGCTCCCTATCGCCAACCGTCCCATACCAGTTGGAAATAACGACTAACTCATCATGCAGCACATAAGACTGAAATAAACACGTTACAAAGGATACTGAGCCAAGGTTTAAACCAAAGGATATAACAATTGCTGCGCCTCTTGAACCAATTCCAATCAACCAATCTTCGTGTTAGCATAAACAGCTGAAGACATCCAATCAACGTAGCAGCATAAGAGCTGAAGGAAACCAATCAAACCATCTTCATAGTAGCATAATAGCTGAAGAGAAAACCCCGGTACCGGAACCAATAACAACAAGGGGACGATGACACACAGTCAAAGCCCAAAATCAATAGCTATAATGCTCACAAAGGGGCTAGCTCATCTCACATCCAAGGCCAATCTGGAGGAGGGTAATAATGGGGCAAAACAATGGTCAAGAATTATAATGGACTCAGCTCATTGCCATTATAATCTTTCGCATCGCCCGAAACACACAAATACCAGCTGGACTTTCAAATAAATGCTAAGTAATAAATACTAGCTCGATAAACAACCAAAGATTCCAAAGTAGGGAACCATACCAATTAATCACCATAAAGATACAACGATTTCTCATGAACAGTTCAACAACAATGAACACAAGAAGTTTCTCATAAAAGAATCCAACAAGGATAAACGAGATTGCTCATAGAGAGCCCAACTACACTGACCATCAAAACATGATGACTCCAAGATAAGGCACATACCAAACACATCCTAAAGATGATACTCACAAGTTACTCGTAAAGTGTACAACCCAAACGGTCGCTCACAAATAGTACATTGACTATTACCACAATGACCCTAACGTCTACTCATAAACAGTACTACAACCAGGAACTCAACCATTTCTTTACACCTGGAATTCCAAATAGGAAATCCGGATAAATAAACCTTAAGGCTAATCAAAACCGCAGGTGCCCGATCCCGTATCACGCTTTACCAAAACCGCACACTACCAAACCGCACTACTAAAACCGCACTACCAAACTGCCACTACCAAACTGCCACTACCAAACTGCCACTACCAAACTGCCACTACCAAACCGCACTACCAAACCGCACTACCAAACTGCCACTACCAAACTGCCACTACCAAACTGCCACTACCAAACCGCACTACCAAACTGCCACTACCAAACTGCCATTACCAAACCGCACTACCAAACCGCACTACCAAACCGGCCTACCAAACCGCCACTACCAAACAGCCCCACCAAACAGCCACTACCAAACTGCCACTACCAAACTGCCACTACCAAACTGCCACTACCAAACTGCACTACCAAACTGCCACTACCAAACTGCCACTACCAAACTGCCACTACCAAACTGGACTACCAAACTGCACTACCCACAGACCACAACTCTCAACCCACCATGGACGGCCAGAATTCGGCAAGAACACCTGGGTTTGTCAAAAATTCAACCCAAAACCTCACCCTTTCAAAACTACTCAAAATCAATACTTCTAACTAGCTTACCCAGGTACTAAAACGACTTCTAAACTCATAAAAGGTCTATACCACAACAACCAAACAACTCAAATCAAATAATGATCCAAACTCATATTTTCACAAAATGGGTATAATGACAATTAACTCAAATTCCAACCAAGAAGTAATATTTATCAACAAAAGCATCAGATGAGTTTAGGATGAACATTTTAACATAAAATAGGGGAAAAGCAACTTACTTGGGATTTATCAAAGATGAGGGAATTTGAATTTTCTTGGTGATAAATGATCCTAGCGACGATCTAAGCACTTTTCATAAAATGAGCATTAAGAAATAACGAGAGGAAGATGACTAAAATGAAGAGAGAAGGAGGATCTTCTTACCTTTTCTCAATAATGGAGGAGAGAGAGAGAAAAGACTGATAGTGATTTTGGGAGGGGGAGTATGCGCAGGGAAAGAGGGAGGAATGGGTATTAATAATTTAATTCACCCAATTTACAAATTGGTCACTCAAAGTTATCCTATTCGAAAAATCCCCAAAGTTCAAATATGGCCAAACGACCCCCGAACTTTTATTTACACTACGAACCTTTAAAGTTTCAACATAGCAAAACTAACTCAAATAAATCATGAAAATGATTAAATAAGTAATAAACAAGGTGCCAAGGTTTCGGGTCGTTACAACAGGCCTCCAAAAGTCCAATGGATGATTTGATGCTTAGTAGGAGTGTATGGGCCTTCTATATAGCACACTCAATTCTCACATATTTCCGATGTGGGATGGGGGATATCACAATCTCCCCCACTCAAACCCTTGCCGTCCCTGGCAAGGTCAATCAATACCCAGATCGTACCCCCGGGCTATCTCGCAAGCCTTAAGGCCGGGGTTCCGCTCTGATACCATTTGTAACGACCCGAGTCCGCAGACCCGACCCGCCACATAGGTACCATACACTAGCCCACCAAGCATCTCCTCAATTGGGTCAACCACAGCCCATCACAGGCCTCCAAAAGTCCAATGGATGATTTGATGCTTAGTAGGAGTGTATGGGCCTTCTATATAGCACACTCAATTCCCACATATTTCTGATGTGGGATGGGGGATATCACACCATCCTTCTTAATGGATCCCCCTCCAGCCAGTTTACTCCTACCAGAGGTATTAGACAAGGTGACCCCTTATTCCTATATCTATTCATTCTCTGTGTAGAGGCGCTCTCAGCCACTCTTTACCATTTTAATGAGACAAAAATCATTAGAGGCATTAAGATCGGTCGCTCAGCATTACCCATCAACCACCTTCTTTTTGCAGATGATTGCCTTGTATCTTTTGAACTTAATCCCAATCCTTATTTTTTTTTTTTCTAATATGGACTCTAGATTCGTTTAGTGCCCAAGCTGGTGAGAAAATTAACTTCCAGAAAAGTGATCTTTACTTTTCACCATCATCCAGCTCTGAACTTAAAGCCCAAACCCTGAATATACTTTCTATCCAAAACTCTGGTTTAGATGGAAAATACCTTGGCATTAAGCAAATGTTCTATGGAAAGAAAAAACATATCTTCTAAAAAATCATATCCAAAGTTCATTCCAAACTGCAAGGGTGGAAAGGAAAATTTCTTTCGCTAGCAGGACGAGCTACTTTGATTAAACATGTCATTGCAACCATTCCTGGATATTCTATGTACGTCTTCAAATTCCCCATTTATCTCATTAAAGATCTACACCGTATATTCAACCGTTTTCTTTGGGTTGATCATGACAAATCTTTTGGGATACACCGGATGACGTAGAACAAACTCTGGCTCCTTAAAAATCTATTCTAGGACTGAGACACATGGGAGCTTTCAATCACGCATGCCTGGCTAAGACTGCTTGGAGAATATTTACCCAACCAAATTCCCTAATCATCTCTACCCTCAAAGCCAAATACTTTCCCAGAAGAGATTTCATAGATTCGAGCATATCCAGCAAAGCCTCTAGGTGTTAGAGAAGCATTTCGTGGGGAAAAGATCTTCTCTCCTCCAAATTCAATTTGGACTGTCAAAAATGGAAACAGAATCCAAGCCTTCTCAGACTCTTGGATTCCCATCAACCCCTTCTACCGCCCCTCTAATAACCTTGTGAATAGCCTTCCTAACCTCTTTGTCTCTGATCTCGTCGATCCAGTGAAAAAATTATGGAGAACACCTTTGATTAAATCCTTATTCCCACCTCACATCACTGACTCTATCCTATCAATTCACATTCCCAGATCTAGGGAAGACAAACTCTTATGGAAGCTCTCAAATAATGGTACCTACTCTGTCAAATCCGGGTACTTTGATTTATCAAAGCACAAAGACACTGAGCAACTCATCCAGAACATATCAAATAATAATTTTTCCAAAGCTTGGAAAACTCTCTCGAAGCTCCCTTTAGAACTGAAAATCAATTTTTTTCTTGGAGAGCGTTACCCCATATCCTCCCCACACAAAAAGCGCTAGCACATAGGAAATGTACCAATCTTTCAGTTTGCAACCGGTGCGGATCTTTTGAAGAAAATGAAATTCATCTTTTTCTTTCTTGTCCTCTAGCTCAAATCACTTGGAACCAATCACAAACAAAAATTCCTTCTTCTCCGACCCATATTTCCGATTAAATCCTTATTCCCACCTCACATCGTTGACTCTATCCTATCAATTCACATTCCCAGCTCTGGGGAAGATAAACTCATATGGAAGCTCTCAAATAATGGTACCTACTCTATAAAAATTTGGGTACTTTATTTATTTATCAAAGCACAAAGACACTGAGCAACTCATCCAGAACAGATCAAATAATAATTTTTGCAAAGCTTGGAAAACTATCTAGAAACTCCCTTTAGAACTGAAAATCATTTTTTTTTGCTTGGAGAGCGTTACCCCATATCCTCCCCACATAAAAAGCGCTAGCACGTAGGAAATGTACCAATCTTCAGTTTGCAACCGATGCGGATTTTTTGAAGAAAATGAAATTCATCTTTTTCTTTCTTGTCCTCTAGCTCAAATCACTTGGAACCAATCACAAACAAAAACTCCTTCTTGTCCGACCCATATTTCCAATCATTCCTTACTCTCTTGGTTTTATTCTTGGATCTTAATCCAACCCGCTGAAGATGACATCTGTTTCACTATCCTAGATTTTTGGGAAATCTAAAAAAATAGGAATGACATTGTTTTTAATTTTGCAAACCCATCTATAGATACCATTCTAAATTTAGCCTCCATAAACCTTCAAAAAATCAAAAACAGCAAGACGTGCAAAACCTCAACCCAACAGTTTCAAAACCCTCTACCACCTTCTGAAACAAACCCGAGTCTTGATTCATTGAATGGAAAAACTCTCGAGGAATATCTAAAAAACTCAAGTATTGGTACTTCACAAATTCTGATCGCTGATGGACCATGGAAGAAGAACGCAAGATGGGCAGGCCTACGATGGGAGTTATGGGACCCAAAAGATGGACGACTAGCAACCGAAAGCATATCATGTAAGAATACCACCCCCTTGCAGACCGAAATCCTTGCCATATGGAAAGGTCTAGAATGGGCAGTCTTCAACAACCACACTGACTCTTCAACAACCACACTGACATCATCGTCCTGACTGATTCGAAACAAGCCCAAGACTACATCAAACATCCAACCAACCGGGATTTCAATCTTGAAGCTATCATTTCAGACATCACCCTTTTATCGAATCATTGTAATAGATTTAATATTATTAAAGTAGATAGGAAATTTGTTAATTTTGCGCATTTAAATGCTAATTATGCTAGAAATATGTATCAACACTTTATCGGCCCTGAGACGACTTTCTTAATGAAATAAGTAGGTAAATTTGTAAAAAAAAAAAGTTAGATTAGAAGAAATATGATGTTAGACATATGGAGCGGATAGAAAAATTCATTTGAATGGTGTGGTTTGATTTTTCTTTCTTTCTTTCTTTTTTTCAAAGTTTTCTTCCCGCTTATTTCTTCTTTAAATATTCATTTTACATTTCCCTTTTTTTATTTTTTATTTTACCATATCTTCTTTATTTTCCCTGTTTTCTTACTTTTTTTCATTGACGAGCACAGCTTATGTTACGATCCTGTTAAAGTTGGAGCCAAAATCAAACAAGTAACCATGCAAAAGAGAAAACGTTAATGGTGCAGCCTAGGGGCAAGTGCGCACCCAGGCACACACATAGAATTTGATGGACATGATTTTAAACTAAAATAAATAAAACTCGAAACTACATGAAAGTAGCCACTGATAATGATTCGCCTTCTATATCTTAGTAATTGTGTATGTCCTTTTATTAGTTGTAGATATCCTTAGCAGTTGTATTTATCTTTTCCTATTTTACATAGCTTGTTCACCAAGATAGCGTTGTATATAAGCATGGTAAACGTATCAATGAAAGTTGTCTTCTCAAATTTTTATCTATTTTTCTATATGGAAACCAGAGCAAAACAATCCTAATTTTTTATCTCCTCCTCCAAACTCGTGTGACCTACCCCTTCCAATGGCCGCCTCTGATTTTGAGATTCTCTCAAACACCGCCGAACCAACCGTCCCTCTCATCGTCGTCTCACTATCCCATGTTCTCAAACTTACCCCAACCAACTTCATCTCTTGGAAAACTCAAATCGAAACTACATGAAAGTAGCCACACGCATCAGGCACGAGCCAAAGGCCGGAGAATCAGGTTTTGGAATTTTCCACTAGAAGAATAGATTTAGAGTTTTGGAGACCTCATTGTATGACTATATAAATAAGCTAACAATTATAAAAATTGTCTACTAGAAAATTGTCGAAGAGACTATGTCCACAAGAGAGTCAAAACAGTGCAAGACTTTGTAGTGTTCATGGGGACTTCCATAGGTCAGATGCAAGCCCTAGAACTGACTCTGTGTGTGTTCATAGAGAATCAATGCTTGTGAGAGAGTGCAGGTCTTAACACCACTGATTGATTATGTAGTGAATATGCATGTTTGACGACGTCCTCAAGTATTTTCAATCGGATAAACTGAATGAACAATCATACTCACTCCGTCTCAAAATAGATGTTGTTTTGAGGGAAAAACAATATCTCAAATTAGATGTTGTTTTAATAAAAAACAATGAACTGCCAACTTTACCCTTAGCACACCCAATTGTTATCTCAAATTAGATGTTGTTTTAATAAAAAACAATGAACTACCAACTTTACCCTTAGCACACCCAATTGTCTTCCTTCATTTACTACTACTACATTCAATGTTGCTTCCATGTTCCCAAAAAATACTTCCATGAAAAGTTTACAGTATTTAACGGTAATTGCATAGAAAGCTTCAATAATTAGGTGTAAACACTAATTTGTATCTTCCTATTGGCTACTAATAGATGGAATGGATAACCGATTTACGCATTTATGCCTTCATTGGTTTAAGATGAATGGTAGTTCTAGGGACACAAGATTTTAAGGACAACCCACTGAATTACTATTATTAAGGGCAATGCTGATATTTCATTTGATTTCTTAAAAATTTGCAAAGGCTCAAATAATAGGCTTAAATCGCACACCTACAAATTAAACTTTGACTAGATTCTAAAAATATAGTTAGGGCAAGTCCAGAATCGATTCACGAAGAACGGTTATTTGTTTACGTAATTGTCAGTTGACAAGATTGGAGGAATAAATTAATTTTAACTAATATCCTAAAGCATAAATTAAACTAATTTAAAGCAAACACAATAATTGAGAAACACTTTAGATTTGATTCTGTCCCCACCTAATTATTCAATTATCATTGAAACATCTTTTCACTTTTTTACCCTATTCACTTGATCACGAGATTTATTTCAATCTCTGTTTCTTCTTTCAGAATAATTACTAGCAGTGACACACTTACTAGAAATCCTAATTAATAAATTAATCTAACTGACACAGTCTAGATCTCAATATTAATTGATGATTGATTTAAGGAACCAAGATCAAGAACGCATTCTATAATTATTTCATATAAATAATCGTCTAGTTTTACCAACTTCACAATTTACCATGACACATGCATAAATTATAAATATGCTACTTATAAATTTCTACACTGGCACAGTAAATAAATAGAAAATTCTAGCAGAGATCCAATAACACATATAAATAGATTGATCAAGTCTATAAACCCTAGCAACGGATCTAAAATAATAACAAGTAAAATTATGAACAGGGATAACAAGATTAAAAGAAAAAATACTTCAAATTAAATAAAAAGAAATCAAATCCAGAGTTTGGATTTAGTTCCTCAAAGCTTTGAAATCTCCATGGAAAAATATTTCCATCACGAGGCGTGCGCATTGATGCCGAGCTCTGACTCGTGAAGTCGTGTCGTGCAGATCCGCCTTCACTGGTGCTGGGCGCCTGGGATGTTGGGCCGTGCTTGCTTCTGGTGGGCTTCGCTTCTGTTGATGGACTGCTTGGAGAGGATTGGTCTTGTTGGGCCATGTGTTGTCCTTCCTTCCTTTCCAACGAACTGCGCTGCCCCCTCTTAGAAATGCTTGGGCTCCAGCTTCTCCTTCTTTGTTTGCTCTCACTTTGGGCTACTCCCATTCCAATCCAACTTGCTGCCTTCAACCCTGCTTGCTGTTAAATTTGACTTTTCTTTTGATATTTTGAGAATTCTTTTGATTCATAAATAAATTATATCGGGTAAAATATAAAATTACTAAACAACCCCGAATTATAATGAAGCCTCATAAATATTTAATTTCCCCAAAATACATCAAAACTAAACTAAAATATATCCAAATCATATTTTAAGCTCATAGAAACCTAATTAAATGTATAACATTCGTCTCATCAAATTCCCCCACGCTTAGACCTTTACTCGTCCCTGAGTAAAATTTCATCTCCACTCTAAACACCGATCTATATAGTGAAGCATGGAGAAAATTGATTTATAGTCTCCTCTAAACCCCATGAATAAAAATTAACAATCAAAATCGAAGTGTGGAAACTCCGTCTCCTTATAACTCCTCAAAGAAATAAAAAATGACATTAGCTCGATACCAACACCATAATAAACGGTATCCAAACTAAATGCCCACTCAAAACCCAAGGGGAACTAAAAATGTCATAAATTTCCCCCACGCTTATCTCACACTACAATCTCCCTCATAAAAACAAAGTTTTTGTATAGTTTATAATTAGGCACAAAACTTACCTCGTAACAAAACACCAACACCCCCTTATAACTCCACAAAAGAACGAGAATTTCTAACCTAAACTCCACTATCCTAACCTACTACTTCAATAATGATCCTACCCGACACTCCAAAACCCCCTTATATCTTCACTCTGGTAGATGCAAGATATTTTATTACTCAATCTTCACCTTTTGCCTAAGCGCCCTTCTGGGTTTTCACTTAACCTCTCTATTTTTTTTTCTATTTTTTAATAGAAAAATACTAACTAACTAGAATAAAAAATGCATACTATACAGCAATTCCTTCCCCCACGCTTAAACTACACAGTTTCCTCAGTATGTAAAAGTGAATAAAAATAAGGACAGTTTAAACGTAAGGGAATAAGTAGTACCTCATTAGTGCACACTCCAACCTGTTTGAGCTCGAATTGTCTTCATAAATCTCTTCTTCTTTGTAGTCATCGTGCTCAAACCTCCTTCTTGTCTCTCTTCATCGGACCACTAGCCATCATCACTTCTTCCTCACCTCCATATGCATGTTTTCGGTGCTCAGGAAGATCTTTAAATTTCTGCTCATGTACTCTCTCAAGAAATAGTCCATGTTTTACCGCCGGTATTTCCAAAACAATCTTCTCATCATCATTCCCACTACTAACATTTGACACATCCTCTATCTTTGGCTCTACTATATCCATAAAACATAATGACTAATCATAATCCTTAGGTTCTTTCTTGGAGCCAAAAATATTGAACTCCATTAAATCCCCATCAAACTCCATAGTCAGAGATCCGTTGGAAACATCCAACTTAGTATGAGCCATAGACATAAATGGCCACCCCAACAGAATGGGAGCCTTAGGATCCGTATCCATCGCCAAAACATAAAAATATGCACGGAAAATAAATTTACTAACCCGAACAAGTACATCCTCAACCTTCCCTTTAGGGTATGCATTAGATCTATCCGCCAACTGAATAACCACACGTGTATCCCGTAACGGTCCCAACTTGAGTTTTTCAAACAATGCATAAGGCATGACATTGATTTAAGCACCCAAGTCAAGTCATATGCTTAGAATTATCACCAAGACACACTAGAATCAAAAACATACCTGGATCACTACACTTCTTGGGTATCTTCTTCTGGTAAACTTCAGACACATGCTCATGAACCTTCACATTCTTCTGACTTCTTGCTTTCTGATAACTCTTCAAAGTACACAGCTCCTTAAGTAACTTGTCATATCTCAGGACAGTCTGCAACAAGTCTAAAAATGAAATGTTTACCGCAAGCCTTTTGAAAGTGTCAAATATAGCCTTGTCAGGCTCCAGTTTGTGATGCTCTCTCAATGCCCCAAGAAATGGAACATCCGGCTCATAAACTGTGGGCTCTAGTGTAGCACTCTTATCCTCCAGCGTCTTCTCCTTAGGCATAACTTTCTCAACCTCTATCACTGGCTCCTCCGGTACAACTCTCTCCCCAATCTCCTTACTGTTGGGTTTTGAGGCAACATGCGCAGCGGAAGACGGCAATATAAAATCAACAAAACCCTAAGCCCCAAGATCCATTCATGATGATTAAATTAATAGCAAGATGAATTTAGAAGACTAACCATTGTAGAGCGTTTAAATTTTCCGGATCTTCAAATCTTGAAGTCTTCAAGCATTAGATTTGATCTCCTCGTTCTTCGCCTTCATCGGATCATGATAACAGGAACACGAACTTGAGATGCTAATGCAAGTATCCTCTATGTGTATCCACATGCGAACGAATATCTAGAATCATTCTAGATCTGGATTGCTAGACCCATTAGAAAACACACTTTTCTAATTTTCAAAGGCTATATGAATTTTGGTGTTCTTGATCTTTGATTCACAGTCTTGGATCAAGAATTATGTTTCTCAAATATACTAGTTGAATTAGTTTAATGGATGATGAAAAGATGTATTTATAGTCCCTAGTCATTAACTCTTAATGAGCTAGAAGACCTAAATCCCGTCACCTAATTAAACCGCACAGAATCTGGCCTCAGGAACATTCGCATGGTCGTGCTCACCAAATGGCACGGCCGTGCCACTTGGTACGAGCTCGACTTGCCGCAGTTCAATAATGGCACGGTCGAGTTTGTTAATTCGCGCGGCCGTGCAAATCGGCACGGTCATGCTTTATAACTGGCATGGCCGTGCCCGCCAGGAATTTAGCTTTTGCCTTTTCTTGATTCGTTGTGTGTGACCCCATAGGATTATATTAAGTTGGTAATGAGTCCGACCAAGGTCAAACCCATAAATCATGAGCAGACTCTAGCAAGCCATCATGACTACCCAATTAATATAACTTATCCGAAGTTCGTTATCCTCATAGAACATATCACAATCCTTTTGTCACGCAATATCATATTGGACATAAGTCATGGTCCACGTCAATTTATGTTGTCCAATGCTTTCTCGATCCCGAGTAGATTGATATGAGCAAATGACATTAAACAGTTCAATTCATTTGGGTACGGCCGTACACTATCATCCATCTCACTTATCAAGAGGCCAATAAGATATCTCTCTTGAGAGAGGGACAAATCCCATCTTGACTTATCGTTCTTCCCTACATGAATTCGATTATGCCAATTGTACCCTTTATAACCACCCGGTTAGGGGTAGCGTTTGAGTACGTCAAATATAATGTTCATCATATGGAAGACCATGATAATCTCAGGTCTAAGGATTCAAATGATATAACTATATGAGATTTAATTATGACATCTGACCATGACATAAATCTCATAGGTGGGTCAAGTCCAGTATTTGTTCTCCAACAAGTACCCATAAGTTTAATTTGTATCACATACACATGATCATTATATGATCATCGATTAAACTTATACTAGTCCTTCATAAGTACTAGGGACGGGGATTATTATAATAAACATGTAAAACATATAATATTCCAGGGTTGTTATCTCCATAACAAATGAGAGCATGATGTAACGTAAGGTCTTTCTCAAGGGCCTAGGGCATAATCTCCAACAATCTCCCACTTGCACTAGGCCCAATCATTGTGTATCCAATACCATTGAGCTTAGCTTATGACCATCATAACAGCATGTGGAAGATCTTATGTAGGAAGATTGTCCTTGTTATCATCATAAGGTATTTTGCATATTTTGACATCTCCCGTGTCAACGATTTCTCGTAGAGATGGAAATGTCTGAGTGTGTGTTTACATCATAGATGAGCCTTTGGCACCTCAGCTTGTGCAATAACCATTATTTCACAACAAAGGTCCATAGGATTAGTATCACTAGAAACTATTTCTAGGTTTACCAATAACACTTATATTCAAACAATTCCCTTAGTTACAACTCTTGTAACTAAATACTCAATTTTATTCGTAGAATTGTTTATAGTGTATTTGTTTGGAACTATTCCAACTAATAGCACTTACTTTAAACATATGTTTATACTGCGATTTAAATTACCCTTGTCGATGTGGAACCATGCATCTATGTAACCATTTACTAGATCATCTCCCATGTCAACAACCATCAAGAATGCATCCCTAGTTCTTCTCAAGTACATAAGGATATTCTTGACCACTATATAGTGACTTTCATTAGGATATGATTAGTTTGTTCTCATCATACTCCAAGTATACGAGTTATCCCGTCTAAGTACATAATATGACATACATGATAGATCCAATTGCCGAAGCATATGGAATCTCAATCATGTATAGTCTTCCACTAAGACTAAGTCTTGCCAATAACATTTGTCAATAGACAACCTCGCAAGTTATTTTCCAAGAGTCTTGTATACTGAACAAATCAGTACTTTGTCTTTATAAGTACTTTGACACAAATCAATCAACTTCCTAGATTTATATCAATAGATATTAATTCCAAGGATGTAAGTGGATTCTTCCTAAGTCTTTCATTAAGAAACTCTTTCAAAATGAATTATATGTCAACCACATATACGAGACTAGGAATTAGACTATGCTCCCACTAATTTCTTAGCAAACACAAGTTTCATCTTTGATGAATTTCAAACGATTTGAACATTTTATCAAAATGATAGCTTCAACTCCAAGAAGCTTGCTTCAATCCATCCCATGGATTTCCGCAACTTACATACTTTATTAGAATTTCTAGACTATCAAAATCTTTAGGTTGTATCCAATACATCCTTAAGTGAGTTCCCATTAAGGAACGCTGTTTTGATATCCATTTGTCAAATTTCATATTCCAAATATGAAGATGTGACATTGAGAATTCTAATAGCTTAAAACATGACTACGAGTGAGAAAGTTTTATCATAGTCGAAATATGAGTCAACCTTTTCATATTTAGTCTTGCTTAATTAGTATGTTCCTTGCTACCCATGTAAGTTTTCTCCAAAAAATCTCAATTCCATCCTTTGGTTTTTACACCTTAGGTTAGAATGATCAAGTTCCAAACTTGATTATACAACAGGATTGCCCTTTTAAATTTTATGACTCCAAGCCATTAATCTAAATATGGAGCGGACTTCGCATTTTGATAGATGGTAAATATGTGATTATAAATAAACTTTACCTCAATACTTTCTATCACGAGAAATCCAATATTTCTTGTTATAGATCGTATCCCATCATATATGCAAGTAACTTGTGTAACTTTGAACGGTTTTTCACAACTCCTTGTAAAAAAAATTTTAACTTCCATCTTAGGTTCAATGTAATTTTCTAGGTTTCGAACCATTTGAGATATATTTTACTCCCACTGGTTCTTTTATAGATAAATAATTTATCTAGAAAAGTACCATTATCAACAAATAATTTGTTTCTTAGAAGTAAAATAATATCCTCAAGTTTCTTTAGGATATCCCATGAAAATACATTTATTAGATTTAAGTGTGAGCTTGTTCCAAACAAGTCTTTTCGCAAAAGTCTCACTTTCTTAAATCTTTATGAAAGACAAACCAAGTTTTTCTTTCATTCCATATCACATATGGTACCTTTGAACCTATTTTGATGGAACTCAAATTAGTGTAATTATAGCGGTTTCCAATGTATAACCCCAAAATAAATAGTGGAAGATCAATTTGACTTTTATTATCTAATGAACCATATCCAATAAGGTTCAATTCCTCCATTTAGATACATCATTCAAAATGGTGTTCTTGGTGGAGTTAATTGTGAACCAATTTCACAATCTAAAGATGACTGTTAAATACTTGGTTCAATTATTCAACATCTCGATCGAATCGAAGTCTTTGAATAGTTTTGCCAAGTAGTACCAAAATCCTATTTTAGCATTGCCACTTAATGCACCATATACATAATATGTATTAGGTCAAATAAGATATTAGCCTTTTACTACTCCTAGTAAAAGATGTCTTGGTCCAAGTAAATAAGATTTACATATATCACATGATTCAAAATCATATGACTTTAAAACTCCATCCCATAGAATTTTAGATACGCGTTTCTCATTTATTTGATCAAAACAATAATGCCTTAAGAATTTAATAATTTATGTTATAATCTTATTCATTATTTTGTTCTTCAAGATTTAGGATATTAGATTTATTTATATGATTTAACAATACGATAAGGCAAATCATAATAAATAAAGCACTTTCTTATTCTCAATAAGAAATAAATATCATTCATTATCTTATTACAAAATAATACTTTCTTCTTAATAAATAAAGTCATAAGTGTTCTACGAACAATGTCGCAGCTCTTGCATCATTACCATTCGTAGATTAACTTTACTTTAAGTAGTCTTTCAATTTACTAATTGTTGCACATTTTTACAAATGTGAGATCAAATCCGGTATCCAATACCCAATAATTAAAATTAGAAAGATTAATCTTATAACATAAATGTTCGAAGTGGTACTCTCACTACCATTCACTTTCTTTGATCATCCAGAATTTTGATTACAATTTTAAATGGTCAATCCAATTACCATATTACAAATTTTCATTATTTAGAGTTATAACTTTAGCCACAATTATTTCCTTTAGCTTTGACAACATTTGTCTTACCTTTGTCTTTTTAATCCTCTATCCTTTTAAAAATTCATTAAGTAAAAAAATCAAATTTTCGACTTTGATTATCATGTTTCCGCACTTTAGTTCGGATATTGAGAGCACAAAATGTATGGCCGAAACTAAGCGAAAAGGCATCCACAATTTCATACATCATTCAGAAATTTAGAGAACAGTCCATACGGCCGAAACTAAGTCAAAAGGCATCCACATTTCCGTATGAATCTGTAGTCTTGTTTCTCAATTCTATGTCTCTTCAATTTAATTGATTTCAGCAATCAAGAACAATTCATGATTCTGATTTCAGTTTATCTGAATTCTGAATTGACATCACTTTTCAGGAAACACGGTTTCGCAAACCAGCCATCTGAAACTAGATTCAACCCAAAGTTGTTTTGAACTTGACATTTAATTTTAGGAAACACAGTTTCAAAAACCAGCCATCTGACAATTAAATTCAACTCAAAATATATATCATGAAAGCGGTAGATTTTAAATTTCAAAAATTTACCTCAAAATTGCTTTCTTTGATTCAATTAGGATTTGGTGTTCACGGTGATCGAATCATCATGATCATCAAAACCCAGAATAAACAATTTATTCATGAATCTAAGATCATCAACAAGTTAATCAAATTAAATTTTGATGATCCTACGGAACATATTAATCAAATTAATATTAAAATTTAGGTTACTTAGGATTATTAAGAATGTATAATTTTCGTTCTTGCTTTAGAACAATTCTTAAGCTCATGATTCAATCAAAGAAATTTATTTCATTCTCTTTTAACTTTGTCCTTTTAAAGAACAGATCGCAGTAACGAACATAATCAAAGTTTAAGATAATATTCTACACAAATATGCAAATAAATATACACCTATATTTCATACCAATCATTTAAGAGATAATTATTGTATTTCATAAATACTCCTACTAAATTATATAACATTCATATACAACAATTGTGTAATATAATTTATGTAGGCTAAGATCCAACTTTAATTTAACTTTAAGTCCGCATTGGCGATACTGCTCAAAATTAAATTAATTAGGTAGATAACTCTTATCAATCACATCATATGTGACTCTTAGATCTTTTATGAGATTTTAATTAGACATCTTATGTCAAACATGTTTGAATCTGATCTTGTGCCTTAGGCCCAAAACTTTGTCTTTTGATAGCCTAATTAAGTCAAACAATGATAGATGCATAGAAAACTCTCATTCACTCATCTTGCTGATACACTGATAGAATCAATGCACCTCGCTTTGGCAGAGCCCACACAAAACTACCCGGTGTATTTACAAGTGTCTATCATGGGTTGGCACAGGACTTAAAATTTTCAAGAAGGTTCTTACATATAGCAACACGCATAACAAAGATATAATTAATCAAATTAATTAATGAACGGATACTATGTGAATATAATTATGAATTTTAGATTTTCATAGAGTCCCACTCTAGGTACAATACATATTGAATAATGAATTCTTTCATAGAGTCCAACTATATTAAGAATGCATTACTTCATAGAATCCAATCCATGAACAATACGTATTCTACTATGCATCTCCAAGTCTGAACAACACGAATTCAGAAATCTGCACTGCATGCGAACTGCACGAAAAATCTGCACGAATTCGTGCATTACACGCGAACTGCACGAAAATTCTGCACAAAATTCTAGACTGCACGTGCGCTGCACGTAATCTGCACGAAAGTTCTGGATGAAAATTCTGCACAAAACGTGTATTGCACGCGAACCGCACGATCGCAATTTATCAAATCTTGATCCTTTAAGAATTCAACTATTTATGATAATCAAATTATCCTAAACATCAAACCATAAGAACAAACAATTTGTTCTTCAAGATCAAGAATCATCAATTCAATAACCCAATTAAAGAAATTGATGATCCGATAAATAGATTAATCATATTAATCAAGCAACTTGAAAACCTTGTTCATAATCATACTATATCAAATATATAATTGTTTCACAAAACAATTCACATAAATCTCTTATTCTAAATTCTATCATGCTAGATCATATAATCAAATCATATATCAAAAATGATATTATTAAAATAACCCTACATGAACGGGGCTCTGATACCACAGTTGGGTTTTGAGGCAACATGCGCAGTGGAAGACGGAAATATAAAATCAACAAAACCTAAGCCCCAAGATCCATTCATGATGATTAAATTAAAAGCAAGATGAATTTAGAATACTAACCGTTGTAGAGCGTTTAAATTTTTCGGATCTTCAAGTCTTCAAGCTTTAAATTTGATCTCCTCGTTCTTCGCGTTCATCGGATCACAATCACAGGAACACGAAATTGAGATGCTAAAGTAAGCATCCTCGATATGTATCCACACGCGAACGAATATCTAGAACCATTCTAGATCTGGATTGCTAGACCCATTAGAAAACACAGTTTTCTAATTTTCAAAAGCTATATGAATTTTGGTGTTCTTGATCTTTGATTCACAATCTTGGATCAAGAATTTTGTTTCTCAAACATACTAGGTTGCACTAGTTTAATGGCTGATGAAAAGATATTTTTATAGTCGCTAGTCATTAACCCCTAATGACCTAGAAGACCTAAATCCCGTCACCCAATTAAACCGCACAGAATCTGGCCTCAGAAACTTTGGCACGGTCGTGCTCACCAAATGGCATGGTCATGCCACTTGGTCCGAGCTCAACTTTCCACAGTTCAATAATGGCACGGTCGAGTTTGTTAATTCGCGCGGCCGTGCAAATCGGCACGGTCGTGCTTTATAACTGGCATGGGCGTGCCCGCCAGGAATTCAGCTTTTGCCTTTTCTTGATTCGTCCTTTTGTGTGTGACCCCATAGGATTATATTAAGTTGGTAATGAGTCCGACCAAGGTCAAACCCATAAATCATGAGCGGACTCTAACAAGCCATCATGACTACCCAATTAATATAACTTAACCGAAGTTCGTTATCCTCATAGAACATATCACAATCCTTTTGTCACGCGATATCATATTGGACATAACTCATGGTCCACGTCAACTTATGTTGTCCAATGCTTTCTCGATCCCGAGTAAATTGATATGAGCAAATGACATTAAACAGTTCAATTCATTTGGGTACGGCCGTACACTATCATCAATCTCACTCATCGAGAGGCCAAGCAGATATCTCTTTTGAGAGAGGGAGAAATCTCATATTGACTTATCATTCTTCCCTACATGAATCCGATTATGCCAATCGTATCCTTTATAACTACCCGGTTAAGGGTAGCGTTTGAGTACGTCAAACATAATGTTTATCATGTGGAAGACCATGATAATCTCAGGTCTAAGGATTCAAATGATATAACTATATGAGATTTAATTATGATATCTGACCCTGACAAAAATCTCATAGGTGGGTCAAGTCCAGTATTTGTTCTCCAACAAGTACCCATAAGTTTAATTTGTATCACATACACATGATCATCATATGATCATTGATTAAACTTATACTAGTTCTTCATAAGTACTAGGGACGGGGATTATTAAAATAAACATGTAAAACATATAATAGTCCAGGGTTGTTATCTCCATAAGAAATGAGAGCATGATGCAACGTAAGGCCTTACTCACGGGCCTAGGGCATAATCTCCAACACTTACCGCTTCCTAAAGTCATGGCGCATGCACTCTGCATAGGGTTCAGTTCTATTTTAGACTGTACCTTCGCTTCCTCATTAGCCTCTAGTCTCACAACAACATCAATTATTTGCCCCATTTGTCTCTCCAAATTATTAATACTCACATCAGTATTATGTTGAAACTGCTGGAAGTTGCTATTCATCAAACTTACCGACTGCGCTAAAGAGTGAACCTGATCATCCGTAGACTATCTCGGAGGGTTACTCTAATACTGCTGCTACTGCCCATACGGTGGTCTGTACTGATTATACTGATTAGTTGGATACAGCTGACTCTGTAGTGGACCCATCAATAATTGTTTCACCATCCTCTTAAGGTCTTCTACATCTGTCTCAAGCTTACTCGGCACACCACTACTCGACCCCACTGCACTAACCTATCTGAAACTCAATCTCATGCCATGTGTTCTTGTGCTCTTTGCTAACTCATCTATTATCTCATTAGCCTTCTCAGTTGTTATGTTGAGAATACTACCCCCACAACAAGAATCTACCAACCGCTTATCCATGACTGTCAACCCCCCATAGAAATATACTATCAACTGATCATCATCAAATCTGTGATACGGGCAACTCCTACATAGCTTGTGGAACCTGGTATAATAGTCATACAAGGTCTCATTTACCCTCTGCTCCATATTGTTGATATCCCGTTTCATCACATTGATCTGATCTAGAGGAAAGAACTCATCAAGAAACACCTCCTTCATCTGCTGCCATATGGTAATGTTTTTAGGTGGAAGATGGTAATACCATGCACTAGCTTCATCTTTCAGAGTGAAAGAAAATTCTCTAAGGAGGAGATGCTCAATCGGGAGTGCCGCTGGCTTCATACTCTACCAAATCTACACAAACTGGGATCTATGTTGATTCGGGTTCTCACCGGGCATCCTAGTAAAGTGGGGCAACTGACTCAACAGACCCGACTTCAACTCAAATGTAACCCCAGTAGGCAATGCAGGGAATTTGCCTGAATGAGGTTGCTCGCTCCAATTTGGGGCAGTTCTCTCCGTCAATGTCTTTGGTGCCTCGTTGTCCCCATCTTTTCTGCTAACAATACTAATTTGTATTTCCTGTATTGTTATTGTATCTTCTTAAAAGTTCTTTTGATCTCTGGGTCAAGATTCACAAACAATTCGTCAGTAGAACGGGTGTGGACCATAAAAGGTTCCACATTAAAAATAAATAACAAATTTAAAAATAACCAAAAAGAAAACTAAATAACTAAACTAACTAAAAACAAAGAAAAAGAACAAGAAAGAACATGAAATAAATAAGAACGTAAACAAATAAACACCGTTCCCCGGCAACGACGCCAAAATTTGATAGGATAAATTCCACACCTACAAATTAAACCTGGACTAGGTTCTAAAAATATAGCCAGGGTAAGTCCAGAATCGATCCACGAAGAACGATTATTTGTTTACATAATTGTCACTTGACAAGATTGGGGGGAATAAATTGATTTTAACTAATATTCTAAAACATAAATTAAACTAAATTAAAGCAAACACAATAATTAAGAAACACTTTAGATATGATTCCGTCCCCACCTAATTATTCAATTATCATCAATACATCTTTTTACCTTTTTACCCTATTCACTTGATCACGAGATTTATTTCAATCTCTATTTCTTCTTTCAGAGTAGTTACTAGCACTGACACACTCACTAGAAACCATAATAAATTAAACTAACTGGCACAATTTAGATCTCAATATTAATTGATGATTGATTTAAGGAACCAAGATCAAGAACGCATTCTATAATTATTTCATATAGATAATCGTCTAATTTTACCCACTTCACAATTTACCATGGCAGATGCATAAATTGTAAAGATGCTACTTATGAATTTCTACACTGGCACAATAAATAGAAAATTCTAGCAGAGATCCAATAACATAGATAAATAGATTGATCAAGTCTATAAACCCTAAAATGGATATAATGTTGGGTTTTGATGAATCATGCGCAGCGGAATAAACATATAAAATCAAACACCCATGAGCCCGGATCCGTGCATGTTGATTAAATTAAATACAAGATGAAAGAAACTAACCCTTGAAGATCGAATCCATGAACACGAACTTTAAGGTGCTAGGGCAAACACCCTCTATCGGTAACCACACGTCGAACGGACTCAAGAACACCTTCTTGATTGATTGCTAGATCCAAAGCTTGATGAAGAAACGATTTCTTCATAGGAATTATTTTGCTTCATTGATTATTTTATTTTAATGATTCTAAATCTCAAAATAAATAATCATACCACTCTATATTTTATTGTTTTAAATCAATGTGTTATGATTTCTCAAATAAACATTAGAGGTTGTCAAACCCGGCTGCATATATTTATATGAAGGTTTGTCCGAATTCTTTTTTGGATCGGGTTTCCTTTACAGTCAAGAAAACTGAACAAACTGACCAGAATCGGGGAGGGAGCCGTACGGCTATGTAGGAGCCATACCGTGCCCTATGATCCGTACGGTTCTCAGTCCAAAATTCCCATATTTTTAGCCTTTTCAATCTGTTCTATTGTGTGTGACCCAATAGGATTATACGAAGTTGGCAATGAGTCCGAACCATTCAGAACCCGTAAGTCATAAGCGGACTCTAGCAAGCCATTATGACTACCCAATTAGTATAACTTTGAGTGTCCAAAGTTACCTTATAGAACATATCACAATCCCTTTGTAACGCGATATCATATTGGACATAAATCATGGTCCACGTCAACTTATGTTGTCCAATGCTTTCTCGATCCCGAGTAGATTGATATGAGCAAATGACATTAATCACATCAATTCATTTGGGTATGGCCATACACTATCATCAATCTCACTCATCGAGTGGCCAAGCAGATATCTCTCTTGAGAGAGGGATAAATCCCATCTTGACTTATCATTCTTCCCTACAGGAATCGGATTATGTCAATCGTAGCCTTTATAACCACCCGGTTAAGGGTAGCGTT
This sequence comes from Campanula takesimana, assembly GCA_026119855.1. Classification (NCBI taxonomy): domain Eukaryota; kingdom Viridiplantae; phylum Streptophyta; class Magnoliopsida; order Asterales; family Campanulaceae; genus Campanula; species Campanula takesimana. The sequence goes on along the minus strand of JAOWBW010001033.1, from coordinate 113,794 downwards.
TGAGTACATCAAACATAATGTTCATCATGTGTTGAAAGTGCGAGATATGTAAGGATTTGTGTTGAAGTGGCTATTACAAAACCATTGGTAGCCATGTTCCGTTTACAAGGTAAGGTTCAGAAAGTGGTGTATGAAACAAACCACCATATTTGTATTAACTGTGGGTGTATGGGACACAAGATGGCGTTCCTGTAGGGTTTCAACAAGTGAAAGCCATTCTCATTAGGCCAAAACAGCTGAGGGTCCAAACCAATAGAGGTGGCAATCCGCGTACAGAGCGTGAATCATAGAAAAATCCACCGTTGGTTCCCTCGAATGGTGAGACTCCACGACATGGTTCTCACGTAGATTTAAGGAACCGGTTTGCAGTGCTTACTCAGTCGGAGAATGAAATAGACCGCCCTCCTAATCCTGATGGAATAAACTAACTAGCATGTATCTTCTACGCAATTACCTCTAAATCAGGACACGTGCAATCAATTCACCAAATTAACGTTTTGTTCTTATCAAGCTTAAATCTGAACATTTGCTTCTCCCTTTCCAGGCTACTCACCATGACAAAAACACGTCCATTTTGCCACCCAAAAAAACCCCTTCACCCAAGCTCTCACACTACAATAAAAACTACATTATGCGACGGCACAAGGGACAGTCGTAGAGAACCACTTTATGCGATTAGTTTGGCAATCGCAAAAAAAGCAATCGCGCGCCAAACAAAAAAAATTCGCGGCTGAAGTTGGCAGGCCTGGTTTGTATTTATGCGATTGTCTTTATCAAAAATGCGATGGGCTTAAAAGGGCACAATTAATATTTAGAATTAAAAAATAAATAAAATATTTTTTATTTAGGAATTAAAGCCAAAGCAATCGTATAATAATAAAGGCAAGGATATTTTAATTCATTTGAGATCTTCTCTCTAAGAAAACACGCAAGCTGCTCTCTCTCGTTCGTCGTCGACTTCCTCAACTAGCAAGTACAGGTGATGTCTACTGCTCTACTCTCCCTCTCTCTCTCTCTCTCTCTCTTTCTCTCTCTCTCTCTCTCTCTCTCTCTTCTCAATCACAAATCCCTATTATATCTGTAAAAGCCACAATTTTCCAAACCCTAAAAGCCTACCCATTTTTTATAATCGTTACAGATCTGTAATCTCTCGTTCTGATGTAGTTCCTCGTTACATAGACTTCGTTTGCTAAGCGTTTTTTGATCTTTTTGAAGGTGATTAGTCTATTGTCCTCATCGTCCTTGCCGCCGTGCCTTCAATCACATCTTCTGAAGGTATCTTCTATCTCTATTTGTATGTGTTTTCAAGTGTCGTAGGGTTTTGAACAATTTTGTTATGTAAAGTTAATCTCTATAGTTTAAATATTGATTTTATTGGGTTTTATATATCTCTGGTAGATTTTTTTTAGCATTTACTATGGTCTCTGGATTTATCTAATGGATTTTGTGATTTGTTTTGTTGAAATTGGTGGCCAGATCTGATGTTCTTTAATAGTAATTTTGTTGCTGATGAATATTGCATAGATGGTTTTTCCTTTTATTTTCTTTAGAGATTTTAGATTAAATTATGGTTCATACATGAATTAATAGTCTGAGGTCTTAAAGTTCATATCTTTTGGCTAATAAGGTTAGTTGAAAGTTGAATCCTGTATCGGCTTGTTCAATTAATGTGTATGTATTTGTGGGGTTTTGCTTATAGTTTGGATAGGCGATGTATTTTTGCACCTTAAACTTTTATCTTTTACTCCCTCCGTCTCAATTTAAAATTCTTAGTTTGACTATGCAAAGAAAAAGTAAATGCTGTGAGTATGAAAAGTAAAGTGGGAGAGAGAAAGTGGGTAGGGAGTTTCTGTTGTGAGTATGAAAAGTATCAGCTTGTTCAATTAATATGTATATATTTGTGGGGTTTTGCTTATAGTTTGAATATCAGTACTGTTTTTCAGGTTGGAATTGATTGCAGTAGTGGCTAGGTTGGAATTGAGCAAAGTTGCTGCTATTTTGAGTGAATTGTGTCAACTTTATCTAGCGTTTCTTTGAAAAATTAAACAAATTACTTTCACCTAAGGGCTACTCCAATTTTCAAATAAATGTCAAAATATAAATAAGTGGCAAAAAAATTAGACATTTACTTTAGAAGAGAGGGAGTAAAATTTAAGATATTGATGGGAAGTGTTTAGACCAGCAATATTTTGATTCTTATAGTAAAAACTTACAACAAGTGCATCAATGACCAGTTCTTTTGTAACTTTATTTAGTTGTAAAGCCTTATTTTGACGTCTTTTATTTTGTGTGTAGAAGTTATTATGAAAATGCTGCTCAGCTCCTTCTGCCCTAATTAATTGACAGATTATTAAGGCCCGTTTTGATTCATGCAACTTAAGCTCAATAAAAATCAAGGTATATTGAATTTCAATTGTTAAATCTTAATTCTCTAGTATTTCTTACATGAATAAATTGTTTTTAAACTGAACTCTGCAGTTTTATTGATTCAAACTGACCTTAATGAACTATAGGAAAGAACAAGGTTGGATATCTACAACTATTATGAAGAAACCTTGATTTCACACTGATCACACAACATCAAAAAAACAAATTCATATTTTTCTTTTTGAGTTGTTTGAGCAACTAAAGGATTTTCAATTTTTTGAGGTATTCTCTTTACATGTATGTACTACGTGTTGAATTTTGGTGTTGTTGGATGATCTTTTGGATTCTAATTTTAACTTTTTTATGATTCATATTGGGTGGTTTTAGATCCATTGTTGGATGGTTTATCCATTGCCGAGATAATTGTTTTCTAGGTTAACATGTTGTAGAACGGTTTTTATAGGTGTAAATTTATTTGGAGAGGCATGTCCCATAATCGAAATTGGATGTATAGGGATCAAGGCGAGAATTTGAGATATGCATAAGAATTTATTCAGGGAGTTGAGGAGTTTCTTGACTTTGCATTTGCCCATCCAGAGTGTATGGTTGATGGCATGATAAGATGCCCATCAAATAAATGTGATTTTAACATATTCAAGAAGTGAGAGAGTGTACAAATCTGCTTACTTAAGAATGGGTTTGTAGCTGACTACAAAAAATGGACTAGACATGGGGAATCCGACATTGAGATGGGAGCTATTAACATAGAAGATGAGAGAAATTAGAATTGGGCAGATGAGATGTTAAGGAAATCCGCGGGTCCAAATTTTGATCCATGTAATGAGAATCCAAATACCCATGCCAAAAAGTTTTATGATTTATTTGAGTCTTGTAACGAGCCACTGTGGGAAGGGTGTGACTCTTACACCAAGCTCACGGCAGTAAGTCATTTGCTCCACTTGAAATCTAAATATGGGATTCCTAATAAAGGTTTTGATGAACTATTGACGTTTATAAAGAAAATGTTGCCAAAGGATGTGAAATTGTCTTGATCATACTATAAATGTAAGGCTTTGATGAAGGGTTTAGGTTTGCCTCACGAGAAAATACATGCTTGTGAGAATGATTGTGTCTTTTTTTGGGGGAAGAACAAAGACTTGATCACTTGTCCTACATGTGGTGAGTCTAGGTACAAAAACCTTGATATTGCCACATTAGAGAAACGCAAACCTATACCAAAAAAAGTCATGCATTACTTTCCACTGATTCCTAGGCTTCAAAGACTTTATATGTCATCAAGAACTGCAGAACACATGATGTGGCACAGTCTAAAATGCATGGATGTTGAGGGTGAGTTAAGACACCCTGCAGATGGCAAGGCTTGGAAAGATTTGATTGTAATTATCCAGCATTTGCAGCAGATTCTCGAAACATTAGATTTGGCTTAGCAACAGATGGGTTAAATCCCTTTGCTCACTCCAGTAAGCCGCACTCAACATGGCCCCTTTTTTTGTCCCATATAACCTCCCACCATGGATGTTCATGAAACTAACATACATGTTTATGCCTTTAATTATTCCGGGACCGAAAAGACTTGGTAGAGAGCTTGATGTTTTCTTGCAGCCACTAATTAAGGAGTTGAAGACATTATGGTATGTAGGGGTTGATACTTATGACATCTTCTTTCAAACAAAATTTTACTATGAACGCCGCCTTAATGTGGACAACCAGTGACTTCCCTGCTTATAGTATGTTGTCCGGTTGGAGTACACATGGAAAGTTGTCATGTCCTATTTGTATGGATAACACTATAGCATTTACACTTAAAGAAGGTAGAAAGCCATGTTACTTCGGTTGTCATCGTCGAAGGCTAAAGCCCGGTCATAGATACCGCTCAAATAAGAATAATTTCAACAATAAGACTGAGAGAAAGTTAGCTCCTCCATGATTAATGGGAGATCAACTTTTAGATTATATCAATCAATTTGATTCAATCACTTTTGGGAAGGGGATAAATAGTGATGAAAGGATTCCCGGGTTTGGAGTTGAGCATAATTGGACTAAGAAGAGTATTCTCTTTGAGTTGCCATATTGGCACACACTCTTGATTCGACATAACTTGGATTTGATGCACGTTGAGAAAAACGTTTTTGATAATGTGTTTAATGCAGTTATGAATGTGAAGGGGAAAACTAAAGATAACAATAAATCTCGGTTAGATTTGGAAGCTTTTCGTATCAGACCTGAATTGCATATAAAACTAGGTAATGATGGGAAGCCAAAACGGCCAAAAGACAAGTACACTTTGAATAGTGAACAAATCAAGCAAGTAAATGATTTTCTCCAATCGCTAAAAGTTCCGGATGGGTATGCTGGTAACATTTCTCGATGTGTTAACCCTAAAGAGTGTAAGATCTATGGGCTTAAGACACATGATTGTCATATTTTAATGGAGCGTTTCCTCCCACTTGCATTGCATGAATTTTTTCCCAAGGAAGTCTGGGAACCATTGAATGCACTCAGTCAGTTTTTTAAAGATATATGCTCAAAGGCATACAAAGAAGAAGATCTGGAAAAGCTTGAATTGGGAATAATCGAAACATTGTGTAGGCTTGAGATTATTTTCCTGCCTTCCTTCTTTGATTCAATGGAGAATCTACCTATTCACTTAGCATATGAGGCTAAGGTGGGATGCCCGGTCCAATATCGGTGGATGTATCCATTTGAAAGGTAATCTCCTAAATTTTTGTTACTATTTCAATTACGTGAAGTTTTATTCCTATATAACATGCACACATTTCTCTCATATGAAGGTGTATGCAACACTTAAAGAGGAAAGTGCGGAATAAAGCATGTCCAGAAGGCTCAATTGCACAAGCATGTTGGGTTGAGGAAGTTGTCAATTTTTGTTCACATTATTTTGAGCCCATTATTCATACCAAGTTAAATAGAGCGGATCAGAATGATGATGTGGTTCGAGAGGAACCAAAAGGGGCATTACCAATTTTTAACCTGGATGGTTGCCCACTCGGCAAAGCAAAACGACTGTTTTTGTCAAATGAGGAAGTTGATGCGATAGGCTTATATGTATTACTCAATTGTGACTATGAAAAAGCTTATGATAAGATAAAGTAAGTGTGTGTGTGTATGATTCCATCGATTCACCTTTAGTTTGAGTCTATTATAATTAGATTTATTGTTATACCTTTCAGTGAACATAGAGAACTAGTACATGAGCTTCACCCAAATTTGACATAAATTCAAATAGTGGAAGAACATCATCGAACTTTATTTCAATGGTTTGAACAGCAGTTTGAGAGCAACAATGATACCAATTTTAAGTTCTTAGCTATGGGACCCTATAGAGATGTTACAACCTATAAGGATTTCCTTGTCAATGGGTTTCGATTTCATACAAATAAAGTAGAGTCAGGAAGGGTAACTCAAAATTCTGGAGTTATTGTGAAGGGAAGTAACTACGGAGATGATGAGCACGACTATTATGGACACTTACTAGAAGTTGTTGAGGCACACTATTATGAGGGAAACAATATTTTCTTATTTAAGTGTGAATGGTATGATCCACAAAAGGGGGTTGAAGTTGACAAGTATGGGTTTACCAAGGTAAACACAAAATCTAGACTAAGGTCATATGAACCATTCGTAATCGCCTCTCAGGTTTTGCAAGTTTTATATTCAAATCCTATTTCAAAAAAGAATCAAGGTTGGTCTAGCGTCATTACCACTACGCCAAGGAATACATATGATGTTATGGAAAAGGATGAAGATGAGGATACTAATACATATCAAGAGAATGAGATTCTTGCGGTAAATAGGTGTGATTTTGCCTATAACGATGATAATATTGTACTTCATGACAATACCGAACCTGGAGCTGATGTTGAACCGCTAGAAGAGGATGATGATAATGAAGATGATCATGAGAATGAGGAGTATGATGATTGTACCCTCAATGAAATTTATGACACAACTGATGAAGATGATGACAATCAGGATGAAAACAATGATAGTAGTGAAGATGGTGATACCTTCAGTGAGAGTGATTCATAGGCTTGGTAAACATTATTCATTATTTCATTGTTGTATATTGAAATTTTACGCTTTGACTGCACTACTTCTTCTTTGTGTGTTATTATTAGTAGTATGATGCACTCAAGATGCTTAATTTTTTGATTTTTTTCATACTGCCAGACTCATTTTAGTTGTGGTGTCTCATGGGTAAAACTTTTTTTTTTTTTTTATAATTTGTCTTTCTCGTTATGTCTGAATATCTCTTTTATGAAAATTTATACTACCTCCATCCCAGAATGATCTTCTCATTGTTGTTATATCAGACTAACCTGTATTACATTGGCATTTGCTTTATTGTTGTTATAGAAAGTATTTATGATTTCAGCTGTAGTTTTGATCATGCTTTAGTTGAAAATGTGTAAAATTGTAAAAGTAAACTAATAATTTTCATTTTCAGGTATGGCTAGAGTAAAGGTGGGGCGCATTCAACTTCAGGAAGGGGCGCATTCAACTTCAGGAAGGGGTGCATCCAATCGTTTACGTTTGTCCTCTTCACCTGCTACAGGAGTCCTTGATTCCCCTATTTCTCGTTCTACTTCTGGTAGGGGTAGTTACTTGAACACATCTACTTAGCAACCTGCTGTACCTCCTGTTATTCATGCTGCTCATGTAAATGCTGCCCTCGTTCACACGCAACTACTGTTCCTTTTACTCATATAGCCACTCGTTCACACGCAACTGCTGGTACCTCTGTTGCGCCGATTGCTCCTCGTGCTGCTAGTGCCCATGTTTCTCCTCATGTCAATGCTGCCCCTTTTGTACCTCAAATGGAAAATGTCTCTGAAGACGATGACATGGAAAATGTCCCTGAAGACGATGACATGGAAAATGTCCCTGAAGACGATGACATGGAAAATGTCCATGAAGATGATGACATAGAGAATGTCCATGAAGATGATAATCATGTCAATGATCAACTGAGGAATACTCGTGGTGTAACTATGGGCGTGAATGCTCCGAAAGTTGGTCAATCAAAGGTTTTAGTTACTGTTTTTAAGAACACGTAAGTTTTATCTAAATTGTATGCCTCATGTAGTAGTTCATTAATTTTAATTTCTCATATATTTATATATTTCCTTGTGTATAAAACTCTCTTTTTAGACTAACACATGCTACGGCTACGTCAAAGATTGGCCCGATCATTAGAAGGCACTTCAATAAACTCAGAGTAACATGGTGCGAGTGGAGTGATCCAGAAATAAATTCAATGTGGGCAGAATATCTGGTAAAACATTTTCTCTACTGTTGGGTGGATGATAGTGAATCGTTTTTTTTAGTATGTTCATAAGGTTATGAAGATAGATAGTTTTGATTTTTGTTTTTCTCTTAGCATAGCAGTTTTTTTCTCTTTAGCTTGAATAAAGTCTTGAAAATTATTCCACGAAAATACTTCAAAAATAAAATCATTACATCATGTATATAAAACACTTGATGATTGCTGCAAGTTTTATTTACCTGTAAAGCTGAATAAAGCTGAATAATACATCATCTAATAAGAAGAAAGTCATTATAATATTTTAGAAGTGTGATTGTTAATAGTCGTAATTTGCTGCGAGGAACCACAAGTCTCCGTGGACAAGCCTTAAAGTATGGCAGGAGTTATGTGATTATTGGATGAGTGATTATTTTAAAAAAGCAAGTGAAACGCGTAAGCGTAATCGCTCTTCAATGAAAAGTATTCCGCACACTACAGGCAGGGTTACTTTTGATGAAAGGGAATTGAAATTGGTAAAGTAAAATATGCTTTATGCAAATGTGTTGGTACTTTGTTTTTTATTAGTAATTATTTGGGTTTTATTATAACATTGATTAACGTGCAGGCTGATAGCTTGGGCTGTCATCCGACCCAAATTGAAAGGTTTACAGATACTCATATCAGAAGGAACAAAAACAATGACAACAATGGAAATGTATGGGTTACCAAAGATGCCGAAAAACTCGAGGTATGTGTTTATCTTTAAATGTTTGTGTAAAGTAAAATGACTTATATTTAGGAAGTTAATTGGTCAGAAACGCCTATATCATATTTTTTTGGGTTTTGGACATGGATTCCCTAGCAAACAGTATATATATGGCTATTATGAGAACCAACTAGAGGTGTATATGCATTATACTTCCCACATCCCAAAAAGATTGTCCTCATTTTGGACTATTGTTGGTCAACCTGATTAAATGTGACCAGATATTTGTAAAAATGTCCATATTGTCTTGTCTTGTTTTTATTAGTAATTCATTGGGTGTTATTGCTAATAAGTTAAAAAGTGAACTACGTCACTTGTAGTTTAAACTGTATGAATGTAAAGCCGTAAATATGAACAAGGTCAAAGTGATTGTCCCAAATTTTAACCAGGTCATTAGTCAAAGCGATTGTTACTCATTTCAGATTCTCATTTTAATTACTTGGGTGTTCATACTGTCTTGTCGGAGTTTCACTTTGCTATTGATTACTCATTTCACATTCTTTTAATTGTCAATACTTGTAGGAAGTCTACGCAAATGAATTGCGCCATGTTAATGGCTTGGGCTTAGAAACTCCTGTCAATGCAGTTTTGAACCCCGGATGTGCAGCTGTTTCAGACCCTGGTTGTAAGACATGGGAGGGGGTAGTTAGTGGTGTAAGAAAAGGTAGGCTCTATGGACGGCCTGGCGAGAAGTAGAGAAAACGTTCAAGTAACCGTTCATCGATGGATTATGAAGCTTATGTTGCTGTGCAGAATAATTCTGAAGAAATGAAGAAAATGAAGGCTTATATTACAAGCATAGCTCCTTTATTGGCTCAAGTGGCAGAGAAGTATGGGGTAGTTCCACCTCCTCTTCCTTTGTCTAATGGCACTAGTTCATCTACACTTGTTTCTGATGGTGCATCTAACATCCTAGCAGCCACATCTCCTTTCGATAATATTGGTGAGAATGGTAATGATGGGCTCCCTTAACTATTTTCTTGCAGTTATGTGACTGGTACTTGTTTTTTTTTTTTTTTGGACAAGTTTAAACATGTCATTAGTACAAAAAGACTCTTACATAGCGCTTATTTTATACCTTCCCATAGCGCAAAATAAGCGCTATGTAAGCTACCGCTATGCAAGTTTACATAGCGCTTATTATGCGCTATCTAAGCTTAGGATCTCCGATAGCACTTTTTTATGCGCTAAGGGCCATTTTTTTATTTCCAGAATTTATCTTACATAGCGCTTTTTATGCGCTATCTAAGGGCCATTTTTTTATTTCCAGAATTTATCTTACGTAGCGCTTTTTATGCGCTATCTAAGGGCATTTTTTTAAAAAAAATATTTTTTTTTTATTTTTTCCTATTGCACCTACTTCAAATCATAATAAAAAAATCAAATAAATAAATTAATATGAAGTAACAAACATTCCATTGAACAATAACAATCAACCTTTCATTACATACATCAACAATAATTCTTACAATCATCCACAAAAGTTATAAACTAATAAGAGTTAAAGATCTTCGTGAAATAGAATGGACAAATGTAATTCTTTCAAACATTAATTCTTACAATTATCGCTCCTTTGCAGCCATATTTCCTGTTTAATTACACGGAGCATTAGCTAGTCCATCAAAGCTTACCTCATACAATTGCCACCATGCTGAAGGTTATATTTAGTAAAAGCGTACTCAACCGACTTAGGATCTTGTTCGTCTTCAACCAAGAGATCCATTGTTTCTTGAATATCTTGTCTAGCGCCTGTTGCCTTTATTTGTCCAGCCACAGAGAAAGATAATCTAACATTTGGGATAGTACTACTACGAACTTCCATTGTTTTAGATTAAGTAAACTCTCAACATGGGATGGATCTTTCCAGACTCCCATTAATATATTATGAAGCACTGTAATTACAAGTTCATTGGATATCTATCCGTAGCAAGTAATTTCAAATGCTTATGAGTTGAAGGGTTCCACAGAACAATATCACCCTCCAAATCATATAAACAAAGCAAGCCATGACAAGAACCCAAAATCACAGAAATCATACAATTTTTTCATCCCCAAATTCTCAACCAAATACTCAAATTCGAATTCTCCTCTCCCCAGATTTAAAATTAGGACTTTAGGGTTTGAATTTCATATTAGAATTTTGAATTTAGGGCTTCAAGATTGTAATTTCTAATCACAATTGAAGCCATAAAATTAAGCCCTAATCTTGAATTTGGAAAAAGATTGAACTTGAGGAAATTGATGAAACTGAAATGATGGAAACCCGAGACTGAGTGTTATTTACCTTCACGACCTTGGAGATGGTGATTGTGCATAACGAAACGGCGATGGAGATTGTGCACTTCCTGTTTGACGGGTTGTTTGGTCGAGGGTGTGAATGGAGAAGAAAACTGAAGGGTCTAGCGATGGCTGGGAAGGGTGAATAGCCGGGCCTGGCGATGGCTAGGGAAGGGTTGCTTCCTCTGTCGTCTCTGTCGCCGGGGAGATCTTCTTATGGTCGGTTTTGTGGTAGCTAGCGATAGGTTTAGGCAAAGGATTCGAAGGATAGAACTGAAGGTCGCGCAGGTCAATTACTTTCATAGCGTTCTAGCAAAATTTATCATCCCATTTTTTATTTTTATTTAACTTATGTAACGTCCTTCCTTCAAAAAAAAAAAACTTATGAAGCGCTAGTTTAGATAGCACTTCTACTATGCGCTATGTAAGCTATTTCCAGACATAGCGTTTAATTTATATGCGTTATTCTAGCTAATTGTATTTTTATTTTATTTTTTCTTTATTATTAAATTGAAAAATGTGTATGCGCTGTGTAAGGGTTAGATAGCGCTTTTAAGAAGCGCTATCTAAGAGGTATTTCCTAAGTTCCAATCTGTACTAGTGTGTTTTGTGTTGCATATATGGACAAGTTGCAATCAGTTTATGTGACTGGTGCTAGGTCATTTTGTTTTTGCACATTTGGACTAGTTGTAGTTGGTTTATGTAACAGGTACTTGGTTATTTTCAGATAAGTATAATTGTTAGTTACTATTTGGTTTTTCTTAAAAAAAATTATGTTTGTGCTAATTTGTGTATTAATTTATTTTAATTTTCAAACTATTATTACAGTATTGCAAAAATAATATTTTCTTTGGGTCCTAGTAAGCAAAATTTCAAAATTTATTAGATATTATGCGATGGAAATAATATTCAAAAATTGTTCTCTTATGCGATGGTCAAAAAGTCCTATTATGCGATTGCAAACCCATCCTATTATGCGACGGCTCATTATTAATAATTAAATTAAATAATTAATAATATTTACTTTATGCGATTGCAAAACCTGTCGCATAAATCACAAATTATTACACGATGGCAATACCAATCGCATATAGTTTATGCGACAAGGCATTATGAGATGGCTTTGACGACGGCAAAAACCATCGCGTAAAGGTTTATGCGACGGACATTTGTCAATATGCGATGGATTTGGGCCGTCGTATAATGCATTTTTTCTTGTAGTGTCACTCAATCTAACCCTAGGAGCACCAAACTGTCGCAAAGAAACCAACTTTCGCCTTTCATCTTCTTAGCCTTGGCTTCCTCCTGTCAACATGCAACCTAAACCTAGATTTCAAATTAGGGTTGTCTCCAAGAGAGCTAATGCAACCACCCTTACCTGATCAAGGCCGGACAACTGAATTTTCAATTCCCGACCTCTCACCTGAAGGGACACCTTTATCTTTTCACCATGGACCCGAGGAAAAACATTTAACTTCAAGCAAGCCAAGAGGAGGATAGCTCGGGAAGGGCAGTGTCGTCAAGCTATCGGTTGAAGTTCACATTGGGACAAAGAGACAACCTTTAGGAGAACAACAATATTACTCCAAGAAGCAAAGAAATGTTTTGGGTGTTGCTTCATGATTTTACCCGATTTGGTACAACCTATTCATATTTAACAATGGGTCAGGTCGTGCTACTTTCCAGTGGGATCGAAGTGATGGCGTTAATTAATTGTGCAAAGCCTCATGTTCTTGTTCTTTTAGATACTAGAGTAAATGAATTTCAAGCTAGGCAGCAAGTTAACAAGTTTTCGTTTGATGGAGTGGCTATTGCTCCGGCGATGGGGAACTCGGTTGGAATGTGGGTTCTTTGGCAAAATGCTCAGGTGGAGCTTCAAGAGCTAGTGGTTGATGAGCGGATTGTGCATTTCAAGGTGGTTTTAAAGCCGGTGGATCTTCCATTCTACTACTCAGCTATTTATAACAATCCCCAAGCATTTCGGCAATTTCAGGTGTGGACCTCCCTTTTAGACTTTGCAAGTACAGTTGATTTACCTTGGGTGATAGGAGGGGATTTTAATGCCATTTTACATTCTTCGGAAAAAATCGGAGGTGGGGTTTTTCCGTTAAATCAAAGTAATAAGTTTCAAGATTGCCTTAATGGGGTTGGGTTAGAAGATTTAGGGTTTTCGGGTAATCTTTTTACGTGGACAAGGAAAGTTAACGGTTTGGTTGTGTTACGATAGCATTTAGACCGTTTTTGTGCTAACTCAGAATGGTTGAACCGTTTTCCACAATACCAGGTTAAGCATCTTCCCTTTTCTAGGTCGGACCATAGGCCGATTGAATTAGAGTTCATAAATTTGTTCAAGTCAGGCCCCATAGGTTTATTTACGAGTCTCACTGGAATTCGTACCCCTCTTTCTTTTCTTTATTCGTTCTCGATGAAAGGGGGGAAGTTTGAGTTCTTCACCAGTTCTTCTTAATTTCCATATAAATAATTTAGCTAATGAAATTAGGGATGGCAATTTCACCGAACCCGACCTGTTTCCGAAACGTTTCGGCCCGAGCGGGACGGGTTTGGTAACCAAATTCTAAAACCCGACAGGTTCGGGTCCGGTAACACCAGTTGACCCGCCCGAACCCGCCCCAAACCCACCCCGCCCGACCCGCATGCTTAGTTCATGTAGGGTTTTCCTATTCTACCCTTATACCACTCCATTATTACCTCCATACTTGGTATATATTATTAAGTCTTCTTTGTTGAAGTCTTAGTTAAAAACTTAAAATTTTTTGTATGTTGGAAATGGGCTAAAACCAAAATAGGATGAAGTAATTGATGAAGCAAAAAAAAAAAAAATGTTGTTGTGTAGTCGGGCCGGGTTCGGGCGGGTACGGGTTTGATGACCTTCGGTTCGGGTCCGGATTGAATGATATTTTGCTCGGGCCGGGATCGGGCAAAACCGACCCGTTGCCATCCCTAAATGAAATACTTAAATGGAAACAAGAAAATGTTAAAAATTGGGCGAAAGAAATCTTTAGTATTCAATCCTCAATTGAAGCAGTGCAAGCACAAATTATTTCTAATCCTTCGGATCAACTGCTCATCATTGAGGAAGAACTTGATTTTTTTTTTTAGCTTTAGCTAAAATGAATGAGCTTGCTTATTGGAAAGAATGAAATCGAATAGCCTGGTTGCAAAATGATGATTGTAGTACTAAAGTATTTCATGCGACCGTCCAGGGCCGTAGAAGGAAAAATCACATTTATGCTATTTTATCCGATACAAAGGGTTGGCTCTCAGAACAAAATGATTTAAGCAATGAGTTTTTCTCATCTTTTCAAACCTTATTTCAGACTTCTTGTCCTTCTAATTCATTTCAACTTCCCATTTCTCAGGAGTTAAATTTTAAGGCAATGCTAACCTTACAAAAGAAGTTAACAAAATGAAAGATACAAGGTGTGGTGGCGATATTTCATTGGCTATATCGATAGTGGACCCGGAACACTTCAATTTAAAGCACCAACACAATTATGACACCTCATTTTGTAAGCATATTTTGTAGCCATCTTTTGTAACTTTATTATTTCCCTAAATTTTATACTCTTTCCGTCACAGACTAAGGTTCTTAGTTTGACTTTACACGGAGATTAAGAAAAAGTAAATGTAGTGAGTATGAAAAAGTAAGTAAGAGAAAGTAGGAGAGATAAAGTGGGTATGGGGTTTTTGTTGTGAGAATGACAAGTGGGTCCCATGGTCCATTTTAAGTAATAAAGCAACTAAGAACCTTAGTATAGGACAAACCAAAAAGGAAAGTAAGAACATTAGTCTGGGACAGAGGGAGTACTTTTTTTAGTTTTTTGTTACTATGAAAGATATTATTTGTGCAATATTTTAAATTAGTCTTTTATGAAAAATGTCTTTTATAATAAGTGATAAAAAAAAATGAGTTTTTTTTTTGTAATTGTCTTCTTTAATTTTATCATGTGTCTGTTCTAATATTAGAAAGTGTATGTTCTAGTATAACACTTATAAAACATTAAAAATGACATTTTTTAACATTTGAACTGACTTTAGTGGCAGTGTTAAGAATTGCCGGTTCTAGTGTTAAGAATTGCTGTAGTGTGAAGAATTGCCGGCTGTAGTGTAAAGTAATACTGGTGGTAGTGCCGAAACAAGCGTTTGTCCTAGTGTAAAATAGTTTTTAAAATGCATGTTACACTGTCAAAAAGTGGTGTAAGGTGAATAATAAACAATGAAAATATAACATGTTAGGAAAGTGAGACTTACCAATAGAACACTCAAAAAAAAAAAAGTGTCGTAACGAAAACAAATAAATAACCAATTAAAACAACACGTAAAATTAAATTTAAGTAACTAAATTGCAATTAGCCTTTAAATAAATCTTAAACTTTTATTCGGTTACGATAGAAATACTGTAACATTATCACGGGCACATGATCTCGCCCGCACATGATCCGACGCTAATGCGCTCAACTAGTACTCCCTTTGTTCGGACGAGAATATTTTTCTCAAATACTTGCAGTTTGACAGTTTTTTATAAAACTTTAATACACTTTGCTTAAATTATCCATATTTATGATTAGATAACTGCTATTGTAAAAGTATTTAGTTGTTTAAGTGCTTAAAATATTCAAAGGATAATATAGTTTATTTAATATGTAATGATTATTTTTCTTAATATGTTTGAAAAATCTTAAAACTACAAATACTTGGAAGGGAGTATATTCTTTTAATTCAAATTTCCATTTGTTAAATGTCCCCGATCTTAGTAACTTTCACAAGTTTTAAGAAAATTAAGAAAATTAGTTATTATTATAGTTTAATGAATAAAGTACTCTTTTCGCTTCAAAATAATTGCTGTTTTAGACATTTTTACACATATTAAAAAATGTAATAAATGCATGTTAAAATGACTCAACTTCCCTTAAAAAATCAAATTTCTAGGTAATTAATTACTTATACAAGAGATATTTTACACTCATTAATAGAGTAAAATTGGCATAAAAGAGTAAAAATGACTTGATAAATGTAAAGTGATAAATATTTTGGAACAAAGTTTCTAAACATGCCCACGTTTCACGTTTGAACCAGATGAAACAGCGATTTCGAACTGTTGAAAACCGTGAATCGAATGAATCGTTAAACCGGGTGAATTGTGAACCAGCGATTATGGTTCACAGGCGGTTTGGCTTCCAAACGACGGGTTGGACCACCGGTTTAGACCGCTGATTTAGACCGGCGGTTCACACTGTATAGATTCAATATATTTTAGATTTTTTTGAGGTAAGGCTCCTAAATGTCCTCCCTTAGTTATAAAAGGGTAAGGTTGGTTGTCTCCGTTTATGTAAATGTGTTTATGTTAATAAATTATAAGGGTACCTGATGAGTGAGTTTTTACTCATTTTATTAGATACTTTTAGGCTTAATTATTGCTTTGTTCTCAAGCTTTTGCTATTTGATTTGAGCGTTTTTGTGTTTTTGTTGTCTATGGTGATTATGTGCTCAATCTACAAGAAAGAGGGAGAAAAAGAGCTTGTTGGAGCAATTGTATGAAGGCCAAGGACTGTTGTGCAAAATCTGCTAAAATCTAGGGATCAAACAGCAATTATCTGAAACATAGGGACTTTTCTGGAATTTCTAAAAGCTGAAGGACTAAAATGGAAATTATCAAAATATGAGGGACTTTTAAGGAATTTTGGATTTAAGCCCCGAAAACAACCCCAAGTTGGAGAAGGAATTTAGTTTCCTAATTCATTATGATATCTTTTGATTATTTTATTTAGTCTAGGATTTCTTTATTAGTTTCTTTTTCCTTTTACAATTATTTTTCTTTTTTAGTTTAGGTTTTAGATTTAGTTTAGACTATAAATACTAGATTAGTTTTCTTGTATTTTTCATCAACAATGTAGCTCGTAAATATTTGTAAGGATTTGCAAGGTTGGAGAGATTGTTCTTTGTCTATAAGAACAATTTCACCAACTATGTATTGGAGGTAACTTTATCTTTATTCAATTAAAGTATTTTTCTTTTCACCTTGTTATCCTTATTCATAATTTTATTTTAGCTTAATCTAAATTGATTGATAGGGTTTATAGATTTGATCACCCTATTTATTCTTGTGATTGATTTTTGCTAGAATTTTCTATTTACTGTACCAGTGTAGAAATTCACCGTAGCATCTTCATAGTTTATGCATGTGCCATGGTAAATTGTGAAGTGGGTAAAATTAGACGATTATCTGTATGAAATAATTGTAGAAAGCGTTCTTGATCTTAGTTTCTTAAATCAATCAAGCAATTAATATGGAGATCTAGACTGTGCCAGTTAGATTTATGTATTAATTAGGGTTTCTAGTGAGTGTGCTACTGCTATGAACTACTCTGAAAGAAGAAACATAGATTGAAATAAATCTCGTTATCAAGTGAATAGGGTTAAAAGTGAAAAGAAGTACCAATGATATTTGAATTAAAGACGGAGAAACTTTTTAATTCTGCGATTCCTATCATATATATGTTTGATCATTGATCACCTATCTTTTTATTTGTCATTAGTTATTTTTATTATTTATATAGTTAAATAACTTTGAATTAATCCAAGTCCTGTGGATCGACACTTGTGTTTGCATATTTCTATGACGATAGTTCGTGCACTTGCGAGGTATTATAATTTTGTCTCCGTCTATGTGAATGAGTTTATATTAATAAATTATAAGGGTACCGTCCATTTTTTAAAAAATATTTTCATCCCACTGCGACACCTTAATTCCTATAAAAATATGTAATTCAAAATTTCATTAATATTTATGCAAAGTAAAGTAATTTATAATGTGTCAAAAATAACTTTTTAATAAATGCCTAAAAACCGCTCAAAATGTTTTTTAAATGAACCAGATGAATCAGTGGACCGTACCGTAAACCGTTGAACCGTGCCGTGAACCGTAAGTTAACGGTTCATAAACGGTTTTGGTTTTTGGCAAACCGTGAACTGGCGTGAATCGTGAACCAAGCCTATCTAAAATTTTCACTTTTAAAATAACAATTAATTATTTTGAAATGGAAGGAGTAATAATTATAGCTTTACTAATTGTCTTTATCAACTATATTACTTTTCACAATAAAAAATTTATAAATTGCAATATATTCCAATCGGGATAAATGAGTAATTTAATTATTTTTTACTTAAAAAAGCAACAATTATTTTAAATTAAAAAATTAATTTTAAAACAAGCATTTTAAACCGGAGAGGGTACTAAATTGAAAGTGTAAATGAGCTTTTTGTGACTTGGTCTAGGCGAACTAAGTCAACGGCGAGTGGCATTGCCAACAATCTACTCCATTGCAAATTTCAAGAGTTGGTTACTTGGATCCTTTTTCATGTTCCCTAGTAGTGTACTGAGGGGGTACAAAATAATGTCACAAATTTTTGTTCACAAAATGAGGTGACGATATTTTATTGGTTGCATCGATAATGGACCTGCCACACTCTAATTAAAAACACCAATAACATTATTACACCTAAGATTTTGTGAGGAAGTTTTTGTGACTTTTTGTGCCCCTAGTATTATTCTTCATGTTATGAAGCCGAGAAGGTTGTTTTGTTTTCATAATTTCCTACTCAACAATGAACAATGATACACATAGTGAAAATTGAACGAAAATGGCAAACCCCTTAAATTTTATTTATAATAGTATAAAATGGAGACATAAAGATTTATCTCAATGAAAATGAAAACATTAAAAGCAAGGAAAAATGAAAACATTAAAAGCAAGTCCTTCCATGCTTCTACCAACTTTGAAAGCCTTTTATTTATTAACGAGCACATATCCATCATATTAAGTCATAATAGCTTCTTTCCTCCGATTCATATTATTCGCTTTGTTAAGTTACCAACTATTATAAATTACTTAACATAGTATCAAAGCTACAGGTTTTGCAAGGGCAAGGATTCGAATCTTTCCATTTGCATTTATCATTTTAAAAAATTATAAAGGGTATGTATTGGTCCAATTGCACTCTTATACTAAATTCACGTATGTACGTGAGGGGAGTATTAATATCTAAGCATGATATATATTGTGGGTGCCCTCTTTATCACCTTAAGATTTTAGAGGAGTTGGTTACTAACATGGTGTAAATCACCGTGGGATATATCATCCTGAGCTGAACTTTGGACTCGCACGTATAAAGAATTAGCTCTGATATCATATTAAGTAATTAACTTCTCTAAAAACCTTAAAATGATAGAGAAAACACATACTCCCTCTGTCTCAGAATGATAGTCTCATTTTAACTTTTTAGGGTCAACACAATTGAACTTTGACCACTCATTAAGGTCAAGCTAATCATCCCAACAAAATTCTAAAATTTGTTATTGATAAAACATTAAACGATTTATCGATAATAACTTCTAGAGTTTTATTGAGAAGATTAGATTGACACTAATGTGTGGTCAAAGTTCACTAGTGTTGACTATAAAAAATCAAAATGAAATTATTTTTGGACAGAGGGAGTATAACATATATCATGCTTAAGTATTAACACGCTTTCCATCAATTTTGAGAGTTCGAACACCAAAATTTGTTCGTTATGGACTTTGAGTCACAAAGGTCGTTACTTATTACCACTACTACCATTTTAGTTGTTGGATTGGCTATTTATGTCAAAAGTAGTACATTTTTCTGCATGTTTTGTTGGGATTGCTTGGCCTTGTAACTCTGGACTTAGTTTCTTCTGTTCTCATTAGAGCCATTATAATATACTTATAAAATTAGAATGATAAAATTATATTTTATCAATAAAAATTATAAAATTTTCTTTTTAGCGGTAATCTTTTCGATAAAAGCAATAAAAATATCTTTTTATGGTAAAATTATTATATTTTACATTTGAAGGTGATAATAATTACACAAATTCTAAATCAAGAGGTCGATTGCCACATTCCATCATGACTTGGCTTTAGTTTCGCCACTAATTTTAAACATCTATTCTCTACTCATGTCTCTTAATAAATCTCTTAATGAATGTTACATTGACTTATCAACATTTGTAAGAAATATGTTTTATTCTCTATTCCGTAATAAATACCACATTTAATTTCTTAATATTATTAAGAAATATACTCTATTAGTTTGCAATATTCATCCTACTCCGTTGGATTAATTATTTAGTTTAAAGTTTTATTTTGAGACAAAAAGAATGCAGTACCTATTAGTGGGGTGGACTCTCATGTTAAATATGTTAATGTTAATGTTAATCTAAATAGTAGCTCCTTCATACCCATATAGTCACAACTTCTAAAAATAAAATAAAGAGAGATAATCGCATTATTTGGCTATCATTGAATGGGCAAATTGCAATTTGGTTCCTGACATTTACAAACTTTTGCAATGTTGCGCCTAACAGTTTTTTTTCGCCAATTGGTTCCCAACATTTACATTTTTTTGCAATGTGGCTATAAAAGTAGCTGAGCGTTAGTTTTCTAACAGATTTTATGTCATGTGACTAGCATATGACGTTTTAAAGGACGTTTTAAAATATTCGTAAAGCTACACATATCCGATTGATATGATTCTTTTTTTATATTGAAACTAATATTTAAATCTACAACATAATTTTTTTTCGGAAATTTGTTGGGTACCTAAATTATTTTTACATTTAATCTTAATTTTAAATTATATTTTACGTGTTTTCTATTTTTTTTAATATGAAGTAATTTATGTATGTATCTTTCCTACAGTTTATTTTTCTCCACCCCTCTGCCACTTTCCCGCAACACCCATTCCACATACACTCTTCCCTCGATTCATCGTCCTCTTCTTCTCCCTTTTTTTCTATCAAACATTTTTACGAACTGATAATCTACATATAGAATTTACTTCATATGGAACATATTTGGGCTAATATCTTTTTTAGATTATATTTTACGTGTTTTCTATTTTTTTAATATTTAAAATTAAGATTAAATGTAAAAATAAATCCAACTACCAATAAATTTCCAAAAAAAAATAAATTTTGTAGATTTAAATATTAGCTTCAGTTCAAAAGAAGAATCATATTAATCGGATATGTGTAGCTTTAAGAATATCTTAAAACGTCATGTGCTAGTCACATGACATAAAATCTGTTAGAAAACTAACACTCAGTTACTTTTATAGCACATTGCAAAAAAATGTAAATGTTGGGAACCAATTGGCGAAAAAAAACTGTTGGAAGCAACATTGCAAAAGTTTGTAAATGTCAGGAACCAAATTGCAATTTGCCCATCATTGAATATATGGCTATCATTGAGAATTAGCGAAAGTAGCCCAAAAATGTACTAGTACAATGTGAAATCTGTTTTGTAATTGACATAAATGATGAGACATGTACAACTACAATTGTCTTATCCCTTGTATCATTGGTACTAGCAAATGCTTCTCTACCAAAAATGGTCCATCAAGGTTGTTACATCTTAAGAATCAAAGTGAGTCACGTGCAATAGGATGCCTCAATAATACCAGCATTATTATTATTATTATTATTATTATTATTATTTTCTATATATATATATATATATATATATATATATTTTCTATATACAAAATTAAAAAAAAAAAACTCATTATGTTTCTAAATGAATTGGAGAATTATTTACTATTACTTTCATCCGTCTCATTTATATTAGTTACATTGACTTTTTCGGTCAATAAAAATTAACATTGATTAAACAATAAAGTCAATCTAATCATCCAAGTGAATAATAAACCACTAAATGATTTCTTAATAACAGTTCTTAGAATTTCATTAGAATGAATACATTAGCATTGATATTTCGTCAAATTGTACTTGTGTTGACAAAAAAATCAAATTGAGACTGATGATTACATTGTTTGTGAATAATTATATATATTCTTTTAAAGGGATTTATTAAATTCACGTTTAATAATATTATATTTTAAAATATATTCATAATGTAAACGATTAAATTAGATATTTCTCAATCAATCATGTTTGATATAGCTTAGCCTTTTTTTTTTTTTTTTTTTTTGTAAAGAAACTATACTTAAATTCATAACGCAATAATAGAGTAATGAGAAGGCTCTTCATAAAGATTGGAAGCTCAATCCAAGTATAAAGGCTACAAAACAACCTAGTAGCGCATGACAAACTATCAACCATCATACTGGTTTCTAGACAAATTATCAATCCCCTCTAACACTAACATGGGACGATCAAATGCCTCTCCATGTATAACTTGGCCATTGCCTTACATTGTCATTCTCAAAACCCACTCGAGGAAAGGATTTAACGCTGATCACTCGATAAGCTAAGGCATTCGGGTCGGACATAAAGCGCCAACCAAACATCCCAAGCACGGGGAGATTGAACAATTACAGATTGCGAAAGCCCAATATATCATCTTGATCCTTCGACATCGGCAAAACAAGAACAATGAATCTAAAAACGATGGCTCTCAACGAGAAGAGAATACAAATGCTTACAACTAGGAGAGAATATAAAAGCTCTCACTTAGGAGATAAAACAAGGGCTCTCAAGAAATCAAGAAAGAGAGAAATGAATCTAATGATGACCAAGTTGTCAATACATAATGCAAATCAAACACATACACAAACATACACTACCACATATTACAAAAGGAAACTCTAATTAAGAACTAGATTTGCAAAAATAAAAGACAAATTTTAAAATAAATCTCTAATTTTACATTTACTAATTGGTAATTTTACAGTGGGATCCCGTAATTAGGGCTGTTATACGAACCGAGCTGGCTCGAGCTCGGCTCGGGCTCGGCTCGTGAAAGCTCGAGCTCGAGTGAGCTCGAGGTGAAGCTTGAGTCGAGCCCGAACCGATTGTCAAGCTCGTTTTTGTTATCGAGTCGACCGTGTTCGGCTCGTTTAGCTCGTTAAAAGCTCGAGTTCGGCTCGATAAGCTCATTAAAATTGAATTTTTGTTTTCGAACGGCTCGAACTCAGCTCGATAAGCTCGAATTCGGCTCGATAAGCTCGTTAAGACCATGTTTTTCTTTAAAAAATGTCTAAGCTCGAGCTCGGCTCGTTAAAACTCGATTTCGATATCGACTCGAATTGTTCGCGAGCAGCTCGCGAGCGAGCTCGATTCGACTCGAGCTCGAACAAGCAAGTGGGGTCGAGCTCGAGCTCGATAAAAGCTCAAGCTCGATAATTTTTAAACGAGCTCGAGCTCGACACCCCAAAGCTCGACTCAGCTCGGCTCGTTTACAGCCCTACCCGTAATTTACTCGTTTACACATAATA
Source organism: Campanula takesimana (assembly GCA_026119855.1). Classification (NCBI taxonomy): domain Eukaryota; kingdom Viridiplantae; phylum Streptophyta; class Magnoliopsida; order Asterales; family Campanulaceae; genus Campanula; species Campanula takesimana. The sequence continues at coordinate 90,819 of JAOWBW010001033.1, read as the reverse complement.
CCATAAGTTCTTTTTTGAACTCTATAATACATACCACAAGCTTATAAATTGAATATCAATGGGGTGGATTAGGGTGCGGCGGTCTTACACCGTGAGACTGGCCAACCCGCCAACCCATTTCGCGGCCTGCCCGCTTCGCTTAGGATCCACGCCTCTCAGCTGTCAGCGCACCCTCCCAGCACGCGACACGTGGCAGTCATTAATTAAAAACCTCCAACAACTTAAAAATGTAACATCTTGATATTGTGAAGTCGAAAAAGATAATCCGAAAACACAGCTGTGTTCGTCTCGACGAGACGAATCAAACTAGATAGGTTATGATATGGCTTTCAATTAATTTTTTAAAATCATATTTTTTAACCCACAAAAAAATTGAGTTGCTCGTCGCCTGAGATTTAACACTTTTTGTGAAAAATGTAACAGTATAGGCTTTAAAAAGTAACACTTTATTGTTAAATGTAATAACAGTTTTGTAGAAAAATAAATAAATAGCTTGATAGTTTGTTTAATTAGAAAAAGTAATAATTAACATGTTATAGAATATATACTCCCTCCGCCTAGCTCACTTGAGACGTATTTCCATTTTGTTCCACCCCAGCTCACTTGAGACCTCCCTAAAACAACAAACTTTTAATAATTTTATACTGAATCTACCTGACCACTCATTTTCTCTCTTCATTTTCCTCCCTAAATTTATTCAACCAACACTACTATATACCCCACTCACTCACTCTCTTCACTTTCTACCATACATTTTTCTTATTTTATTTTTTCTTTTCCCCTTAGTTATTGTGCCCACCTCTTAGATCTCAAGTAAGATGAGACGGAGGGGGTATATGATATAATTGGTTATAAAAATGAATGTAATAGTTTTTATAGAGCAAATGTTACCTTTTTTAGTGTAACTGTTATATTTTAATAATAACAATAATAATAATTTTTAATAAATGAATGTAGTAGTTTTTTTTCCTCAAATGTAACAGTTTTTATTCAGAAATGTAACCATAATATTGCAGAAATAGATTAAGGATAACATAACATTGTCAACAAAAACTAGTGTTACTTTTTATAATAATTGAATGTAACATTTGTTCTCAATTGTAACAATTTTTATTCTGAAATGTAACATTTCTTTTTGCAATGTAACCTTTTTGTAAAATAAAAAGGTAATATTTACTCTATAAAATTGTTATATTCATCTATATAGCAAATTATAATCATATATGCACTTTGTTATACTTCAATTATTACTTTTTATAGCGACAAAAACTATCAAACTATTTAAATTTTTCTGCAAAATTGCTGTTACATTTTACAATAAAAGTGTTACTTTTTAATGACTAAACTGTTACTGTTTTTATTATAAAAACATGTTATACATTTTAATAAGAGTAAATTTAAGTATTTTTTTTTGTACGTGGGGGTGGGGCTGTGTTGGTGGGTGGGTGGTGGTGGAGGAGGAGGTGTTAAAAGATAATTTTAATATGAGTTAAAAAAAAAGTTTCTTTCTTTATTTTATTTTTTTTTGGGTGGGGGGTGGGTGGTGGGGGAGGGAAATTAAAGTTGGAGGGTAGGGTGGTGTGGGGTGGGCTGTGTTGGTGGGTGGGTGGTGGAGGAGGAGGTGTTAAAAGATAATTTTAATATGAGTTAAAAAAAAGTTTCTTTCTTTATTTTATTTTTTTTGTGGGGGGGTGGGTGGTGGGGGAGGGAAAGTAAAGTTGGAGGGTAGGTTGGTGTGGGTTGGGGATGAGATGGATGGAGAGTGTGGGGTCGGAGGTGGAGTGGGTAGCGTGGGGTTATATGGAGATCGAGTTGGGTGTGTGAGTGTGGGTGTGAACATTTTCCGTAGAATGACTTACGGAGGAGAAATCCGTAAGTTGTTTTACTTAAAAAAGTGTGAAAACCGTTTTTCGGAAAACATTTTCCCTCAAACAAACGGATTCTAATTCTGCCATTATTCTAAGAAAAAGAGATGTTGGATGATAAAATTGCTATGAAAAATGGAACTTCAAACCTTAATGTGAGAAAATTAAAACAGCTAACTCCTAAGTGAGTACAACATATGATATAGAACTCATGAGGACAGTAAGATGAGATTAACCTAAATGCCCACACTTAATACAAAGGTGAAAAAAAAGGTCTTGTGTTTGTCCTATAGAAGATTTGTTTCTATTTGTTAAAAAGTGGTAACTGATCAGTCCTACCATCTATGTGACTTAGTGAAAAACATTTACAAAATGGTGAAGTTTGGAGGGTTCCATTTGTAGGCATATGCAGGATGGATTTTCAGTGTTATCACTTGGAGTAGTTACATAGTTTCATGTGAAGCAACAAATTTCAACCTTGTCTTTAGTCCTTGTATCTGTCCCATGATGTGTGTCTTGTGTGTTTGTTTGTGTTGTTTTTTTTGGGATTTGTGTATAAGTTTTGAGGTCAACTTAAGTTGAATGTTTAAGTTGAATGTTTATGTTTATTGAATCTTGGTAGCTAGGTAGGTACACATTGTTGATACAGTCTAAATTTTGAGAGTTGTTATTAACGAAAAACCCGTTTTACATTAAAATGTAAGAGGTGGAAAAACGAGTTTTCATAATTAATTATTTTAATATTATCATATGTCTCTTCTAGTGTGTTGAAAAGTGTTTGCATTCTAATATAATATTTATAAAACACTCAACCGGCACTTATCAACATTCAAACATGCACTTTTAATGATAGTGTTAAGGACTGTATGGACAGTCTAAATATACTTAAGACAAAAGTAGCTCCGCCCCTGAGGCATAGTTGGTTTCAGGCAACTGTATGGACAGTCTAAATATACTTAGCCATATAGTAAAAGAAGTGAAATGCTGCCCACCACGGAGTATCTTAGCGATAAAGGGGTGAGGGATGGTAAGAGAGGTTTTGTGATCGAGTGGTGGGAGGGGCAGCTTGGTGACAAGTGATGTAAGTCCTGTGTGGATATTCACTTTGAAGCCAATTACTAACTTGGTGACTGCGATTAGACCCAAATTTACCTGTCTATAGATATGAAATGGTGGTTTATAGACCCTTATATTATGGGGGCGCAAGCCCCGAACCTAACTTATATATATATATATATATAAAAAAGAAGTGAAATGCTTGATAAAAAAACTGGTAATTCTGACAGTTATGCTTTCTTTGACTTTAACAAATAAAGATCTCCAAAGTTCAAAACATACCTAAAATAGTTGTTAAGATAAGGCCCAGTTTTATATACAAAGATTACTATATTGCCACATGCAAAAGCAATGTTAAGATTTTTAAACAAAATTACTCTGCTACTTAACTTTGACTTTTTGTGTTACTCAATGCACTTGTTACCCCCATCTCGTCCATTTTGAGTAGAAATGCTAAGGGGTCAATTTTATTTCTATTTTCTTTATACAGAAAGATAGTCCGCTTTTGATTTTTGACGGTCAATACATGTGAACTTTGACCAAAGATTATTATCAATCTAATCATCCCAATAAAATTTTAAAATTTGTGATTGATAAATCATTTGATGGTTAATCAATAACAAGTTTTAGAATTTCACATGGATATGGATGGTTAGATTGAAATTTATATTTAGTCAAAGTTCACTTGTATTGACCATCAAAAATCAAAAGTGGACCATCTTTCTGAGACGGAGGGAGTATAAGATTGAAAAAAAGATGGAGTTCAAAAGATCAGACTGTGTTTATCCATTTATTGATAAAATTAAATTGTTAAGATTAAGATGGGTTCAAATCATGTTGTGTTCAGATTCAAATTCTCTATATGAATAAGATAATGCAATATTGATTACAAAGGTTAAAAAAAAACACACACATTTTAAAGTCAACATAGTAAAAGGGAACGCAACAAGTTGTCTGGTTTGTTACTAGTGTCACTTGTCACGTATCAATAATAATTTTTAAAGTTTTATAAATGAATAAATCATTATTCAAAATTTATTTAAAATGTAGAGTGAATACATAAAAAAATACTGAAAATACTCCCCCTGTTTTAGAAAGATAGTCTTATTTTGACTTTTTATAGTCAACAAAAATAAATTTTGACCAAATATTGGTGTCAATTTAATGATCACAATGAAATTATAAAAATTGTTATTAATAAATCACTTAATGATTTATTAATTACAAATTTTAGAATTTCACTATACTGATTAGATTGTCACCAATAGTTAGTCAAAGTTCATTTTTGTTAATCATAAAAAATCAAAATGAAAGGAGTATCATTTTGAGACATAGAAGATACATAAAATATGTTCTATGTAGAGGATTGTGAATTGAAGAGTGAAGTTGAAGTCTCCATTTAAGTAGAGACACAAATACCAATCTATCCATCTCTTCTCATTGTCATTAACTTCTCTCAACACAACACATTCCCTTTCCTCCATCATCATCACCACCATCATCATCATCATCATCATCCACACTCTAAATTAACATTCTTTCTCAATGGACTACTCATTCCACCTTGAAAACCCATTACACCACCACCACCATAACCACTCCTCCGGTGATGACCAAGACAAATTCACTACCCTTTTCAACATGGAATCTCACCACATTATCCCCCTCTCAAACTCCATTTATTCCGGCACCTCCTCCTCCTCCGTTCGCCTTCAAATCATGTCCAATATCAACCAATTATCTCTCTCTTTCGACCATTTTGTCCCTTATCTCGCCATCAATTACCTTGACCGATTCCTCGCTACCCAATCCGTCCCTGTAATTTCCAATACTACACGAAAAAACTGTCTCATTTGACAAGTCAAACTTTTACGAAATATTGATTATGTTTTAATTGCTTGCAAGTTTTTAAAACTACATTTAAATCTATAAATATTGTCTTTTTTAAATAAGACAAATCTAATCTGAGTTCCAATATTTTAGGAAGGGAAGCCATGGATCTTGAGGTTAATTGCGCTATCTTGCGTTTCCTTAGCATTGAAGATGAGGAAAACAGAGTACTCTGCTTCTGACAATCAGGTTACTTATTTCTCTATAACTTTATTAACTTACTCCCTCCGTCTCAAAATGAATGTTGATCGACATTAATTTTGGGACGCAGGAAAACTAGAGAGTGGGTGATTGAAATGACTGATATTAAATCAAATGGACCTCATTTTACAATGCAGAATGATGGGGGAGGAATTATCTTTGATTCGCAAACGATTAAACGAATGGAATTGTTGATACTCGGAGCTCTTAAATGGCGTATGCGTTCAATCACCCCCTTCGCTTTTGTTGATTTCTTCGTCACCATGTTTAAATTTAAGGACATGCCTTCTTGTCAAGCACTCAAAGATAGAGCCATTGAAATCATTTTGAAAGCTCAAAATGGTATGTGTTGATGATTGTACTGTAAAATAAAGCAGTTTAATTACATTTTATTTTATGTTCGTTTTGTCCCTCGAGATTGTGGATTGAAAATGACAACCTTTAATTTTTATTTCAGGATTAAAATGTTATGAATTCAAGCCATCAATAGTTGCAGGGTCAGCTCTTCTATTTGCTTGTCATGAGCTATTTCCATTGCAATTTCCATGCTTCAAGAATGCAATATCAAGTTGTTCGTACGTTCATAAGGTAAAAATACAAGCTAAACCATTTTCTCACTAGTTAATACTCCCCTGTCCCAGAAAAATAGTCCCCCTTTTTTCATTGTTACTACGAAGGAACTTGGAGCAATATCTAAGGCAACTTTTAGTTATCCTAACGAAAAATTTAAAAATTGTTATTGATACACCATTATCATTACTATCAATACCAATTTTTAGATTCTAATTAGTACAATAAAAAGTAGTCTTAAATATTGCTCAAAGTTCCTTCGTAGTAAAAAACAAAAAAAGATGGACTATCTTTCCGAGACAGAGGGAGTATAAAACAAGGTATAGTGATGCAAATCCTGGATTCAAACTAAATGGATAGCAGTTCCGACAGTGGCCGTTTAAATCCATATTTGAGGGTACAATGGTCTTTTTACCTCTCCATTCCCACCCGTTAGATTCGTTTGAGCTTAATTTGGGCCCTTTGTACACTGAACTGACTGGTATGCAGTTTGGAGCGCGCACACGCTCCATTTCCACATGTGTTGATTGGCATTTGGCAGTAAGCTATTTAGCGGTGGGCCCTGTCATTTAATGTTATAAAGCACCAATCTACGTTTGCCAACTAGGATTTCCTAACAAGTTTTTTGTGGGACATTTTTTAATTCTAACATTGTTCTATTTCTATTATAACATGTCTTACATGCTAACGATTGTTATGTTAATATCGTTGCAGGATGATTTTGATAAATGTTACAAACTGGTTCAAGAAATAGTGATGGACGACGGGTACGAGTCTATACTACTACTAGATACATTATCAAGTTCAAGCACGCCGGTTACGAGCACCGAGACTGAGATTGAAACTGAGACTGAGACCGAGACTGGTGGGAGCGAAACTCAAACCATAATAAAGAGGCGGAAGATTAAATGTTTTGGAAGCCAAAACTCATTTCAGCTTTCTCAGATTCAACAGTGCTAAAAAGATGCAATTTAGAGTGGTGGTTTCTTGGAGGGCTACACCAGCATTGTGTCTGCGCATAAAACAACGAAAAATTAAATTGAATTTAGGTAATCTTGGAGAGTTTTACTATACTGCAACTAGTTGTATCCCCCACCCACTCAAAGAAAGTGAATTGGAAAAGAAGAAGAAGAGAGAGAATAATAAAAAAAAAAAAAAAAAAAGGAAATTTCTTTACTTTATTGTTTAGCTTTTGCCTATTTTGTTTGACTTAAATACTCTTTTTAGTCTCTAACTTTTTTTTTTTTTTTTTTTTTTCCTTTTGGTTCCCGAGCAATTTTTTTTTTCTTGATTTCGTCCTAATCGTATGCATTCCAGAGACAATGACCATGTTGTCCTACCGTCATTTGCCGTCCATTAATCAGTTAAATGTGCTGATGATCTGGAATCAGTTATGCTTAGGTGGAAACTTTTAATTAAAAAATCTACTAATGTGAAATTGTAAGGAGAGAAAGTGTAAATATCATACATAAGTATTAAGGATAGGGTGGGGCTATTACCAACTACATATTTGGCTTATCCACTACATTCACTATTATGATTTATTCTTTTGACATAATTGCCCTCAAACACATTCTAACTATTTATGGTTTCCTTTTCTTTTGGTAAGGTTGCTTTGTTATGTTTATCTTCCGTAATTATTTTCTATCATGCCATACATAGAAATTTTTATGATGCAAATTCTATATTGATGAGAAAATATTGTATTGAAGACTATTATTCAACTCTCGCTATGCTGTTATATAAGCAACAAACTGCAAAATTCTATTACTTACGTTTTTTTGCTTTTCTACCTTGATTTTGTTTTGTTTTATTGTTCTTAATGTTTGCAATGTAAATTAGAAAAAGAAGTGTATAAATTATTGAAATTGAAATAGTATGTCAATGACTTTCTGAGAACAGATGTTACCTCAAGTGTTAGGTAACACCCCAGGTAACACACCTGACGGACAGAAAACACATACACAAAAATAAAAGAGTTTTGCAGCGGAAAATTAAATAGCACAAGAGATATATTTTTCTCAAGTTATATAAATATAACTTGAGATTGCCCTTAGGCGAAAACTTTATATTTAATAAGTGTACCAAATACAAAGTCAAAAGGTTTCCTATAACTAATATGATATACTCTCTATGGAACCAAACTAAGAACAAAGTACAAGATTCTATCCTAACCAAAACTTACTCAAACCCGAAGTATTTGAGTGATAAAAGAGTGTATGGGAGAAAGAATCTTAAAGAAGCCAAGAGTACTTTGATCTTTGTGCTATGGATGTGTGTGATATTTTTGGCTCGTCTTCAATGTCTTCATCCAAGCACTTTATATAGCCACAAATACTTGGAGGTACATAAAGAAACAGCCATGGGCTGTTGTAAACGTGTGAGGAGAGTGGGAGATCATGTGTGAACTTCTTCTCCACAATCCAAGCTTGACTCGGTCCAACTTCCATAATTATCTCAACCGAATTATTCTTGCCCAAGTCTAAGCTTATCCTTCTTGTACTCCATGCTTCCCCTGCCTTGTACTTCATCCATTTGATCAGCAACAAACCTTGGACCCGGTCTTCTCCATATTTAACATATTTAACACATATTAAATATGTTTGTAACTCCCTCATTTACTCGGCTTTTATGAGTAATTCTCCATCAATTTATTCTTCACGTTTTTAGCTCCTAAAATAACTTTATAATTACCTGAAATATGGACCAACATCTAGACAATAATATTAGGACATTAGTATAAAATTATATTAGAAAGAAATGTCAAATTACAAAGTATTTTCGTCACAGCACTTAGACTGTCAGTGTCAACATCTGAGGTAACACCTCTGCCTGCACTAACAATCTCCCCCTTAATTTGAGATTTCTTTCCAATCTCCTATGTGTTGGTGCCTGCAAAAACAAGTTAGCCATATAACAGTATAATAGAGCAATTCACCAATGATTAACTCCCCCTTAATCATGGAGTTAACCGAAACAACAAAGATTTACTTAATATACTAATTGTAAAGTAGAACCATGTTTAAAACAATTAGTAGTTTAAAACAAAAAGTAAATCAAAGTTTTAAAATCCACAAAACCACAAGTCATAAACCAAAACATAACCACCAAAGTATTAAAGTTCTAAATTAAGAACTAAAATATAAATTGTTTTAAAAACCAAACCACCAAAAACGAAAATTGTTTTTGAAACCATTCAAAAGTACCATAAAAGCCATTGGCAATATCAACCTTTAAACAAGGTTATTCTTCTTCTTATTCTTGCTCTCCATCATCTGGCTCATCACTAGTACCAGCATCTCCAGTAGCATCTTCAGCAACACGAGCTGTACCAATATCACCAACAGCATCAATAGCAGCACTAGTACCAGCACCAACATCTCCCCCAGGTTGGGAAGAAATAAAATTAATGAAGTCGATGGTGTCTTCTTTAAATGCCGGAAGAAGAGGTTTTTCTTTTGGGTTTCTTGGTGGCGGTAACAGGTGGTTAAGAGGCAGTCACACGGTTAGGGTAGATTGGACTGAAGTAGCAATCATGGAAGGATCATCAATGGACATGGTCATAGATGGAGAGATATTGGAAACCATGAGAGATATGTCCATAGGTGAAGTAACACCCGAGACAACACCCGGTGACTCCTCTTGAGGTACGGATTGGTTAGGATTTTAGGAAGGTGAAGGCATTGTTGAATTTTGAGAGGTAGAAAAGGTGAATTTTTTGAGAAGGGTTTTGAGAATTTTGGTAAGGTTGCTGTGAAAGAGAAAAAGTGATGAAGATGAGGGAGTATATAGGTGCGTTTGAGAGAGAAAGAGAGAGTAAATAGGGATATGATTTTAGGAGGTTAAGGAATGTGAATTAGGAGACGAAATTAATTTAAACTTAACTCGTATCATCTAAATTAACTAAGATCCCTATTTTTACTCACATTTAAACTATCCTAATTAAACTCTCCCTATTTACAAGCACACAAAACCAACTCCCTACACATCCGTTTTTTTTTTTTTTTTTTTTTTTTTTTTTTTAATAAAGAAAACGAAAATAAGAAAAAATAAGAAAAACAAACGGGTAAAAAGAAGAAGTAACCGATCCCTCAAAAATTGAAGATAGACTCCATGATTTTAGGGATTTAGTTACTTGAAAATTTTACCTCAAATAAAAAGGATTTGTTTAAAACTTTTTCAAAATTGTAAACTCTTTGAATAATAAAAAGACTTTAAAACTTTGAAAATTTAATAAACAAATTCGAAAATAAAAGAATAAAAAACTAATGTAGCACACACTAATATGTTAATGGCAACGATGGTAACACTTAAGATATCATTCGTGATAAACATCCCTTGATAAATTTAAAACAAGACATTTTAAGGCAAGCCTCATTTTTAAAACACTTGAGGCAGAGATATGCTTCTTTAATAAGCAATTGAGGCTTAACAAGCTTTTTCTTTATTTTCAAGTATTTCAAACATAACAAGCTTGTTTTTAATTTAAGCATTTTTTAAACATATTAACACTTCTTTATCTACAAGGAAGCATCGTAGTAGCGAGCTCCGTGCCCCGAGTCCTTATAAAGTGTAAATATGCTTAGGTGATTTGTACCTTTCAAGTAAGATACATTGTAGCTGCGAGCTCCATGTTCCTAATACTTAGTACAAGTCACAAGATAACATCTCTCTTTGGCAAGAGTGCATCGTCGTAGCGAGCGCCGTGCCCCGAGCTACTAAGGAACTATTATCTTAGCTTTTTAGCCTTTATGCTTCTAATTTCATCAAAAAGTTAGTGACTTTGTCACTTTTGAGTACAAAGGGAATTTTATCAAAGATGTTACCTTGAGTGTTATCCTACCATAACAAAAAGGTCAGTATGTGCCACCGTCAATGGATAGAAAAAGCTACCCACTGACAGATTTAAAACAGAGAAACATAAAAAAATTTGATTTTTTTAATAAAAAATAAAATATTATACAACAACAAAGATGATCCAAGGGGTTTAAACAAGACACGGAACAAGAGACTTCTTCAAGTTAGAAAATCTCTTATGGTTAAAAACTTGAATTAAATATTCATCTTTCAAAAAAATATTTTTAGAATCAAGCATAGAAAGAAAACATGAATGGTTTACCATGTCTCGATAATTAACCTGTTCTTTACCTCTAGTTTGTATCCCTTCGTCTAATCTCCCTATCACTTGGGATATAGGATGATTCTTTTGAATCTTCAACGGGGGAACTCTTCTGACGGGATCATCTACTCTATTGGAGTCCTCATTATTTTCATTTTCTGCAACTGGACTGACTTCTGGTGTTATCTCTGGTGTTGCCTCAGGTGCGGTAACACTGGGGCCAACATCTGGTCCAGCACTTATGACAAAATCTGGTCCAACATAAATGTCAAATTCACTTTGAGGTTGTTCCATCTGTATCATGAGAGGATAATCACCTGGTTTATCTGTAACACTTAACAGATCGTCAAAAACAATGTTCACATATTCTTGAATAGTTCCCAAGCTTAAATTATACACTCGATATGCATGATTGTCTTGAGAATATCCAAGAAAAATGCCTTTATCACTCTTAGAGTAAAACTTAGCTAAGTAATCCCAGTCTTTTAATATGAAACATACACACCCAAACACATGGAAGTAATGTACATGTGGTTTCTTCCCATTCAAAATCTCATAGGGTGTCATTGTTAAACCAGGTCTTAGAAAGACTCTATTTGAAATGTGACAAGCCGTGCTCAAAGCTTCAGCCCAAAATCTTTTTGAAATCCGTTTTGAAAATAACATGACACGGGCCATATCAAGCAATGTCCTATTTTTCTTTTCGGCTACCCCATTCCGTTGATGTGATTTTGATACCGAAAAATCATGGTTTATCCCCTTTTTCTTACAAAAGTATAAAAGGAAACATTTGCAAATTCTTTTCCATGATTAGATCTTATACGAAAAATAGGTGAGCAAAACATGTTTTTGATTTTGGAGTGCAAGAGTTTAAATTTATCTAAAGTTTCAGATTATTCTCTTAGGAAATATACCCATGAAAACTTAGAGAAATCATCAACTATAATAAAAATATACCTCTTACCTCCCAGGCTTTGTACCTCGATTGGACCCATCAAGTCCATGTGCAAAAGCTGAAAACAATGTGTTGTCCCGAAGTGTTGCTCTTGGTGTTGGGCAGCACACTGGGTAACACGAGTCTCCTCATTTTTAAGGCAGTCTCCACAAACCATTTTGTTCTTAAGATTCAATTTAGGGACTCCTTTGACAGCCTCAAACTTGATAATGTTCTTCAAGTTTCGATAATGGGCATGTCCAAACTTTTGATGCCACAATGTTGTAACATCTATTTTTGCCAAATGGCACACCTGTTTGTCTTCAACAAGATAACAATTGTCACTTGATCTAATTCCTGTCATCACACAATTGTTAGTACAATCAAAGACTTCACAAGTATTTTTATTGAATTTCACCTCTAAGTTGTCATCACAAAGTTGGCTAATACTAATTAAATTAGCTAGAAGCCCATCTACATATAAGACATTCTTTAAGGCAGGAAAACCAGTCACATTTAGTGTCCCTTTTCTTATTATATTGCTTTTACTTCCACCACCATAAGTAACACAACCTCCTTGAAACGATTCATAGTCTTTCAAAAATAATTTTGTTCTCGTCATGTGACGTGAACATCCACTGTCAAAGTACCATGATCCTTCAATATTTGTTTTTAAGGAAGTGTAAACAACATCGCATCTCAATTTAGATTTAGGTTTCCATGACTTCTTTTTTATGTTTTTGACCTTCTGACAGAATGTGTTATCTGGAGTGCTGGGTAACACTTCAGGTAACACAGAATGACTGGATTGTTTCTTTGAAAGAGTATTACACTTATTTTTAAAATGACCAGAGGTGTGACAGTATTGACACACTTTTCTTTTGTCAGAAGAGTCATTAGAGAAAGAATTTTGATCAAAAGCACGTTCATTCACAAAACATATTTCATGTTCATCACAACTCAAAGAAGAAATAATTTTATCTAATGATTCTCAGAAACCAATACCTGCTTTGAGAGGCTTACTCAAATTGAGAATCTCATCCAGTTTGGATGATCCGGTGTTGATTTTCTTCAAGGTGGTTTCGGCTAAAGTCAATTTGGCCTTGACTTTCTCTAGCTCGGCATCCCTCTTGGATGCTTGAACTTCCAAGCGAGTCAAGTAGGCCTTGAGTCCATCATTCATCTTGGTTAAAGTTTTAACCATTTTGTTCTCTTTCTTCCATTCCTTGAGCAACTCCTCATAAAGGTTCTTTAACCCAGCAATGAGTTCATTTTTGCTCAGCTCATCCTCTTGTGAACTTCCTGCATCAATGTTAGTGGAAACCATGAAACAAACATCGTTAGTTAAACTGAAATTGTTATACCTGAATGGTGTGGTCTCAGATGTTATCTCGGTGTGTATAACATCTGTGGTAACATGTTCAGTCTCCGAGTCACTTAATGTGACAAACATGTTCGTTTGGTCAGGTTCTACCTCCTGGACTGGTCCCTCATCTTCATTATCACTCAGGGATACCCATAGGTTCTTTCCCTTCTTCCGTAGAGTATTGGCACACTCATTTGCGTAATGACCCCATCCCGAACAAGCATGACATTGAATTGAATCAATGTATTTGGGATCAGACCTTGATTGATTTGAGGATGCTCTACGCATAGGGGCTGACTTTTGAGTAGATGGGAACGTCCTTCTTGGCATCGAATCATACACATTGGTTTTTTGCTCCTTTCCTTTTACCTGCATCTTTTCATTGTTAAACTTTTTAACCATATCATTATATTTTCTAGCAAGTAAAGCAACACTGGCATTTTCATCCAATTCTTCAAAAATTTCATCTTCATCTTTTGAAAAATCTGAGGATTGCACTTTCAAAGCAATATTTTTTCCTTTAGAAGCCTCACTTTGTTCAAGGAGATTTGACTCAAAATTTTTTAAAATGCTCATTAAAGAATTGATGTTCATGGTAGAAAGATTGTGAGCTTCTTCAATAGATGAAACTTTCATATTGAATCTCTCGGGAAGAGTTCGAATAGCTTTTGAAACAAGTTGTTTGTTGGTAAAAGGTTCACCCAAAAGTTGACACTCATTTGCAATATCAAACAATTTTTCAAAATAAGATGAAATAGTTTCATTATCACTCATCCTCAACCTTTCAAATTTTCCAGTGAGAGTTCTAAGCTTATTTTCATGCACACTAGTATCACCTTCACAAAACATTTGCAAAAAGTTTCCCATGCTTCTTGAGCAGTGGAACTATTTTGAATAAGTTTGAAAATATGCATATCAACTCACTCAAAAATAGCATTAAGTGTTTTTTTATTGAAATTCGCTAGATTAATCTCTTCATTAGTCCACTCAGATTCAGGTTTGACTTGTACGTCACCATCTTCATCTGGAGGTAACATAGGAAGAGAGTAACCATTTGTTATAGATCGCCAAGCCCGAAGATCAATTGATTTGATATGCGAGCGTAGGCGGATCTTCCAATAAGCATAATTCGAGCCATCTAAAACAGGAAGACGTTTCTGATTGGGATTAGCAGGATCGAAAGCCATGACAAACTGGAACGAACCACTTAGTATATCAAGTGACCGGGCTCTGGTGCCAATTGAAAATGTTTGTCAAAAGCTTTCTAAGAACAGATGTTACCTCAAGTGTTAGGTAACACCCCAGGTAACACACGCTGACGGACATAATACACACACCCGAAAATATAAGAGTTTTGCAGCGGAAAAATAAATAGCACAAGAGATATATTTTTCTCAAGTTATATAAATATAACTTGAGATTGCCTTTAGGCGAAAACTTTATATTTAATAAGTGTACCAAATACAAAGTCAAAAGGTTCCCTATAACTAATATGATATACTCTCTATGGAACCAAACTAAGAACAAAGTACAAGATTCTATCCTAACCAAAACTCACTCAAACCCGAAGTATTTGAGTGATAAAAGAGTGTATGGGAGAAAGAATCTTAAAGGAGCCAAGAGTATTTTGATCTTTGTGCTATGGATGTGTGTGAAATTTTTGGCTTGTCTTCAATGTCTTCATCCAAGCACTTTATATAGCCACAAATACTTGGAGGCTACATAAAGAAACAGCCATGGGCTGTTGTAAACGTGTGAGGAGAGTGGGAGATCATGTGTGAACTTCTTCTCCACAATCCAAGCTTGACGCGGTCCAACTTCCATAATTATCTCAACCGAATTCTTCTTTCCCAAGTCTAAGCTTCTCCTTTTTGTACTCCATGCTTCCCATGCCTTGTACTTCATCCATTTGATCAGCAACAAACCTTGGACTTGGTCTTCTCCATATTTAACATATTTAACACATGTTAAATATGTTTGTAACTCCCTCATTTACTCGGCTTTTATGAGTAATTCTCCATCAATTTATTCTTCATATTTTTAGCTCCTAAAATAACTTTATAATTACCTGAAATATGGACCAACATCTAGACAATAATATTAGGACATTAGTATAAAATTATATTAGAAAGAAATGTCAAATTACAAAGTATTTTCACCACAGCACTTAGACTGTCAGTAGCAACATCTGAGGTAACACCCCTGTCTGCACTAACAGAAATGTAAATTAGAAATACACAATTCATAACATTGATAAGCATTTTTATTGTTATCTCAATATTTTCAAGTATTTTTCAAAAAAAAAAAAAAAATTGAATGAGAACTAATTGATCGTGTGAAATTAAATTTTATTCTAAAAAAATTAAAGATCGAAAAATACAACTATAAATTAAACTAAAAACCCAAGCTGAAAGAAAAATTAAAAGAGAAATGATTATTAAAAGTTCTTCTTTGTAGGAGATATAAGTATTTCAAAAACTCATAAATAATTAATTAATTAAAAATTTAACAAAATATCTTAAAAAGAAAAAACTAAATTTAGTGAATAAGTAATATTTTTGGTAGCATAATTCATTATAGAATGCTTTATTAATTCATTATAAACGAATGATTATGTCTATATACAAAAAGAGGAAGAATAATTATGTCCACTTAAAATATTTTGTAGTGGATAAGTAAAATTGTAGTGGCAATAGCCCCTCCCTTAAGTATAACTCTAAAATGCTAAAACAAAACTAAGATGATAAAAAAATAGTCAATTTGTATTAACATTAAACAAGTCTTTATTAAGGAAACATTAATATTTCATGTCAATTTTTTTTAAACAGACATCAAACTGACTATCTCCTGCCAATTTTTTTATCAACAAAAATAGCTTATATTTATTTAAAAAGTATGATTATTGGGTTTCGTTAATGAGTTATTTTTTATTGTTATGTTTGAAGATTAATTCTTTTGATATTAATTTTGATTTGATATTCAAACAATCAATTCCATCTCTATATCTATCACTGTTTAATCACCACAACCACCACCCATGATCCACCACCGTTAACACCACCCACCAATACAAAGCACCACCAGAATCCTCAACAGTCACCTTTGCCTTCACCATCCCCACGTTATTTGATATGGTAGGAAAAAAAGACATCTAATTCTCCGGCAAGATCTTAAGACGAGAAGATGATGATAAAGTCTGAGGTTCCATCACAAAACCAATTGGCAGTGTGAGGAGTGGCTTGGAATCTTTATATAGTTAATTCATGACTAGTTAATTCTTGATGTGGGATGTCTCTAACACGCCCCCTCACGTGTAGCTGGGCTTTGCCAAGGCTTACAACATGGACTTATCAATCGGGTGGTGCGGAGCAACATCGTGGGCCGTTGGGCCTGCACATGTAACGGGCCAGCTCTGATATCATGATAATGTCTGAGGTTCCATCCCAAAACCAATTGGCAATGGGAGGAGTAGCCCACGATCATTATATAGTCAATGCATGACTAGTTAATTTTCGATGTGAGATAATGTCTCTAACATGCCCAAACAAGGTGGTGCGGAGCAACATCGTGGGCCGTTGGGCCTACACGTGTAACGGACCAGCTCTGATACCATGATAAAGTATGAGATTCCATCCCCAAAACCAATTGGCTATGTAAGGAGTAGACCAGGATCTTTATATAGTCAATGCATGGCTAGTTAATTTTCGATATGGGATAATGTCTATGACACGCCCCCTCACGTGTATCCGGGATTAGCCAAGAGCTTACAACGTGGACTTATTAATCGAGTGATGTGGAGCAACATCGTGGGCTTGCACGTGTAGCGTTACATTGACAACAATGATAGGCTTCTTGAGAGAAATTGTTAAAGCTATTATTTTCAATGGTAAGAAGGTCACAATGATTAACATAATAGGGCTTCTAGAAAATAAGTTCTTGGAATGTATTCTTGTTAATAGTGACAAAAGTCACAATGATAAAAACAATAGAGCTTCTTTTGAAATCTATTGTTGTGAACATTGACAAACATCACAATGACTAAATTAAACTATATGGCTTGTTGGAAGAAGTTGTTAAATGTTAAAACCTAATAGTGAATGAGTAATGTCATAAATATATAAACAATAGGACTTCTTGAAGGAAATTGTTAAATCCTTTTGTTGTCGATGATGACAAATTACACAAAATATTTAGAAGAAGGGTTTGTAAAGAAATTGTGAAATTTTGTGAATGAGAATGTGAATTTCTCTAAATTTGAGGTACTCCAAGAAGATATCGGTAAAATTTGGAATAATTAACATCAATTTATTATTTCATCAAGAAATTAAGTGTTGGGTTGTGGAGACAAAACCTAGAAAAAAAATAAAATTTAATTTGAGTCATATAAGAATTAATGGGATTCCTTGTTTGATTAGGTTAAAATTTAATTTTGCTTTAGATTCCTTGTTTAAGTGGATTTAGGAATTTTATTATTTTGGGTTTCCTACTTAGTTTAGATTTTGGACGTGTTGCCTACATACACCAAGTGATTGTCATAAACATTGTACACACGTGATGCGAATAAAAAATAGTCAGAGAGAATCTGTTAGTCACAAAGAAGCCGTTGGAGTGCTGGCCCTTTAGGGGTGCCCTTAGGGGCATTCCGTGGATGGGTAGAAGCATATCTAGGGTTTTATGTGTGATGAGAGTGTTTACATGGAGAGGTTATCTCCTTGCGATATAGAATGTAAGATTTATTGTAAACAGACACAGATTGATGATATTAGTGAAATATTCTGGCTTGGCAATGCACCCAGAGGTAGTCATTGTTGTGACGAACTAGTTTAACGAATATTTTGTTCTTTCTTGTTGTTTACTTTCATGTTAATGTTATTCATATGCGTGGTTGTTGTGTCTCACTATTATCATAATTGTATGGGCAAGAACCGCACGAATATACCACGATTTCTACAAAATTAAGAGGTTATAAATATGAGTTGTTACAAGATATAAATTAGGTTAATTCTCCTATTGAATTAACAATTTATTCTTGGAGTGAATTCTCTAGTTAAGTTAGAGGATTTAATTTGTAACAAGTTACAATTTGGTGTTTAATTTTGAGATTTAAAACCAATGTTTTGGGGGAAGGATCCTTGTGTGGAAACAAATCTCCAACGGAATGTGATTGTTTCAAATATTCTGGCTCACCATAGTGAAGTTAGAAAATTTTGTTGGCCTTTACTTTAAGTTTTGTAAATAAAAGATGTTATACTTAACCACCTTAAACTTAGTTAGGTTTCTTAAGAAAATGCTATAAAGTTGGGTGAAAATGAGACATATGATCAAGCCGGAATGCGGTTAAAGCATGCGATTTTTTTTTGATTGAACTATATACACTTAACAGATTGTTGAATTCGTTATATTACATATATAGTACCAAAGAAATGGGGAATGAATTGTGGGAGTCTTTAAACTATAAATATGAAACCGAGGATGCGTGTGAAATGAAATTCATTGTAGGCCATTTCCTTGATTTTAGAATAGTGGACTCCATAAACATTGACAAGTCAAGTAGATGAAATGAAAATAGTCATTCATAAAACCCATGTTGAATGGATGGTGTTGAGTGAAATATTCAGCAATAATTGAGAAATTATTTTCTCTTGGAGAGATTTCAAGAATCACCTCAAGAATGTTGAGGTACTTGCTATTCGTCTTTGTGTTGGAAAATAGAATAGAGATTTCAAGAAGAAGTTGTCTAACACTTCTTGTGGTGAAAGAAAATATTGTGGAGCATACCGAAATGCTTAACGCAAAGATAAAGTTGGTCAAGCTTATTTGAAAAGTCAAACTCGTTTGAAAAGTCAAACTTGTTTAAATAAGCATATTTGTTTGGAAAGTTAAAGTCATTTGGAAAGACGTCAAACTTGTTTGAAAAGTTAAGCTTGCATGAAGAGACATCAAACTTGTTTGAAAAAGTCAATCTTATTTGAAATCAAACTTGTTTGAAAAGAGAAACTGATTGAAAAGTCAAACATATACCTTATGACTTGAGAGACAAAAGTAGATGTCATCAAGGATGATATTCATAATTTTTGAATGAATGAAATGAATAATGTATCAACCGATGAGTTGAATTAGTGATCAAAATTGAGAGTAGGTCTCTTCTATTAGTCACATTCCCTCATTCAAAAAGAAATTCAAATAAAATGAGAAATGTGTGTTGAGCTAAATATGTAAAGCAAAGCATAGTGATGTTTTGTGATATCAATAGATTGTTCATACACATGGTAATAATAACAATGCTATTATTATTAATATATATTAAGCGTTGTCTCTTTGAATTGAGAAGTTGGAAAAAAAATTATCAAAGAGATGATGAGAATGAAACACTAATCATTGTAGTGTGTGTATAATATGGGTTTGTACAAAAAATATCCACTTTTTACTCCCTCCGGTCACAAATATAAGCAAAAGTAACTAAAATCACACTTGTTAAGAAAGTAGTTAAATATAGTTAATTGTCTTGATTTTATAAT
This sequence comes from Campanula takesimana, assembly GCA_026119855.1. Classification (NCBI taxonomy): domain Eukaryota; kingdom Viridiplantae; phylum Streptophyta; class Magnoliopsida; order Asterales; family Campanulaceae; genus Campanula; species Campanula takesimana. Next base: position 71,300 of record JAOWBW010001033.1, on the reverse strand, counting down.
AAAAATATATTAAAATTACTAATATATCCTCATATTAAATGTGTAATAAATGTACACTTGTATTTGAAAAATGAGTTATTAATTAGGGGTATTTTGGTAAAAGAGTATTAAATACAGTTATATTTAATGTGTTTTGTATTGAAACCCAACTTTTTTGCTTATATTTAGGTAAAAAAAAAGGCCAAACTTTTTTGCTTATATTTGTGTCCGGAGGGAGTATATCTCTATCAAATAGCGTTGATGAATGAAATGATAACATTATAAAATTGTTATAATTAGGATTAACCCAAATATGTCGGGGTGAGTCTACTTTAGAAAATAAATACCTATTGAATATGTTACCCTGATAAAATAATGTAAACTCCATATGAAATATGGAAACATAGGCCTACATACACATTAAAAGTGGGGGTGGTTCACAAGTAAAAAGTCCAACATCAACTAAATGGATATTTGGGTACAAGATGGTGAAGTATGTAAATAATGAGTTTACATAGTGGTTGTTATATATGATTCAATGACTTTGAATATATATAAAACCAATGAATAAAATGGAAATCAAGTGTTGCTGTCAAGTTGATAAAAATGAACAATGATACTTTGAGTGAAATAGATCAAAGTGGTGCTTTGAATGAAATAGATCAAAGTAAAAGCTAGAATAATGTGTGCAAGTTAATAAAGTCATTAGATGACTTGAAACAAACACAAATATGATGACATCAAAAACTTAATTGTGCCATGAAAGAAAGTGAATTAATCAAATATGAAATGAGTGGTTTATGTCATATTATTGATTAATTATATCAAAGATATATTGAACTTGAAAGAAGTTTAGCCAATGAGACCGTTGGATTTAAAATTTCATCAAGAACTAATGAATTTTCATTAAGCAAGTTATGATATAGCTCTTGGAAATTTTGAAAAATTCAAGACATATGGGTTTAGCGGATGTAGTCCTTGAAGTGAAAATTTATAAGAAATCTAATGGATAATTCTTAGGAAATTCTCAAGGATGATTTACTAATGGCTAGAACCTAATACGCATGAGTCAACGTGTATTGAAGAATATAGGTGCGTTGTTTCTCAAGTTGAAGACTCGAGAATTATTGAAAATCTAGTGAGTCGGTACACTAGTAATCCTAAATGTATAGTGAGAGTACTATGGCTTTTAATGATTCGGATGCGTCGAAAATCAATCAAAGTAATATGGTTCAAGGGCCACGAATGAACATAGCTATGGGAGTTGAATTATGTTAGGACGATACTTGTGTCAAGCATATGATCGGCTACACAAAAAGCATAACGGTTCAAGGACATCGTGTCTACCGACTAACGATTAGAGTAAATATGCTTGTACGAGCGAAGGTTCAAAGGGCATTTCCATACTTATCGTATGCAATTTTTCGTCTGTTGGACTTTATCACCAACTTTTCTTGAGTCAATTTTCATTCATTCATGTGGGTGATTGTTGGAAAAATTGTGCATTAATGTGAATGAGAAATTGATTTCTCTTGTTGACAAATAATCCAAAGTGTAACATTTGGGTTTGTGAATAATTAACCTCCAATTGACACTAGCATTGACTTGTTACAAGTAAATAATTGGGTTGATTATCTTATTAATTAACCCATTATTCTTGTATTGATTTCTCTAATTAAGTTAGAGAAGTTGTCTTTGAAAATGTAAAAACTATGTCATAATGGGGTGGTTAATTTATTAAGAGTAATGCTAGTTATTCCTAACTCTCCTACAAGAATATATTTTGTGATTGTCTCTTTTTTTATAGAGGTTTTGAGTAGTGAGAAATAGTGGAAAGAAAATTTTCAAGAGTTGTACACTAAAGTTGATAGAGATAGGAAAACTCTAGAGCTTAGGAAATTTCTTCAATATTTCCTTGTTGTTCTTGTTGGTGATATAGTCCGAGCATGGTTCAATTCGCCGGGAGGCTCAAGTGCGGAGTTGCACCCGGGACGTCCGTTCTATCTTGAGAGACTAACGCCCGTTGAAACTTCGAGCACTCGTAGAGAGGGGGACGAATTAGTCTTAAGGAGAGTATGATTAACGCATGGCTCAGACACAATTCCTTCAAATTCGGTTTAGTTGTATTAAATTTCATGTTTTCTATTTCATATTGTTTTTGTATTTCAATATGTTGTAATTTTTTTCCTTTCAATATACAAGATTTTGTCCAACACCACCTGAATTTTGAATTTCATTAGGTTACAATATATATCTTAGGCTTAATTTAATTAGGCTTTGACTTGTTTTTTCATGTCTTATGAAACCTATATATTTATAGTGAATTTTAATTCCGAAATAAATCTAGAATATTATGTTTTTTTATTTATTAAATTTTAAATTTATTTTCTTTTTCCACCTGAATTTGTGTCCCTGATCAAATGTGTGTTGATCAAAGGCCCATATTCCACTTCCTCGAGAGATAACGCCCTAGTCTAGATTATGCAATATTTTCTCTGTCTCAAATAAATGATAGCCCTGTATTTTTTAAATATTTTCATGTTGTTATATCACATTATAAGTTTTAAAAATTCAACGATTTGAAACTTTCATTTTAAAATTAGAAATGAGACTTACTTTTTGAAAAAATAATGAAACTATTATTTTTGGGATGGAGGGGGTATTAACACCACTGTCTTGTAATCAACCAAAAATTGGATAATTGGTCTTTTGATAACTTTAAATTGCAATATCTTGAGATTTTGAAGTAAAAAATTCCAAAAATACCATTCGAAACGAATCAAACTAGATAGGTCATGATACGATTTGGAATTATTATTTAAAACATATTTCTTTAACAAAAAAAATTGAAAAGTTCATTGCCTGAAATGTAACACATTTTAAGAAATATGTAACATTGTAGTTTTGAGAAAGTAACTATTTTATCGTTAAATATAACAATTGTTTTGCAAAAAAAAGTTAAATAGTTTGATAGTTTTTTTCAGTTAGAGAATGTGATAGTTAAAATGCAACAAAGCATAAATATGATATAATTTGTTTTATAGACTAATATTGTCACAGTTTTTTTTTGGTTTAAATGTTACATTTTTTTCTTTAAAATAAAATAATAAGAATTCATGTATATAATCGGTTGCATTTCAATTGTTATTTTTCTTAAAAAAAATTCAAACTTTCTCTCTCTCTTTTTTTTTTCAAAACTACTACGTTACATTAGAGAATTCCAATTGTTACATTCAACATTTGTAATTGATAAATCATTAAATGTTTTAAAAATAATTTTTCCCCACAAATAAATGTAACAGTTTTTATAATAAAATGTAACAATTAATTGTAATTTTGCAATAAATATTATGAATCCTCAATCCGTTTTGTGCAAACGTATGATTACATTTGAGAATAAAAATTGTTACATTTCAGAATAGAAAATGTTACAATTGAGAAAAAAAGTTACATTCATTTATTATAAAATACTCCCTCCGTCCCATAACAATGGGCACACTTTGACTTTTTTGGTCAATTAGGTCAATCTTTGACCATAATTTTATGAATATCTAAATATCTCTAGACAATTCTAAAAAATTTTAATGATAGTATTTCTAATAGTGAAACAATAACAATTTTTAGAATTTCATAGAGATATTTAGATATTCATAAAATTATGGTCAAAGATTGACTCAGTTGACCAAAAAAGTCAAACTGTGCCCATTGTTATGGGACGGAGGGAGTATATCATTAGTGTTGCAATCTTTTATTATCCTTAATCCAAATTTTGTAAAATTATGACTACATTTGCTTTATTAAAAGTGTTGCATTTGGTAGCGAGCAAAAAATGACGGGAAAAATTAGAGGAAGAAAAAATTTCCTATGTGCGGGCGGGTCGGCCCGTGGAGGATCCGTCTCATACTGTGGGACGGTCTCACAGGAGACCAGCCTGTTAGTTTTAAAAGCCATTCTTATAATTCTATCTTCATGACTCTCCTTATAGTTGGATAACAAAACACATAAAGCTCCAGTTGTATATTTCAATTATACACAAAAATGTAGGCATATGAAAATGAAAATATACTGTAAGCAACTCTCAATATTAACAACAACAATGGACCATTTCTAAGCATGGTACCAAGCAACATGTTTTTAAGATCTGAATTAAGGTCCCCCACACAGTGTCATTTCCCTATCCCATGAAATATTACAGCCCCACTTTTGAGATCTCCAGTACAATAGAGGAAATGAAAGGCACCCTTCGTTTATTTATTCCAGTGCTACTTCTGGCTTGACCATTATGTAAAACTTCATCATCTTTTATCTATGCTCTAGCTTCTTAGCCCTTTATTTATTCGCCGCATTTAATTGAATAGATATACTCCTTCTGTCCCAGCATAATTAAAACTTTTTTTCTTTTTAGGTCGTCCCAAAACAATTGAGACTGCCCAAAATGAAAATATTTTAATATATTTATATTCAACCAACCCCACCATTTAACCCCACTCATTCTCTCTCTTCATTTGTCACCACTTAATTTATTCGACGAACACTATTATTTACACCACTTATTCTCTTTATTCATGTTTCTACCACACATACACTACTTTTCTCTTAATTATTATGCTCACTCTTCTAGTCCTACTTGTGTTGGGACGGAGGGAGTATTTCATTTTCTCCATAAAAAAATAAATTAAATGTTCATTTCGGAACACATGTTACAATTATTTGTTTAATTGGCATACACTCATGATCAATTGTGTTCTCAAAAATCATAGACCACTTAAACTATAACCTTTTAAACGTAAAATTTAAATTATTTGTCAATTTGACAAGATAACTCAGAGCTTATACTTTTAAAATAAAATACTCCCTCCGTCACAAAAATGATTATCACACTTTTTTCGTCGTTAGTACAAAGGATTTTTTAGCAATAATTTTAGGTTGATTTAAATGTACTAATGAAAATCTAAAACTTATCAATAACACACCATTAACAGTACTATCAATAACAAGTTTTAAATTATTAATAAGATAATTAAATCAACCTAATATCGTAGTAACGTCGAAAAAATGACGAAGACATTTTGAGGTAGAGGGACCAGAGTAACTGTTGACTTATTAAAATAGAGTGTAACTCTGATATAGAGGTGTGCTGAAAGAATTTAGGCGACTGAAAAGGAAATGGAAGGAATGATTGCAAGAATTTCATCTACTAACATTGTGGGCTAGTGGCTAGTGACTAGTGAGGATAGGGACAAAAGAGTGGCGAGTGACTAGTGAGGATAGGGACAAAAGGGTGCCTGCCTGCTGCGGCTGTTTGCTGGCTGGCTGCGTCTGGTGTGTAGCTTGTTGTTCTCGTCAACGTTCTGAAAAAACAATCTCGGTTTATGTTTATGATCGATGCAAAGTGAGATTTAACCAAATATTAATATCAACGTAATTAGGATAATGATATGTATAGTGAAAACTCAAAGGGAAAACTCATAGTGAAACACTGTAATCCGTTGGATTGTAATAAATATTTGAGAGCCCCACTATAAAAACTCATCTAACGGTTTAAAGTGTTTTACTATGAGTTTTCCCTTTAAATTTTCCCTATGTGTATCATTGATAATGATGAGATCAATATAATATTTAGTCAAGTAATAATATTTACGTTAATCATCAAAAGTAAATGAGACATCTTTCCCGGAACTGAAAACTATAATTTTTATAGCATGTTTTTAAGTAGTTTGGGTAAGTGAACTGATCTCAATGTAACTTTGACGTCCAATATTAATTCACTTCACTTCACTTCACTTCACTTCACTTCACTTCTCTTCACATCAGCTTATAGCCTTTTATGTTTATGGAGTTGGTTTTGGGGAAAAAAGTTTTCCCTAAATTACAGAATGTCTACTTTTTATTTTCTTGAAAGCATTTGGAGAACATTTAAGAACAATTTAAAAAACAGGAATATTTATAATTTAAGGAGAAACTAGTTTCCTCAAAATCTTGTAACGGTTATCGCGATGACACATTTTTCGTTAGGTAATGTTTGACATAACTCAAACCGGCCTCTTTAAAGTAAGAGTCAAATTCGAGTTTAGATTCAATTTTATTTTTTTTTTCCAAATAAACAAATCTAAATTTGAAATCAGTTCAACCAGATTCTTTGTATTTTATTTTTCTGATAGCCGCAAGAACACCCATTACTCTTAGAAGAAGAGATGGGGTAAGAAGAAGCGGGACTGGGCCGACAATGGACTATGTTGGAGGTTCTACCTTAAAACTAATTGGTGATAAGGAGAGTAACAACTCAAGTCTATATACTGGTCCATGTTTCTCTCTTTAGAAGATGTGGGATAATTGTCTCTTACACACCCCCTCACGTGTATCTCTTTAGAAGATATGGGATAATTGTCTCTTACAATTACTAGATAATCTAGACGTTTGTTACAAATGTACTTAAAAGTTACTACTTAATTCAACGTACTTTTCAATTTGTTTCAAATAATGGAATTTTCGTTTCAAATTAATGAAATATACTTTTTAGTATGAAACTACGTTGCATTATTTGAAACTTAAATTGCATTATTTGAAACAAGTTGGAAAGTACGTTGCATTAAGTAGTACTACCTTTGTCCCTAAATGAGTGTCCAAATTTCATTTTAAGGGACATTGAAAATTTCAACTTTGTGTACAATTTGGTAGCCAAGATTTATATATAATCTTGTAATCTCCTTTCCAAACATTTAGTTTTGCACGTATAAAGAAACCGGTGAAAAAAATTTCGAAAAAAAACATTTAGGGACAAAGTTATGTTAAAAAAAGACACTCATTTTGGGACAAAAATTTCTTGAAAATGGACACTCATGTAGGGACAGAGGGAGTAACTTTTAAGTTAATTGCATTTTGTGTAATAGAAGGTATATCACGTTATACCACTCGGTAATTATTCCGAAAATAAAATGATAGAGAAAGGCAAAGTGAAAAATTATCAATGGAGGTTAGGGATGACCAAACCGGTTCCGGGCCCGGTTCCGGTTCGGCATATATGTGACCCTGAACCGGCCCGCGCTTACACCGGTTCCGGTTCCGGTACGGTTCCGGTCCGGTTCCGGTTCAGTCCACGCTACCTTTTTTTATTTTTTTTTATCATACAATAATGAATAAACATGTTAAAATTTATTAAAAGACAAGAGATTTTTATTTTATAATACACTAATGAATAAATATGTTAAAATTTATTGAAAAATAAGGGATTTTTATTTTTTTTAATGGAAATGCCGATCCGGTTCCGGTTCCGGTTCGCCATATATGTGACCCTGAACCGGCCCGCGCTTACCACGGTACCGGTTACTCCGGTTCCGGTTTACTCCCCGGTTTACTCCGGTTCCGGGCTTTTCCGGTCCGGTTCCGGTTTTCCGGTTCCGGTCCGGTTTGGCTATCCCTAATGGAGGTGGCTATGGAATAGAGAAGAAAGACTGAAAGTATAGAACAACGGTGCCAGTTAAGCTGTGGAACCCATTCGCCTGCATGGAAAAAGTCACATGAAAACGGCTACTACATTACTCGTGCTCGTTAAACACAGCACTTCCAAACAAACATCAATGCGCTTTGTGGCGCATTCTCTCCTTCTTTAAGATACTGTCTGTACGCTTTGCCTCCCGCATTCTCTCCTTCTTTAAGATACTGTCTGTACCCCCCCCCCCCCCCCCCCCTTCAATTATTAACTAAGGAGACCACATACAGCTCTTCCTTGTAAATTTGTATAAGTTTTAATTTCCATTTTATTTTTGTTCTTTTTTATTTATATTTTTTTTAAAGAGAGATTTTCAAAATAAACTACTCATTCATTCCGTCCCAAACTGAAAGAGCAAATTTGATTTTTTTAGTAAATTATAAACATGTACTCCCTCCGTCCAACCTAACTCGACACCCAAGAGGTGGGCACAATAACTAAGAAAAAAAATAAAATAAGGAAAATGTTTTTGGATATTATGCCCTAGGCCCTTGAGAAAGGCCTATGCGTTATATCATAGCTTCATTATTATAGAGATAACAAATCTAGTTATTATATTTTTTGCATGTTTATTATAATAATCTTGTCCCTAGCACTTATGAAGAGCTAGCGTGAGTTTAATGGATAATCATACGATGATTATGATGCATAGGATGCGGATGAAACTTGTGGGTACTTGTTAGAGAACAAGGTACTGGATAGACCCGTTATGAGATTTATGTCATGGTCAAATGTCATAATTAAATCTCATAATAGTCATACTATTTGAATCCTTAGACCTGAGATTATCATGGTCTTCCACATGATGAACATTATGTTTGACATAGTCAAACGCTACCTTTAACCGGGTAGTTATAAATGCTATGATTGGCATGATAGGATTCTTGTGGGGAAGAATGATAAGTCAAGATGAGATTTGTCCCTCTCTCAAGAGAGATATCTGCTTGGCCACTCGATGAGTGAGATTGATGATAGTGTATGGTCATACCCAAATAAATTGATGTGATCAATGTCATTTGCTCATATCAATCTACTCGGGATCGAGAAAGCATTGGACAACATAAGTTGACGTGGACCATGACTATGTCCAATATGATATCGCGTGACAAGGGGATTGTGATATGTTCTATAAGGTAACTTTGGACTTTCAAAGTTATACTAATTGGGTAGTCATAATGGTTTGCTAGAGTCCGCTTATGACTTACGGGTTCTGAATGGTTCGGACTCGTTGCCAACTTAGTATAATCCTATTGGGTCACACACAATAGAACGGATTGGAAAATGCTAAATATCTGGGATTTTGAAACCATTATGACTACCCAATTAGTATAACTTTGAAAGTCCAAAGTTACCTTATAGAACATAGCACCGTACGGCTCCTAAGGAGCCGCCCTTCCCCGAATCTGGTCAGTTTGTTAAGGTTTCTTGTGTGACAGGGAATCCCGATCCCAAAACGAATTAGGTCAAACCCTCATATAAATATATGCAGCCGGGTTTGACAGCCTCTAATGTTGATTTGAGAAATCATAACACATAGTTTTAGAAACAATAAAATATAGAGAGGTATGATTATTTATTTTGAGAATGAGAATCATCAAAATACAATAATCAATGGAGCAAAATAATTCCCATGAAGAAATCATTTCTTCATCAAGCCTTGGATCTAGCAATCAATCAAGAAGGTGTTCTTGAGTCCGTTCGACGTGTGGATAACGGTAGAGGGTGTTTGCTTTAGCACCTAAAGTCCGTGTTCATGAATTCGATCTTTAAGGGTATGCTTCTTTCATCTTGAATTTAATTTAATCAACATGCACGGATCCGGGCTTATGTGTGTTTGATCTTATGTTTATTCCGCTGCGCATGATGCATCAAAACCCAACAGTGGTATCAGAGCCCCGTTCATTGTTGATTATTTTAATACATCATGTTTAAATTATTTAATTTGATTATATGATTTTGCATGATGATTAAGATGAATGTGTGATTTGAGATTTATATTTGAGATATAAAATTTATGAGCATGATTGTATGGGGATTATGTAATTATTATGTTGATGTGATCTATATGAATAATTGCATGTTGGGGTTATCAATGAATAATTTGGATTATGAGTATTGATAATTTAGATCTAATTTGTATATATAATAAATTACTTATTCATGATATTGATTAAATCTATTTAAATTCGTAATCTGTAAATTCGTGTTTGTTTAATCTGATTAATGCATGGACACGATAATGGAATTGATCGAAGTTAAAAATTCTGGAAATCTGGGATTCTGGACTAAGCCACCGTACGGCGCCCTGGCTGGCGTACGCCTCCTAGGCGGCCGTACGGCGGCCCTAGTTTTTTCTGGCAGTTTTGTTTTGTTTTCAGGTTTTCTGATTGTTCTGTAAATCGTTTACAGAATTTGAATCAGAAATCAAATCTGATTTCAGATGTCAGGTTTTCGAAACCGTGTTTCCTGAAATATGATTTAATCCAGAAAATTGTAGAAATCAGAGTTCTGAAGTGTTCAGGATTGCTGTAGCCTATGAAATTGATGAGACCATGAATGATCTTGAAACAAGTTACTTTTCTATACGGAGATGTGGATGCCTTTTGGCGTAGTTTCGGTCGTATGGAATAATTACTTGGTTTCTTGATCTTAGTACGGAAATGTGGATGCCTCTTGGCTTAGTTTTGGCCGTACGTTTTGTGTTCTCAATTTATAGATGTTCTTCGGATTCAAAAGTTTCAGAATTTATCCCTATGAACAAAGTGCAAATTGTTTGCAAGAGAAGGAAACTAAATTTGGATTAATTCATTGCATGGACCAATGGCAGGCTTACGCCTTATTTCTGGGAATGCGAATGAAATATCCAATATGTAAATTGTTTACAAATAATTTAGATTCCGTCTCGATAATATTGCTTCATAATTAAATCACAAGATTTTGCTTCTGTTAATTAATTTGATTAGTTAACATACATTATGCAAAGACTATATTATATTATGTTTTAACATAATTAAATATATGATGCATGTCTCTATGTAAATAAACATTCATAAAACATAGTTTTATGCCACCCATTATTTAAACACTTGTGAAGTACCTTGATCGTTTGGTGTGGTTTATCTGCCAAAGCAGGGCACATCATTCTATCATTGAGAAGCAAGATGAGGCAAAGGTTGTCTATACGTTTAAAGTGGTCAAAATTAATTAGGCTATCATAACGGTTATAAGACTAAGGCATAAGATGAGATTAAAATATGTAAGACATAAGATATCCAAATCCCATAAAGGATCTAAGAGTCACATGTGATGTGATTGATAAGGAGTTATCTACCTAAATAACTTGGTTTTGAGGTTCATGCCAAAGCAGACTCACAAATCAAGTGAAATATGGATCTTAGCCCATTTAAATTATATTATACTAGAGTTGTATTTGAAGGTGTATAATTTAGTGGGAGTATTTATGAAATACATTAAATATCTCTAAATGATAATGGTATGAAATATATATAGGTGTATATTTATTTGCGTATTTGTGTAGAATGTTTTAAATTTTAATCATGTATAATCACTGCAATATACCCACTTAAGAGAATAAGATTAACTTCTTTGACTTAGTCATGAGTTTAAGAATTGTTCTAGAGCAAGGACGGAAGTTATGCATTCTTAATAAATCCTATTCCTAAGAAACCTAATGGCTTAAGGACGGACATAGACATAAATTAGAATCATGTGGATGAATCTATAGATGTCAATTATCCTACGACTTGAAACCATATATTTAGAACTTAAGAAGTATCTGAAATATATGGATGCTTATGTGATAAGCAATTACGTAGGAAGCGTTCCTACAAGCAAGAAAGGCAAAAGAAAAGTTTGAGATTGATTAGAGCCTAACATTCATGTGATGAGTGAAAGGTATGTTAATAAGTTCTCATGTTTTGAACATGGAGAGACATATTAATTACCTTATTGGCTTGATAATCAAGTTAATTTGGAACTAACAACGGATTTGATATTAATTCATAAGCGACATTTGATGTTTAAAATGCTAAGTCTTACTATCAAATGGAAACATTCTCAAACTCTAGAGGTTAATGAAGAAAAGGATTTAAGCTAAAGGCAAGACAAGAGTTGTCAAGCCTAAAGAAAATATTTGTGGCTAAACCAAAATCCAGAGAATGTAATTGCTACCATGGCAATGTGATTGACCATAGAGAAATTGCGATTTGAATTAAAAGATCAAAAGGATGGGTAGTAGGACTACCACTTCAAGTATTTATGTTAAAATTCTACTTCTAAGTTCTTGGGTTTTGGATACTGGATATGGATCCCACATTTGTATAAATGTGTAAGACTTGAGAAATAGAATGACTACTTAAAAGGGTAAAGATTAACCTATGTAGAAATAATGATGCAAAGGTTGCAACATTAATCATAGGAACTTGCGAAGTGTCTTTACCTAGAAGGTTCATATTTGTTTTGAACAAATGGTGTTATGTTCCTACTTTAAGTAGAAATATTATTTTGTTAGAAGATAATGTATATTTTTTATTTTGAATAAGAAGGTGCACCATTAAATATGATTCACTTTATTGTATTGTTAATCATATAATGGGACCTTATATTCTTATCTTGGAAGAACAAAATAATAAGTATAACATAAATAATGGAAATCTGAATCTAAGGATGTAAGCGTTACATTCTTAAAAGCATTGATGTCTATATCAATGATAAGAAACACATATACAAAATTCCATGAGACGGACTTTTAAACTCACATGATTTCGAATCATGTGATATATGTGAATCTTGGAAATTGATTAAGACACCCCACCATCCCACCGAACCCTACCCCCACCCCCTCAACCTGTTTTCTTTCCTATGTATCTCCCGTAGTTTCTTTCTTTGTTTGAATGCTCTTGATCTCTTCCATGACCTTCTTTCAAGAATGGGCATTGTCACACCCCGAAGTCCGACATTGGACGAACCTCGAGAAGTGACGAACAAAACCGAATACCGATCAAAACCTCAAAATGAGAACTGAATCTTTCCTCATCTAATAAACAAACTGAAATGATACAATACAAAATCTCGAAGCGAGTACATCAGAGCAACTATCTGTAAGTAACCCAATCTGAAACCGACCTATCTTAGCGGTAGCCTTAGCACTGTTTCAGGGATAAGCTAATAGGCCAGGACCTCCCTAGGATAAGCTATAAATTCCAGGACTACTCTGGTATAAAATTGGAAAAATCCAGAAGCTCGCCAGGCTGAGCCGTACGGATGCTTTGGGGACTAGAGGGGCCTAGCCGTACGGCTGGTTTGGGCACCCTCAGTCCCTATAAATAGAAGCCCTTGCTGATCATTTCAGGGGGGAGAAATACACATTAGGAAGGTCACTCTGCTGGAATTACCACAGAGTGAGAGTGATCACAAACCAAAAAAGGAGAGAAGAAAGGAAGATTGGCCATAACCATCATAGGTAAAGCCACCTTCCCCCTCCTTTCTCTTCATCTTACTTCTATTTTCATTCTTATATCTTGGTTATACATGTATTTACTCTTCATTCATGCAAAGACTTGTCCATTTCAAGCACCTTTTATTTCTTGCAAGACTTGTCCATTATCAAGCACTATATACCTATTTATTACATTACTATCTTGTCCAAGCTATGAGAAGTTCAAAGGTGCCCTCCATACCTTGTATGGAAGAGGTTCTAAACCTATATACTCATAGACTTGTTGATTGTCATTTACATTCCTTATTCATTTAAATGTTATGCTTGTTTGGCCATGATAATCATGAGGGTGATGAAACCTTAGTGTTCATCATTTTCCTCTTTGGTTTAGCCTCAAAATCCCACTTTTGGGTCATAAAGATTCAATCTTTATGTGTTATTTTGACTCTTGGAAGGATTTTAAGTCATAAAATGTCATCTTGGTGATAAAGTTCCAATCTTTATTCACCAAATGACCAACTTTGGTCCAAAGGGGACATTCATCAACTTTCTTGATTTTCTCCTATGATTGCTCATGATCACACCCAAATACTTGTTTTGGGGGACCAAGTGATGATCATTTAGCATAGGAATGAAGTTATAAAACTTGTAAAATGATTTCTTGCAAACGGGATCAAAAACAGTTTGTCCAGCTTCAGACAGAATGCCCTGTTTCTGTTCTAAACTGGACTGTTCTTGAGCAAACTGTAAAAACCCCAGAATTACCTCCTCCAGCCGTACGGCTACTTTAGGTAGGAGGGTAAAATTGCCTGTTTTGCTCTCTAACCTTTATCTTATCACTCAAGGCCCCTTTTTCAGCCGAGTTTCTCAAATAAAATCAACGACAGAATTTTTTCCGTTAAATACACACACACACTTATGCACATTTTAACTAACTTAGGGAGACTCGACTTTGTCCGAGGCAACTTGAGAGGACGTAAAAACTCCTCCCAAGTTGTAACCTGACCTCCGAACCTTTGAACTCAAACCTTTGTCATTTTGTTGGGTTTAAAATTAACAAAATGTGGCGACTCAGTTAAATTTGACCGGTTCCCGTGTTTGGCGTTTCACCCCATACACCATCGCGTTTCCGCGCGCGGGGCGGGATCCTTACAGTGGCGACTCCGCTGGGGAATAGAGTGCTTTCGGACTTCTTTCTAGAAGGTCCGGGGCATTCTTGTGTGGGTCAAACTCCCGTTCCCGTTAGTTGACTTCTTGCATATTTGTGTGTGTTTGATGTTTCTGTTTGAACTGTTTTGAGTATATACGTTCTGGAAATACAATAAACTGGGGCTTGATGATTAGAAGTTGGAGAAACTGAGAAAAATCTTCACCCTCTTGCTTTAGCCGTACGGCTACTTTGGGTAGGGGCCAGAATGTTGCCAATTAACAGTTTGGTGCAGGGCTGCAACATTCTGGGTGCCCCTCTGCTTCTACTTGTCCAGGTTCCAAATTTACAGTCTTACTTGTGCACATTACCTTCATTCTTTTCGCCAAAACTTGGTTTTAAAAGGTAATAAAACTTGGTTATGCATGATCTTTTGTCAATAAAATGGTTTCCAAAACCTCGTCGTGCATAATCCCTTTTGTAAGGGTTTTCTTGAGTTTTCTCGTTGTGCACAAATTGCTTTGTACAAAAGAGTTTCAATGTAAAATATTTCTTTTCCAAAAGTTTGATTCAAAATTCTTTGTTGTGCACAACTTGGTACATGTACAAGTTTTGGTCTTTGTTTGCTTATATTCCTTGATTTGTTGTGTATAGATTGCTCAATCCATGCTTGTTCATACTTGTTCATATCTTGCTTATGCCATGCTCATGCTATCGAAAAAACGAATTGAAAATCTCTCTTTTTACTCAAGAAAGGAGCATAGAATGACTTCACACCACGCGCACTTGACCGTGCACGTTCCAAATACCCTTTAAACCTGGGGTGGATGCCACGATGCAGCTCGTTGGGCGCTCTTGTTCCCTTCGATGCGCGCACGGGTCCATCCCACCTTCCCTTCCGAACCGAGTCAACCACACTTGTCCGTGACACACAAATACCGTGACTATGGTTGGTTTTTGGTCTAGTTCACGTTACCACATCCTTGATACGTGCTCAAAGCTAATTGTGGCCAAATTAATGCCCGAGTTGTGACTCCTTGATGAAATGCAAGCGTGGCCTAACCATCTTCCAACTCGTGTGTTAGTGACGAACGCAATTAGCAAGGGCCATGTACTAAGGATAGGGTGACACCGTGTCGTCGAGCCCTAATGAACGAGTTATTTTAATCATCCTTAAGCCCATGGTCAAGGATCGAGACACCTCATTCAAAATGTGGTCATGTCGGAATGTCGGTGGAACCTTCGGTGTAGCCTTCAGGGAAAAGTCTCGATTCCGACTGGGGCTTAACCATGATTAGGATGACCCGCATATTGGGAACCTTACGATGCACTAGACCCTAGGTTCACTTCTTTTGATCGGTGGAAGCCGCGTGCCCTATAGGACCCTCGCCCGGGATAGTCCGTCCTTGGGAGCGTGCAATACAGGTGAAAAACGAGGGGTCTATAGGCGTAGTGATGGCCTCCACTGATCCAGGATATAGAATAGTTGCGAAAAAGAAGAGGAATCTTTTCCAACCATTTAGGAATAAAAATGTGTTTTAAGTAAAGTTGAACGAATAAATAATTGCATGTGGCATGAGCTTGCTCTTTTCTTTGTTTCTTGTCTTCGACACATTCTTGCGTTAATAAATGTCACTTTGTTAAGTCTTTGGACGGACCCCCGTTGTCCTCCAAGACCTCCATTATGTGATTTCGTTAAGTCTTTGGACGGACCCCCGTTGTCCTCCAAGACCTCCGTTATGTGATTTCGTTAAGTCTTTGGACGGACCCCCGTTGTCCTCCAAGACCTCCGTTATGTGATTTCGTTAAGTCTTTGGACGGACCCCCGTTGTCCTCCAAGACCTCCGTTATGTGATTTCGTTAAGTCTTTGGACGGACCCCCGTTGTCCTCCAAGACCTCCGTTATGTGATTTCGTTAAGTCTTTGGACGGACCCCCGTTGTCCTCCAAGACCTCCGTTATGTGATTTCGTTAAGTCTTTGGACGGACCCCCGTTGTCCTCCAAGACCTCCGTTATGTGATTTCGTTAAGTCTTTGGACGGACCCCCGTTGTCCTCCAAGACCTCCATTATGTGATTTCGTTAAGTCTTTGGACGGACCCCCGTTGTCCTCCAAGACCTCCGTTGTGTGATTTCGTTAAGTCTTTGGACGGACCCCCGTTGTCCTCCGAGACCCCGTTAAGATTCCCGTCAAGACCTTAGGCGTTGTCCCCTAGGTCCCCGCTAAACCCCTAGGAATAGTCCCCTAGGAAGTCAAGTCTTTAAATGGATCCCCCGTTGCCATCCAAGAAGTCTGTTACAACCTTGTAAGTAGACCCTTGTTTGAATCTCGGATGGATTTAAGATCTCATTTGACCCTGTGCACCTTTTTACCCCATAGGTCTAAGCCTAGCGGTCATTCCCCATCAGTAGCATGAGCATTCACTCAGTGTTTACCCAAGCCTAAAGCTACCTTTTGTCTTCCCCGTAGCTAAGATGAAGTGGAAGAGAGCATCATGTCGCCGCCTAGTGCGTGTGGAGTTAGAAAGTTCCCCTGCCACTACAACTTCTCCGATCCGGTACCTCAGAAAGACCGCTTCGATGGATGGTAGTTTGGGAAACGACGTTGCAGACAACCCGGATAGCCTGACGAAAGAAGAGCCGCTCCAAACTCTAGAAGCCTCCGGGGCTACGGAGGAAGTCATCAGGAAGAGCCACAAGGAAACACGGAACCCGTTCAATGAGTCGATGAGGCAAAGAGATGTCACAACTGATGGGCCCTTCACCAAAGTGACCAACCACACCGACCTCCGGATTGTAACCGAAGATTGCCCCCTCCATCTCACCAAAATACCGAGGACTCCATTTCATAGCCCCAACACGCCGTCATCCATAATGAGCCTCTCACTCAAATCTTCCTCACTCCGCCTCATCCCAAATCCAACATCTCTCATGAGACACTTCCTATAAAACCCCAAACACAATCCACTCAAAAGGCCCACAAACCACTGTTCACACCGGTTATGCCCCGAGCATCATACTCACAATACCATACCCTTCGGTTTAATGCCATCAACCAAGTCACCGGAGCTCAGTCACTGTTTAGACCATATGTGGATACCCAACCATGCATCACTAACCGCCTTCCACCGGATTTCCCGATAAAATTCCATGGTGACCCGTATCATTTCTGCAATCGGAGGCCTCTTGGACCACGAGCTCATTGCATCCCTCCAATGTATATTCCTGCAAGCAACCAAGGTTATGGGCATGCCTACACCCACGCACTTCCACAGAATCCTCATGTTGCACCTCAGTCGGGTACGTTGTTGGGAAAGAGAAAACAAATGGAAGCTAAGTTTGAAAGGACACTCGAGGGGCACCCCTTTGCATTGAGTAACGGTGATTCTCATCCCCACCACGCTCCGGTCAACAATGAAAGAAAAGCCAAAGGCCGAGCCAAGCTCCATTTCACAAAGTTCGAGGATTTCGGAATGCCCATAAGCAAAGTGTTTGAAGGATTGGTCAAACAAGGCCTCATGTGGCCCCTTGAAGATTTCCGGCCAAAGAATCTTGAAAAACGTCGCGACAAGACCAAAAGGTGTGCCTTTCACAACTACCATGGCCATGATACCAATGATTGCACCGCCATAAAATGCATCATCTCGAAGCTAATCGAGAAGGGAAAGGTTGGACGCCCCGACGCCCCCGACACAGCCAATGACCCGAGCGTCAAAATGCTCGAATTTGTGACTTCCCCGATGGTCGGTAAATGGAGTGATGTCCGTCCCAAGGGAAAGGAGCCCACGGTTGACAAAGTTGTCAATCCCAAAGTGGGAGAGCCCGTTTTGGAAGAGTTAAAAAAATCAGTGTCCCAAATGATGGTTCCTAAACTCGGCAAAGCCGAAATAACGGAAGGTGTTTGGAAAGGATCAGCGGCACAGAAAATGTCTGAAGGGCTGAATGCCCTGGGTTGGGAAATGAATGGTGCTGCGGCTGCCACAGCAGAGGAAGGAGTTTTGAAACCCCTTCCATCAATCTCCCCTTAGAAAAGGTCTTTTTTCATCCTTAGGAAGAGTCAACTGCTTTTAGGATGTGTGGTAAGCCCTTAAGAAGAGTCAGTTAAGGTGTCTGTTAGGCTTAGTTAGAGTCTTGACTCCCCGGTTGATTCCATGTGATGACCATTCTGAGTCCATTGTCAGTTTTCTTAATAAAATTATTATTATTGCCTTGTCAAAAGTTTGCAAAAATGTGCGTGAGTCTTTCATTCAAAACAAAAGTATGTCTTCAAAAAAAAAAAAAAAATTCTTAAAATAAAAAGATCAAGTTTTTCCTAAAAGGCTCATCCGATAATGAAGCATTTTTCTCAAATCATGGTTATAATTTCACCTTGAGGTTTAATATGCTAAAAGTCCTTCGGGGTTCTGTCCATCGGAAACATCGACTAAGGAGCCCACACCTGAATTGGCGTCCGAGACAACTATCCACGTGAACAATAAGGAGAAGCCCGTGCTTCGGAAGCCCAAAGGCGGCTACATCAAATGGAGGTCTGTACCCTCATCGAGTGTCATGCACAAAGGTTGCGCGCCTTGAAAGGAAATCACCAAAAGGAGATGGCCAGAGCAAACTCCCAACTCATGAGTAGTAGACGGATCCGGCAATTACAACGCCAAGCCAAATGGAGACCTCGCGACATCTTTTCCAACGACATGGAACCCGAGTTCCCCGTAGAATACATGGAATATGCCGCCGACGACCCCTCCAATAATTGAGGAAGAAAATGGATCATCGTACTTCATGGGAGCCCATCCCTAAAAAAAAAAAAAAAAAAAAAAAATGAGTCTTCCAGCCTCGTAGCATCTAGACTTTCACCAAAAGTCCGTCCCAGACTGTATCTTTTTATTTTTACAAAGGTCCATACTTGGACATGTTGTATAAAGTTATCTAAATAAAAGAGTCTTTTTCCTTCTCTTCTCTCTAGACTTGAGACATTATTTGCAATATACACTTACTCTTGAAATTGCCTTGCTTGTTATTATCAATTGATTGCTACGTCCCTAAAATGATGAATTGACTTCTAAGCATACTAGTCAATGACGACTCATTAAGGACGAATGGACCTAACATAAATGAAAAATGCTAAATGCAAACAATTAATCTTGATGTGAATAAATGTTGTGATCAATTGGCATGAAGAGACCATTAATGGCAAACCTTCCTCTATACACATCCCCGATACACAACCCGATACAAATTCTTGATGCACATCAAAGGCATCCCGAGACGATGAAAAGACAAGGATGTTGTTGCTCAACCACCAAGATTCAACCGTGAACACACGTGCGCAGCCAAGCAAAGGACTTCCCGGATCTTCAAGGTCAAAGTGAGAAGTGACGAACATTCCACCAGGAGGCTACAAATGAACCAATGCCCAAGAAAGCAAGTTGGGGCTAATGTTTCTCCTCCATCTCTCTATCTCTCTCAAAAAAAAAAAAAAAAAAAAAAAAAATGAGAAGAGAGAAAAGAAATGGATAATGGAAAGGAGGAAAGGAAATGGATATTGGCAAAGAAAGAGTCTGCCTCAAAAGCTCACTGCAAAAGTCCACCTCAAAGAACATCCCGAGGAGTTCACCATCAGCAAAGCAACAACATCCTTCGAAAGGACACCAACTTCAACAAAAGACGATCCACGGCCGAACTACGGCGACCTGAGCTCCTCAAACTGATGGGAACGTAGGCAACCTTCGGGTCCGGTCACAGCATGAGAAAGAACGGTCAAACCATGGCTTTCCCAAAGTAGCCAAGCCTCTCCCCCACGGTCCCATCAATGACCGACTTCCCAAGACACACCTTCTTTGGGCCAATTCCCCATAAACACCTTCTCCTCTCGATCTTGCCATTGATCGAACTTTAATCTTAATTGATCACAACGTTTATACATGTTAAGGCTAATTGATTGCTATAATCTTGACTTAATGACAAACATGGTCCATTCGAGCAATCATTTGATGATATTAACTAAGGCAAATTTCAAATGTCTCAACAAGTCTTCTTCTCTACATCTTAGGAAAGAGCTAAACACTTGTATTCTGTCAAGAAAGGGCTTCCTTCCATTTCATGATAAATTGCTCAAAGAGCTCACCAATATAAAGGGACTCTCTCCCAAATAAACTGCCCTTGCATGTTTCCTCCAAAAGATACCTTAAGTCCACGTTCTATCGAGTCGGCTGGATCACTCATAAAAAAAAGTGGAAAAGATAGGCACCAAAAAAGTGGCCCGCTAGGTTGAAAACCCGTGAGGGCGGCCTAGGCAAAAAACAGGGTGTGCCATAAAAGACGCAAAAGAGATGCCCGCTAGGTTAAAAACCCGAAAGGGCGGCCTAGGCAAAAGAAAGAGTGCGTCATGAAAAAGGGATGGGTTCCTAATGTCATCAAAGGCCGCGAGACGACAACGGGTCCACGCCAACATCAAAATTCGGAGGACGACATTAGGGCTACCTCCACAAGGACATGGGGCTACTCTGAGATATTCAATGACATGGGGGCTATGCCACCATCAACAGCAACAAGGACATGGGGCTACCCCGACACATTCAATGACATTGGGGCTACGTCGCCATCAATAGGAACAAGGACATGGGGCTACCCCGACATCGACAACAAGAGGTTTCTCTACTCCCGACCGCTCCTAAGAAATGGACAAAGCTCAAAAGGACTTTATGCATATAAACCTCGCGGTTAAGTTAAAACCAAAATTTGACTAAACATGTTTCGTTAAAAGATTTGCCTTCAAAAGTAAGCATTTTCAAATTTGGCCATTTGGCATCATTTATCAAAGACAATGTTTCAAGCAAAATGCTTTTGATCTCCCCTCAAAATGATTTTTCCAAAGTCTTGGACCCTTTTTGTCCACAATGAGTCTTGAAGGTCACCCCTAGGCTCTTTCTCGGTATCAAGAAAATGTGTCAACCATCCCGCAGTGTAGGCTTGACCAAATATTCGTCCCCCGAGTGACCCTTTAGGTTAAAAAAACCTTCGTCCCCAGAGTGACCCATTTAGATTAAAACCTTCATCCCCCGAGTGACCCTTTAGATTAAAACCTTGACTCAGAATAGTCATTATAGGCTAGAGCCTTTATCCCGGCAGTCCTTAGAGGGACGTAAGACCAGTTTTCCCATCAATCTCCCCAAAGATGGAGTTGACCCCGGTCAAGCTTAGACTTAGAATAGTCGTTATAGGCTAGAGCCTTTGTCCCGGCAGTCCTTAGAGGGACGTAAGACCAGTTTTCCCGTCAATCTCCCCAAAGATGGAGTTGACCCCGGTCAAGGTTAGACTTAGAATAGTCGTTATAGGCTAGAGCCTTTGTCCCGGCAGTCCTTAGAGGGACGTAAGACCAGTTTTCCCGTCAATCTCCCCAAAGATGGAGTTGACCTCGGTCAAGCTTAGACTTAAAATAGTCGTTATAAGCTAGAGCCTTTGTCCCGGCAGTCCTTAGAGGGACGTAAGACCAGTTTTCCCATCAATCTCCCCAAAGATGGAGTTGACCCCGGTCAAGCTTAGACTTAGAATAGTCGTTATAGGCTAGAGCCTTTGTCCCGGCAGTCCTTAGAGGGACGTAAGACCAGTTTTCCCGTCAATCTCCCCAAAGATGGAGTTGACCCCGGTCAAGCTTAGACTTAGAGTAGTCGTTATAGGCTAGAGCCTTTGTCCCGGCAGTCCTTAGAGGGACGTAAGACCAGTTTTCCCGTCAATCTCCCCAAAGATGGAGTTGACCCCGGTCAAGCTTAGACTTAGAATAGTCGTTATAGGCTAGAGCCTTTGTCCCGGCAGTCCTTAGAGGGACGTAAGACCAGTTTTCCCGTCAATCTCCCCAAAGATGGAGTTGACCCCGGTCAAGCTCGGACTTAGAATAGTCACCATAGGCCGTCCCCGACGTAAGCCCAGTAAAAATCTGTCCCGTGTAAGTCAACCCTCTCCTATAGAGTCAAGTTGACCGTACCCCCAGCAAGTCAACCCTCTCCCATAGAGCCAAGTTGACCATGTCTCTCCTCTGACCCCTAGAGTCATGCCTCCATGCGGACCTTAGTAACCCCGCGTACCCCCGAACTACGTTAGGCTTGATTCCCCGCGAACAGGATACGTAGGAATCCTATACCACTAGGTCCAGCCATGCAACCAAAATCGGTTAAAGCCGTCGTCCCGTCAGATTGGGATGCTTATTTCTATCGACAACCCCGCTCTTTCGAAGCGACGTTGCCGAGGGGCTCTGTAAGTACCCCAATCTGAAACCGACCTATCTTAGAGGTAGCCTTAGCACCGTTTCAAGGATAAGCTAATAGGCCAAGACCTCCCTAGGATAAGCTATAAATTCCAGGACTACTCTGGTATAAAATTGGAAAAATCCAAAAGCTCGCCAGGCTGAGCCGTACGGATGCTTTGGGGACTAGAGGGGCCTAGCCGTACGGCTGGTTTGGGCACCCTCAGTCCCTATGAATAGAACCCCTTGCTGATCATTTCAGGGGGGGGGAGAAATACACATTAGGAAGGTCACTCTGCTGGAATTACCACAGAGTAAGAGTGAGAGTGATCACAAACCAAAAAAGGAGAGAAGAAAGGAAGATTGGCCATAACCATCATAGGTAAAGCCACCTCCCCCCTCCTTTCTCTTCATCTTACTTCTATTTTCTTTCTTATATCTTGGTTATACATGTATTTACTCTTCATTCATGCAAAGACTTGTCCATTTCAAGCACCTTTTATTTATTGCAAGACTTGTCCATTATCAAGCACTATATACCTATTTATTACATTACTATCTTGTCCAAGCTATGAGAAGTTCAAAGGTGCCCTCCATACCTTGTATGGAAGAGTTTCTAAACCTAGACACTCATAGACTTGTTGATTGTCATTTACATCCCTTATTCATTTAAATGTTATGCTTGTTTGGCCATGGTAATCATGAGGGTGATGGAACCTTAGTGTTCATCATTTTCCTCTTTGGTTTAGCCTCAAAATCCCACTTTTGGGTCATAAAGATTCAATCTTTATGTGTTATTTTGACTCTTGGAAGGATTTTAAGTAATAAAATGTCATCTTGGTGATAAAGTTCCAATCTTTATTCACCAAATGACCAACTTTGGTCCAAAGGGGACATTCATCAACTTTCTTGATTTTCTCCTATGATTGCTCATGATCACACCCAAATACTTGTTTTGGGGGACCAAGTGATGATCATTTAGCATAGGAATGATGTTATAAAACTTGTAAAATGATTTCTTGCAAACTGGGATCAAAAACAGTTTGTCCAGCTTCAGACAGAATGCCATGTTTCTGTTCTGAACTGGACTGTTCTTAAGCAAACTGTAAAAACCTCAGAATTACCTCCTCCAGCCGTACGACTACTTTAGGTAGGAGGGCAAAATTGCCTGTTTTGCCCTCTGACCTTTATCTTATCACTCAAGGCCCCTTTTTCAGCCGAGTTTCTCAAATAAAATCAACGACATAATTTTTTCCGTTAAATACACACACACACTTATGCACATTTTAACTAACTTAGGGAGACTCGGCTTTGTCCGAGGCAACTTGAGAGGACGTAAAAACTCCTCCCAAGTTGTAACCTGACCTCCGAACCTTTGAACTCAAACCTTTGTCATTTTGTTGGGTTTAAAATTAACAAAATGTGGCGACTCCGTTAAATTTGACCGGTTCCCGTGTTTGGCGTTTCGCCCCATACACCATCGCGTTTCCGCGCGCGGGGCGGGATCCTTACACTATCCTCTGACCAAAAACACAAACCTTGGACAATCTCAAATATTTACAAATTCTAAAACTGTAATTCCTTTACATTGGTTATCTACCAATAGCAAAATACAAATATCTAAAAGACATAGCATTTCACTCTAGCTTCACAACTCTAAAGCGAAAGGATCAGGATCTCAGCTATACTCCACTTGGAAGGGAAATGGGGAGCGGAAAGGGTGAGCACGAATTGCCCAGTAAGAGACTTGCCAACACAAAGGTGTGGCACTGTATAGAAACCAAACCAAGAACGAATAGCAATAACAAACCCAACCACCCAGTATATAAGGGAGGAGCCAAAAGAGTACAACCGAATCAAACATAAAATCAAAGTTCCGAAATCAAATTTCATTAAACACTTGAGTTGGCCAAATCCCCAAAGTCAAAGTTGATTCTTCGTCATAGTTTCACTTGCGCAAATGACACTATGACTAGGAATCACAACTATAACAACCGGTGTTATAAAGTCATCTCTTGTTGACGAATTCAAAGTCAAATACTCAAAGTGTAAATGGCAAATACTCAAAGTGTAAATGGCAAAGTAGCTAAAACGAATAACCGAGTCCAAATGATTGATACAATAAACGATCACGAATAACAAATCAAACCAATCCGATAATTCCGAAGCCAAAGAATGAAAGGGTACAAGTTTGACAAGACCCTTACCTCAAACCCGATCTAATGCAAGACAAAGTATTCAACGTAGCTTAAACGTCTCAATCTAACATAACAAAGACATAAATGGTACAAGAGTTAGTACCCATTACAATGCATTCAAATATTAATAATTTATAACAAATAATAAGAATATTATAACAACAACCGTGACTTTGCGAATGACTACAATGCATATGCTTAACTATCATTGATGGATACTACTCTAAAACTATTCATTTAAGACCCAATAATCATCAAATTCCGAGTTCAAGTGATTTAGTTATCATTCATCAAATTCTGATCAAACCTTAATTCGTTTCAAAATGCAACTGTCATAAAATAGCAAATCTGGTATAGTTATAAGCATTTATTCCACTTGATAATAATTTTAATGGAAAAAGCATGAAAAATTAATCAACTTAGGCACAAAAATCAATCAATTCCGAAATCGGATGAATTACTTACGAATTACACAAGGTTTACTCATCATCAAACTAATACAACCACCATTGCTACCAAAACAGACCTTTCGTGCAAAATATATAGTCCTTCTATTTCTAGAACTTAATCCATTTAAAATACCTTGAAAAAAATAGTCAATATACACTCCAAAATTTCTTCATTTGGATTAAAAATGAACAAGTTATACACAACTACGTTTTAACAATCTTTCCTACTTAACAGATACCGAACTGCAATTTTAATAATTGTAGGGACTAATCCGGAATTTTATAAACATGTAGATTAAACTGGAAATTTACAAAATACAGGGACTAACTTGATAATTTACGAACATAGGGCTAAGTCAAAATGTTTATAAATACAGTGATCTAAACGGAATTGTAAGGAAAACAGGGACCATGTAGCAGTTTTCAAAATTGGCTTTCTTCAAGCCCATAAACAACCCAGAACCATTCATTTATGTTCCAATAACGAAGTTGAACTATTTAATCTGCAAGTACTTATTCTTTAATTAAAATACAAAATCCAAATTAGCCAACTTAAAATCACAAACACACATAATCAAAGAAAATATACACACACCATTTCAACCAAGAACACACATACATAGAGATATAAAATACCATTAAAAATAATTATTCATGTAATCTTTCACTAATAATCAACAAAGATTTACAAAATTTGATATTAAAAGTATTTACCAATTAGTTTCTTCAATTTTCTAAGTTGAAACCCCCTTTATTTACATGATGTCCGTTTCTTACTCCCCTGTTCTCTATGTTTTCCTCTCTCTTTGTTTTCCTTGCCCACGTACAATTTGGATAATGACTAATGTTTGGGAAAAAGTATATGACTATATGGTGAATGGGTGAGTCAGCCTAAGTGAAAGATGGTAGCCAAATTTGACTTACACCTCATTCTATGTCCATGTGAATCACATTTGGATTATTTTTACACATTGAAGACATGGGACCCACACTTAAATCTTACCTACAAAATTCTCTGTACTCAATATCATAAACGAATTTCATCTCTTTTATTATTTATTTAATAAACTACAAATATACCCTTATAACTACTCCATCCGTCTCAAAATATAATTTACACTAATTATTATTATGTTGAGTTATATTTATAAATTTACTCCCTCCGTCTCAAAATAAGTTGGACTAATTATTAAATTACTATATTTAAAATACTAACATAATTCATAAAAATGCAAAACCAAGTTATCCGCTAATGCACACATATAAAAATTGTCAAGTATATACATGCAATATGGATCGATTATTTGGGGTGTCACATCCTCCCCACCTTAAAAGTATTCAGTCCCTGAATTTAAATACCCGATGTCTAAAGTAACCGATGGTAATTGCTTTCGTTACTTATTCGGATTTCTAACTAGCCTCTTTCACTAGGTAATTTTTCTACAACACTCACAAATGAAATCACCTTCGTTCTCAAACTTTGTTAATTGTAATTCAAAACCCGAACGAGTAGCTCGTATAACAAATCTGAACTATATCAATGGTTCATATCGAAGAAAAAATATGATTTCACTAAATAGCTCATCAAAAGTAATTTATGGATTATGGTATGATCTAACAATTTTTTTTTTCGTATGAAAAATCTCGCTAGTCCTTTAATATATGGCTGGTCCGAACCACTAACAGTTGAATAGATTTTGCTAACTGACTCACAATAACATATACGGAATCACGTCCTTACGAGGTTCAAGGAAATTTCAAAACGAAGTCCATCAATGTTTTCACACTTCCACTTAAGATTATGTAGTGGTTGCAACATCCCCAGAGGCTTCTGATGCTCAGACTACATATTAAAATCTTCTGTACCAACTAAAACTCAAACTCTGCAATCTCTCTCTTCATTATTTAGTAGTGATTGTGGAGATCCATGTACATTTTGAAATTATCAAAGTTAACCATGTAGTTAAATTTGTGATCTTCATTCATCGCTTCATGTTTGAGATCAAAATCGGACCATCAATTACAAATATTTATCACTCCATCAAAATCAAGGGTAAAGTCAGTCATCTCATCATGTTGAAGTTTATTCTTGAAAGTAGTAGAATTCAATCCGCTATTTATGTTTTGTTAAAAAACTCTAACAATGAAGATTGTTCTCACATTTTCGCAAATATCCTGAGGCACGTGAATTCTGATTTCTAAATCCATCTTTTGTATATCCACTAGTAAGATTTTATATATCCACTAATAAGGAACTTCTTCTAGTGATTATTGAAGCTAATTACCCTTACTCTTTCTGCTCTGCATTTGCAACAACATTAGGTTTGCCGGGTTTGATTAAGATAATACAATCAAATTCTTTAAGCAATTTCAGCCATATCCTCTATGATATATTCAATTTCTTATGTGAGAATAACACTTGAAACACTTTCAGATCGGTGTATACATCGCAAGGATTCACTGTGGATAATACCGCGAAAATCTCATCGCAAAGATAATTGCCGCATGTCTCTGAAGGTTTAACGCAAAAATAACTTTCACAAGTTCAAGATTATGAGTGCGATGATTCTTTTATGATTTTTAATAGGTCACGAAGTGTACAAAATTTCATTCCAATATTGCATTAAAACGCAATCCAACCATTATCTGATGTAACGATGTATATTGCAACTCTTCCCATCTCAAATGATAATGTCTGAATAGGTGCAGAAACTAGTTGCTCTTTTAACCCTTAGAATCTGTTCACATTCAATTAACCATTCAAAACTAATATTTTTCTGAAATGATCGAGAAAATGAGCCATCATTTCAAATCAATCCCTTCGTACCAATTATTAAGTAAATCACAGATCTTCAAATTCACAAATGATTTCTTGTCTCTTAGCACCTGTAACACTGATGAGAAAAAAATCTCACTGTAATAAAAACCTTGCAAGTGTACAAGTCCCGAAGCAGCAGTATACAAAAGTAAGGGTCGAACCACAGAGACTTGGGTAAAACACAAGTTGATTCAATTAGTGCAAAAGTAACCAGGGGGTTTTGATTTTGATTTGTTTAAACTAATAAAGCAAATAAAGAAAACTAATTTAGAATGACAGAATAATGGTAACAGTTGGTTTCAAGAGTAAAAAGCAGATTCACGGATTAGGGTTCACA
Source organism: Campanula takesimana (assembly GCA_026119855.1). NCBI lineage: Eukaryota > Viridiplantae > Streptophyta > Magnoliopsida > Asterales > Campanulaceae > Campanula > Campanula takesimana. Next base: position 43,191 of record JAOWBW010001033.1, on the reverse strand, counting down.
ATTGTCATCACTATATGCTTTTTCACAATCACTTCATCAATCTCAAAACAGGGTTTCGTTCACTTAATTAAGAATTGAGACGGTTCGGTCGCCGGATTACAATTCTATAGCTCTTTTTTTTTATGAAATACCTTCTATTACGGCAGTATAACAAGCAAAGAACGAGTCAAGATCTTAAGAACATATGAACCTACACTATTATGATTTCTATTACGGCCTCAATCAAGTGTAATTATCAATTTAGTGGTCTAATGTATTAATTGCCCATATTACTGCAACAAGAAATACCCAATAATACTAGGGCCAAGAATATCTTAGCATAAACATGAAACCCTAGAATTGAATTTAACCTGTTTCTAAAGTAAAAACTGTGTAACCCTAAAACTAAATTAAGAATATCCTTTTATACTAAGAAAATATATATATCCTAAAACAAAGAAAAACCAAAAAAATAAAAACTCCTCTAAACTCCTTCATATTTCAGCTAATTCCAGATTGGCCCTCCAATTTCCTTAACTTCCAGAGCAGTCCCAGACTTCAGATTCTTGCAGTTTAGTCCCTGGACTTCTGACAATTGCAGCTTCACCCTCTATTGACCTTCAGTTGACTTTGACTTGAACTCTTACCTTGACTTGACTTCGAGCATTCACAAACTTTGCGGGAACCTCATGAAATCACTAAATAAATGTCTAAAAATAGACTAAATTCCCACAACTTTAACATTATAAAATATACTCACAATTACATCAAATCTATCCTAAATTACATCAAAATCGATAATATAAATTTGTAATCATGGAGATAAAATAATATGAAATACGATCCATCAAATTCCCCCACGCTTAGACCATTACTCGTCCCTGAGTAATATTCATAACCCCACATCTAAGCACCGGTCTAACAAACGTAGCATGGAGGAAAATGATACCTAATCTCCTCTACGTCCCCATCAATCAAGTCAAAAACAAAACAACTCGGAGTGTAAAGGACTCCGCTCCTTATAACTCCCAACACAAATACATGACAATGGCCCTAATCGATATCACACAAATAAAACAATAATAAACATATCCGATTAGGGCCCACACTCAAAAGCTAGGGGGAACTAAAATGACCTATGTTTCCCCCACGCTTATCTTTCACTACGATCTCCCTAAAAAAAAAATCAATGTTAGGATAGTCCTTAACAATGATTTACCTCGTAATAAGCTCCAACGCCCCCTTATGACTCCCAAAAAAATATATGAGGTTTTTCTATCCTAACTTCTCTAACCAATCCTCCTACTCCAAAATGAATTCCTACCCAACACTCCAAACCGCTCTTATGTCACCTCCGCCATAAGATGTATTTCACACCCTCTCCTTTTGCCTAGGCGCCCTTTCGGGTTTTCACCTAGACTCTCTTTTCTTTTCTTTTTTATTATTACTTTTTTTTTGTTTTTTTTTTTGTTTTTTTTTGTTTTTTGAAGAACTAACTACTACTACAACAAGTGAAAATATTACCACCACACCCCCAAACATAAAGATTTCATTGTCCCTAATGAAAGAGATAACAACGAAAAGTATGCATAAGAAGTATGGGTGATACCTCAACCTCACTGAGGAGATGGCTGAGAACAAGACTAGGCTCGGGCCAGCCGCTCCTGCTCCGCTCGTATTGCAGCAAACTGATTCTGGTTGTATGTGTGCATTTCATTAAGCCGCTCGTTCATCAGTGTATACTGCTCTGCTAACCCCACAATCAGCTCTCTAATGCTTGGTTGATCATCCTCCACACTACAATCCACATTCAACTCCACTGGGTCTTTACGCCCATAGACATTCCGGGAGCTCAAGAGTAATCTAGCTCGATTGACAGTACCCATTGGCTTAATATACTCAACTACACTCCAACTAACCCTTTTCCTCTCACATAGCACTGTTATAAGGTTGGGAAACTTAAACTTCACTGTGTCCGACTCCGTGTCCATACTAGAAATCTCATCTCTGATTATTACACCCACATCAATTGCCTCGCCAGTGAGAATAGTGTGAATAAGTATACCCCTCTTCCATGTAAGATCATTCTGGTGCAATGTTGGCATCAATCTAGTGCACACAAACTTATGTACCCCCTTCGCATGAGGCTTCAGGAACGCCTCCTGGAGTTTAACTGGTTTTCGATCATTCCGTGCCCAATCTACACCTTCCTTAACAATTTTACTGGTGACTAACGGCTCTAGATCTCGCCAATGCTTAAGCAAATTTTCTTGATATGCACACTCCTTTTTCCCAATGGCCATAGTTCCATATAAGGTGTTGATAGTCTTTGAATCGTAACAGATTGATTTCCCCCTAACCCACGACTTTGAAACTCCTGGAAAGCTACTGGCATTAGCATAGAATTCCCTCACTATCGGAGCTGCCGCATCCGGAGGTTTTTGACATATATTCACCCAACAACGGTTTTGAAAATTTTCAGTAAACTCAAAGCTTTTAAAATCAAACCCATGCTCAACATTCATTCCTCTGCTCATGTTATCTTCATAGTACTTTTGAGCCTCAACATCACAAAACTTGGTGCTATCCAGTACGACTGTTTTCTCACCATCTTCATTACTTGGGTTCTTCTTAGCTCGTTTAGAGGCAGGGGTTTTCTTTGGTGCCATAAGAATTGCAAATCAATGAATCTGACTAACAAACTATTGTTCTTGATGCAACACTGCACAATAATTGCTACACACACAATTTCAAAACTCCCAGTACTATCCCAGCGGCATACGCCTCAACCAAGAATCAAAACTCAGACCACTATCCACAGGTACACCAAGATGCTCGGAAATTACCCAAGAATTAATCTGAAGAAATAAAAATTGTACCTCAATTTGAACTCAATTTTTTTTACGGTGCAAATTGATCGACATGAGCAGTTTCAGGAGACCTGTCAGCCAAGGTTGCCGGAGTTGTGGTGTCTGTTGAGGAAGACCGGAGATAGAAAGGAAGATGGCCGGAGGTGGGCTGTTGTGTCGGGCGAACCAGAGTATTGCTCGTTGGTCAGCAATCAGGAACACCTGCAAAGGAGGGGAGGAATGACGGTGTTGTTCACTGGCCGGAGATGTAGGCTTTCAATCGGCAATGGAGTCCTTGGCAGTGGAGCTACTGTGATCGTGGCCGGCGATGAGGGAGAACGGAGGAAGAGAGGAGGAAGAACCGTAAAGGAGAACTGTGCTGGGACTCTTCGATTTAGGGCTTTTGTTTGACCCAAAGTCAAACGGATTTGGAAGTCTTATTCTCTTTTTTCTTTTTTTTTTTACACGTGCGTGAACTGTGAGTGTATGCTCGCCCCCTTGATTCTCCTTCCCAAATGTATGTGTTTTAAGTGGGCACACCGAGTGTGCACTAACTAGCCACTTCAGTGCACACGCAATGTGCACACACCACGCATACCTGTTTTTTTCTAAAGCAATCCCCTTGCTGACTTTTGAGTGTTCACTTGGTGTGCTCACCACCATCCGGCTGTGATCTCCATCATCAATTATTATTTTATTTTTTTCAAATGCTCCTCCATGCCTTAGCTCCTTCACCCCTTAGTTGGGTTTCGATTTCTGCACATCACCACAAACAAAAACCACAAGCATAATATCCATAAAATAAAATAAAATAAAACAAAAAACTCTAAAAAGAATTTTTTTTTTTTTTGGAGGGTGACAACTATTGACACTCTCCTATAAACCCACAAACTCGGAGAGACCCATCACGGGTCACACGGACTACTTTTTGACCGCACGTTCGTTGCCTACATTCCCCCTAGGACAATAAGGGGCTCAGGTCACCGTAGTTCGAACCGACCCAGAAATAAAAGACATGAAAGCAATACTATTTTTTTTTTTTATGAATATCACCACCCCCAAACCAAAAGTATGCTATGTCCTCATGTCATTGAAGAAACAACACACTCCCAATTTAAAATGATGAGAGACTGAAAGGGAGAAACATAAAGCAATAAATGACATACCGAGTTGGGTTGCCTCCCAACAAGCGCCTTTGTTTTAAGTCGATGGCTCGACATGTTACCTTGGAGTGCTTAGAGGACTTCGACCGGATCCACCAACTCGATCACATTGATCTCATTGAGGTCTTCTAAAATGGACACACCTTCATAGTACGGCTTCACCCGGTGACCATTAACTTTAAATAATGTCCCATCTTTCAAATCTTTAAGCTCGACGGCTCCATGAGGAAAAATTTGTGCCAACTCGAAAGGACCCGTCCATTTAGACTTTAATTTGCCCGGAAACAATCTTAACCGGGAGTTAAAAAGGAGGACTTTCATACCCAGATAGAGAGTTTTGGACTTCAAATGCTTGTCATGGTACCTCTTAGTCCGTTCTTTGTATAATTTAGCACTTTCATAACTCTCTTGTCGCATCTCCTCTAACTCATCAAGTACAAGCAATCTTTGCTCACCAGCTTGTGTCAAATCCATGTTAAGCTCCTTGATAGCCCAATAAGCTTTGTGTTCTAGCTCAACAGGGAGATGACATTCTTCTTTCACATACACAATCCGATAGGGGCTCATACCAATGCGTGTTTTGTATGCAGTCCGATATGCCCACAGTGCATCATTCAATTTCAAGGCCCAATCCTTTCGGTTAGAACGCACTGTCTTTTCTAACACCCCTTTGATTTGCCGGTTACTCACCTCCACTTGTCCCGAAGTTTGGGGATGGTAAGCCGTGACCAACTTATGAACCACCCCATATTTCTTCAACACATTGTTGAACATTCGGTTGGTGAAATGTGTTCCTTGATCGCTTATGATTGCTCGTGGCACTCCATACCTGCTAAAGATATTATCACAAACAAACTTGGAAACCACGTTAGAATCATTAGTCCGGGTAGCAATAGCCTCCACCCACTTTGACACATAATCCACCGCAACCAATATATAAATAAAACCATGGGATGGGAGAAACGAACCCATAAAATCAATGCCCCACACATCAAAGATAGCTACCACTAAATTATAATGAAGGGGCATCTTATCTCGTTTGCCTATGCTACCGGACCGTTGGCACCTATCACACCTAGTGCAAAACTCATGAGCATCTTTGAACAACGTGGGCCAATAAAGACCCGATTGAAGCACTTTCCTAGCAGTCTTTTGCCCACTAAAATGTCCTCCACATTGGAGTTCATGGAAAAATTTCAACACACTACTTTGCTCATGGTCTGGAACACATCTCCTCACGATTCTATCAGGACAAATTTTCCACAAATAAGGATCATCCCAAATTTAATGCTTTACATCCGATTTAAGCTTGCATTTTTGATCGTACGTGAAGTGTGGTGGCATAATATTAGAAACAAGGAAATTCACAAAATCCGCATACCAAGGTTCATGAACATGTAAAGCAAACAATTGCTCATCCAGAAAATTTTCATTAACCGGAATCGCACCATCAATTACACTCGTGAAAGTAAAGTCCTCAAGCCTAGATAAGTGATCCGCCACCACATTTTCGGTCCCCTTTTTATCTCTAATCTCAATATCAAACTCCTGCAGTAGGAGCATCCACCTAAGAAGTCTAGGTTTAGCATCCTTTTTATTCAACAAGTATTTTAATGCAACATGATCTGAATAGACAATTACCTTGGATCCAATCAAGTACGAACGAAACTTTTCAATAGCAAACACAACTGCTAAAAACTCTTTTTCAGTCGTAGTATAATTCAGTTGTGCATCATTTAAAGTTCTACTTGCATAATGAATCACATGAGGTAGCTTGTCCACTCTTTGCCCCAACATAGCCCCAATCGCAAAATCAGACGCATCACACATGATCTCAAAGGGTAGAGACCAATTGGGGCTAGATAGAATGGGGGCACAAGTTAACTTTTCTTTTAACAAATTAAATGCTTCCAAGCATTCTTGGTCGAAGATGAACTCAGTATCCTTAGCTAGCAAGTTACATAAAGGCTTACAAATTTTAGAAAAGTCTTTAATGAAACGCCTATAGAAACCTGCATGGCCCAAAAAACTTCGTACACCTTTAACTGACACATGGGGAGGTAATTTAGAAATCACATCAATCTTTTCTTTATCTACCTCAATCCCCTTACTAGAAACCAAGTGCCCTAACACAATACCATGTCTCACGAGAAAGTGACATTTTTCCCAACTAAGGGTCAAATTTGTCTCACAACAATGTTTTAAAAACATAGTCAAATTCTCGAGGCATCCATCAAAGCTATCACCAAACACAGAGAAGTCATCCATGAAGACTTCGACACATCTTTCTATCAAATCAGAGAATATGGAGGTCATACACCTTTGAAAGGTCGCTAGTGCATTACATAGCCCAAAGGGCATCCTCCTAAAAGCAAATGTGCCAAAGGGACAAGTAAAAGTAGTCTTGGCTTGGTCCTCTGGTGCAATGGGAATTTGGTTATATCCCGAGAAACCATCCAAGAAACAGTAATAAGCATGTCCTGCTAACCTCTCTAATATCTGATCAATAAAGGGCAAAGGGAAGTGATCTTTCTTTATTGTAGCATTAAGTTTACGCAAATCTATGCACATTTTAAGCCCAGTCACTTCCCTAGTAGGCACTTCCTCACCTTTCTCATTAGTGGTGACCGTGTAACCCGATTTTTTGGAACAACTTGAACCGAGCTCACCCACTCACTATCAGCGACAGCATAAATAATGCCCGCATCTAACAACTTTAGGACCTCTTTCCTAATTGCCTCCTCCATGTGAGGGTTCAACCTCCTCTGTCTCTCTCGAGATGGCTTAGCACCATCCACAAGATTAATTTTATGCATGCATATGGAGGGGCTTATACCTTTGATGTCTGCTAAGGACCACCCTATGGCCGACTTGCGCTCACAAAGCACATTTATCAACTTGGCCTCTTGCTCTATGGTTAAATTAGAGGCAATGATTACTGGTAAAGTCTCTCCCTCCCCAAGAAAGACATACTTTAAATTTGAGGGGAGGGTTTTCAGCTCAAGAGCTGGAGGGGTTACAATAGAAGGCGCCGACCTCTCATTGAAGTGGCCTAGGGGGTGAAACGGGCCATCACTAGGATGGTGTTCGTCGGCCTTTTCCACAGCCATTAGTTGAACATCCGCATTATCCCTAGATTTCTCACCGCCAATTGACAACAAAGACTCTAACTCCTCACAGTCTCTCTCATGCCACAGAACTTCACTCACACAATCCTCAACAATATCCACACAGTTACAAGACTCATCATCAATGGGACTTTGCATGACATCAAACACAGATATTTCTATTTTCTCATTAGCCACACACATAGATAAAGTCCCATCACCAACATTAATGATAGTGTTGGTTGTATCCATAAATGGATGCCCAAGCAATATGGGAGAATCCTGACTATTCCCAACACCATTAACAGTTTCTAGCACCACAAAATCCACGAGGATAATCAAATTGGCTACCTGGACCAAAACATCCTCCACAATTCCCAATGGCCTCTTGATTGAACGGTCGACCAATTGCAAGGTCATTGTGGTGGGTTTTAGCTCAGGTAAACCCAACTCAAGATACAAGTAATGGGGTAATAGATTAATGCTAGCACCAAGATCCAACATTGCCTTCACCTTCTTAGAGTCCCCCATAGATATAGAAATGTTAAAACTTTTGGGGTCCTTCAATTTAGGTGAGAGGTTCTGTTGTACCACAGCACTAGCACTTTCTCCCATAATCAACTTCTCATCATTCCCATACTTAGGTTTCCTGGAATTTAATTCTTTGAAAAACTTAGCATAAGATGGAATATTTTTGATGACATTCAACAATGGGAGATTAATGTTCACTTTTGAAAACATGTCATACAAATCAGACATTTGTTTATCCAGCTTGCTTCTCATAAATCTACCAGGAAACGGTACGGTAGGTACATATGGCTTGGGGGTAGGAGAATCAGTAACAAGAATTTCCCCCATGCCATTAGTACTCTTATCAACAACATCCTCCACAGGAGTCTCAGAGGGTTTAGAAGAAGAAGGAGTAGGAAGTACCTCATTACTTACCTGTTTGCCATTTTTAAGAGTCATGATGGCTTTGGCTTGCTCCCCTTGACTTGGGAAGGTTCCCGGTTTATGCCCTTGCTGCCCTTCAGCTAGTTGACCAATTTGGGTCTCCAGCTTTTTGTTGACAGCTTCCTGCTGCTTCTCTTGCTGCTCCATCATCATCCTCATTTGCTGTTGCTCTTGCATCTTTGACCTCATCATATCCTCTAAAGATTGCTTGGGTTGCTGTTTTGGATTCCCTTGTGGGGGAGGAGGATAAAGAGGTTTTTGTTGAAACTGATTCCCTTGGTTACCCCTCCATGAAAAATTCGGGTGATTTCTCCAATCTAGGATTATAAGTGTTAGAATACATACCACCTTGATTTTGTCGTGGGGGATAACCTTGCATTGCAGTAACCTGTTCAAAATCACACTGCGCAACACTTTGGTAAACATTAGTAGCATGAGTATTAGAACCACAGTTAGCACAGAAATCAGATACCACATTAGCACTTGATGAACCCATATTAATGTTAAATTTTGCCAAATTTTGGTTCATCAAGGCTACCTGTCTAGCAAACTCATCTACCCCACTTAACTCATGCACTCCCCTAGGTTTTCCTCTAGAGCCTTTTTCTTGAGAATTGGCCCCTAACATCTCAAATAATTCCTGAGTTTGATCAACAGTTTTAGCTCCTAGAAAGCCACCTGCTGCGCTGTCAACCATAGCTTGGTCAACTGCACTCAACCCACCATAAAATGTTTGATGTAAAAGGGCCTCAGGAGAAGCATGATGGGGACACTGCACTTGTAACATTTTAAACCTATCCCACGCCTCATGAAGTGGCTCACCTTGTTCTTGAGTAAACCCTATGATTTTCTGTCTAAAGGTGGCCAAAGTAGCATGTGGAAAGAATTTTTTAAGAAACGCATCATGCAACCCATCCCATGTATTAATGCTCCTAGCAGGAAGTAACATTAGCCAAGTTTTAGCTACCCCTTGAAGAGCAAAAGGAAAGTATTTAAGCCTTAATTGTTCGTCAGTGACCCCCTCCTTAACTGGAAATCCCAACACAATCATCATATACTCTCTCAAGAAGTTCAAAGAATCCTCACTGGGAAGACCCTGGAACTTAGGTAGCTGACTAAAATAATGACCCTTTGCCTCATAGGTCTTAGCTGCATCAGTCAAAACAATGCAAGACACCGATGTGTCGACCTTGGGCCTAGCATACTCTTTCATTAAAGGATTAGCCATCACTACTTCAATTTCTTCTCCCTCGGTGGAAGAAGTTTCCAATTCACTTAAAACTACCTCTGTCTCGGTGATAGAAGCTTCAGATTCAGACTCACTAATAGAGGGAATGCCCCTATCAAATCTATCAATATTATCGTTCAAAGGGACCAACTCGGGATCCAATGAACGTCTACCAAACATACACCGATTAAATTAACTTGTAAATCACAACAAGTCCCCGGCAACGGCGCCAAAAACTTGATGAGAAAAAATCCCACTGTAATAAAAACCTTGCAAGTGTACAAGTGCCGAAGCAGCAGTATACAAAAGTAAGGGTCGAACCACAGAGACTTGGGTAAAACACAAGTTGATTCAATTAGTGCAAAAGTAACCAGAGGGTTTTGATTTTGATTTGTTTAAACTAATAAAGCAAATAAAGAAAACTAATTTAGAATGACAGAATAATGGTAACAGTTGGTTTCAAGAGTAAAAAGCAGATTCACGGATTAGGGTTCACAATTGTTATCACTATATGCTTTTTCACAATCACTTCATCAATCTCAAAACAGGGATTCGTTCACTTAATTAAGAATTGGGACGGTTCGGTCGCTGGATTACAATTCTATAGCTCTTTTTTATGAAATACCTTCTATTACGGCAGTATAACAAGCAAAGAACGAGTCAAGATCTTAAGAACATATGAACCTACACTATTATGATTTCTATTCAATCAAGTGTAATTATCAATTTAGTGGTCTAATGTATTAATTATCCGTATTATTGCAACAAGAAATACCCAATAATACTAGGGCCAAGAATATCTTAGCATAAACATGAAACCCTAGAATTGAATTTAATTAAATTGATAAACAAGTTGAGATTGAATCTATGATTATGATATTTACATATAGATCAAACAATTGCTACTACCAATCCGCAAATCACAAGATGATTAGCTACTCATACTCATAATAATTATCACAAGAATATAATAAGAATTCAGAAACCTGGATTAAAAAAATGGTGTTTGAGAATCCAAACTTTGTTCTTCAATAATCCTGTTTCTAAAGTAAAAACCTGTGTAATCCTAAAACCAAATTAAGAATATCCTTTTATACTAAGAAAATATATATATCCTAACACAAAGAAAAACAAAAAAAATAAAAACACCTCTAACCCCTAGGAAAAGAAAAGTGTCGTGCAACAGTTGCGTATTCCATACACACGGCCCGGACTGTGAATTCCCATAAACTCCTTCATATTTCAGCTAATTCAAGATTGTCCCTCCAATTTCCTTAAATTCCAGAACAGTTCCAGACTTTAGATTCTTGCAGTTTAGTCCCTGGACTTCTGACAATTGCAGCTTCACCCTCTGTTGACCTTCAGTTGACTTTGACTTGAACTCTTACCTTGACTTGACTTCGAGCATTCATAAACTTTGCGGGAACCTCATGAAATCACTAAATAAATGTCTAAAAATAGACTAAATTCCCACAACTTTAACAATATAAAATATACTCACAATTACATCAAATCTATCCTAAATTACATCAAAATCGATAATATAAATCCGTAATCATGGAGATAAAATAATATGAAATACGATCCATCAAACACCATTCTCAAATGTAGTTCATGTTCATCCAAACCATCAAAATATATTAGAAGTTCATCTTGTTGAGTTCTCGATAATCAAGTCAAAGTATTAAATATCCGTAAGTTTTCTTCACAAACAAAACTGAAGCACTCCAAAGTGACACACTCAGTTCAGTTAAACTTTTATCTAGAAGGCCTTGTAGTTGACCGTTAAGTGTCCTTCAATTCCATTGATGTCATTCTGTATAGGTTCGCTTTTCAGATAAGTTCAATACAAAACTCGATTTCTTTACCTGGTGCGGCCCGGGAAAATCCTCTATAAAGATGTAGGCATACTCTTAGATAATCGGTATTTCATTCAAATTAGGTTTATCCACTTGAGTACCAATGAAATGTGAGAGATAACCCTAGCAACCCCTTCTCAGTAATCTTTAACCTCTCAAGGGTGAAATTAATTTATCACCGACCACTAATTTATATGACATAAAGAGAACCGAGACTGACTAGCCAAATCAAAAGTAACTTTATTCAAGTGACAAATAATTTAGCATGATGCACAATGAGACAATGCATTTCAAATACCACATCAAAAATGTGCTTAATGCAAGGAAATCATGTTTTCAAGAAATTTTCTATCACATAGTTTTACCGAACAAAACTTATTGATCATAAAGGCACGTAACAAAGTACCACTAGGGTAGCAAATAGCAATTCCGAATTCAAAGTTTGAGGTCTAACACACAAATTATGAGCTATAGCATACGATGAATGAATGCATAGCACATAAAACCGAATCGTAAGGAAATATCTCTAAAGAAGATAGGGAGTGTACCTGTGAACAGAATATTGGAGCCCCTAGCTTTATCGAAGTTATAGCCAAACCTTCTCTCTAAGTGCAACTGTATTCTTACCTGAGCAACCCCATCCAAGGGGTGGATAAGCGTGTTTGTTATGTAATGGACAATTATTCAACGCAATACCATCCTTACAGAAATTATAACATGTTCTCATTCATTTGTAGTATGAGTCAACACCATGCTTCTTCTCACAAGAATAACAAGAGACCACAGTAATTTGAGATGTCACCAATATAATTCTCTTTGGTGAATTAGTTGATGTCCATATTTAGTAACTATCATCATATACTTTCCTTTATCCTCGCGATTGGAACTATAATCCTTTTTGTCATTCATATCATGTTCGACCATCATTTCTCATTCCACAACTGTAATGTATAGATTTAAATTGAGGCAATTAATTGAACTCTGATATGTGCCTTCAATGATCCCTCAAAATTCTTGGCTCTCTGGAAATTGTTTTCTTCCAGTACATGAAAATAATGGGGCAATTCAGTAACCTTGTTGCATATTAAGTCGCGGTCATCTATCTTTCCTTAAGATTAATTAATCCTCTTGTTTTGCCTCCATGCTCAGTCGTAAGCAGAAAATACTTCTTCTGAAACACATCGAGAAACAATTGACATGTTCTTTGCTCTCCTGGAATCCCAAATCTTAAACTCTATTGGTTAATATTTACCACTAACATCTTCTCGTACTAACATCTGGCCAACAAATTGCACTTTCTAAGATTCATTACACATTGATGTGATCAAATATCTACTCCATAGTGTCTACCCAATATCCACACCACTAGGATTAATCAAACCTTCAAACTTTATAATCCACTTCAAGAAGTCCAAAGAATCTTCATCTGATCTTTTACGAGATGACATAATTGCTGCACCATAGTCTTTAGTACAGTTCATAATACGAAGCATAACATAACATTAATATGCCACATAATGCACATTAGGTTCTTAGGACATTATTATGGGATTGAAATTTTTTCTTCAAATGCGATCATTATGTGCGGTCCAACTATAGTTAAATCAACTAGTTAAGCGGGTAGGTCAAACTACATTCATACCAACCTAGTTCTTATCGAACACCATTGGTAATCAATTTAGGGGCCCTTCTGAATTAACTTCAACGGCTTTCGATATTTGGTGTTTGAGGTTATAGCCAGTTATTAAGGGTTTTTTTTTTCCAACATATATCACACAATGCAAATTCGAATCTTCAAAATTTTCTAAACAAAACCGATTCCAAGGAAAATTCATTATCAGTTCACAATCACCCTATGGCTCTAGACGACCAGATGATCATAAACATATACTCTCACAATCAAACCTAAGGCTCTAGACCGAAGGATCATAACCTATGCTCTGATACCACTCTGTCACGCCCCGAAGTCCGACATTGGATGAACCTCGAGAAGTGACGAACAAAACCGAATACCGATCAAAACCTCAAAATGAGAACTGAATCTTTCCTCATCTTATAAACAAACTGAAATGATACAAATCTCAAAGCGAGTACATCAGAGCAACTATCCTCTGACAAAAAACACAAACCTTGGACAATCTCAAATATTTACAAATTCTAAAACTGTAATTCCTTTACATTGGTTATCTACCAATAGTAAAATACAAATATCTAAAAGACATAGCATTTCACTCTAGCTTCACAACTCTACAGCGAAAGGATCACGATCTCAGATATACTCCACCTGGAAGGGAAATGGGGAGCGGAAAGGGTGAGCACGAATTGCCCAGTAAGAGACTTGCCAACACAAAGCAACCAAGAACGAATAGCAATAACAAACCCAACCACCCAGTATATAAGGGAGGAGCCGAAAGAGTACAACCGAATCAAACATCAAATCAAAGTTCCAAAATCAAATTCCATTGAACACTTGAGTTGGCCAAATGCCCAAAGTCAAAGTTGATCATTCGTCATAGTTTCACTTGCGCAAATGACACTATGACTAGGAATCACAAATATAACAACCGGTGTTAAAGTCATCTCTTGTTGAGGAATTCAAAGTCAAATAGTCAAAGTGTAAATGGCAGAGTAGCTAAAACGAATAACCGAGTCCAAATGAATTGATCCAATAAACGATCATGAATAACAAATCAAACCAATCCGATAATTCCGAAGCCAAAGAATGAAAGGGTACAAGGTTGACAAGACCCTTACCTCGAATCCGAGCTAATGCAAGACAAAGTATTCAACGTAGCTTAAACGTCTCAATCTAATATAACAAAGACATAAATGGTACAAGAGTTAGTACCCATTACAATGCATTCAAATATTAATAATTTATAACAAATCATAAGAATATTATAACAACAACCGTGACTTTGCGAATGACTACAATGCATATGCTTAACTATCATTGATGGATACTACTCTAAAACTATTCATTTAAGACCCAATAATCATCAAATTCCGAGTTCAAGTGATTTAGTTATCATTCATCAAAATCTGATTAAACCTTAATTCGTTTCAAAATGCAACTGTCCTAAAATAGCAAATCTGGTATAGTTATAGGCATTGATTCCACTTGATAATAATTTTAATGGAAAAATCATAAAAAAATTAATCAACTTAGGCACAAAAATCAATCAATTCCGAAATCGAATGAATTACTTACGAATTACTCAAGGTTTACTCATCATCAAACTAATACAACCACCATTGCTACCAAAACAGACCTTTCGTGCAAAATATATAATCCTTCTATTTATAGAACTTAATCCATTGAAAATACCTTGAAAAAAATAGTCAAGATACACTCCAAAATTTCTTCATTTGAATTAAAAATGAACAAGTTATACACAACTACGTTTTAACAAGCTTTCCTACTTAACAGATACCGAACTGCAATTTTAATAATTGTAGGGACTAATCCGGAATTATAAACATGTAGATTAAACTAGAAATTTACAAAATACAGGGACTAACTTGATAATTTACGAACATAGGGCTAAGTCAAAAATTTTATAAATACAGTGATCAAAATGGAATTGTAAGGAAAACAGGGACCATGTTGCAGTTTTCAAAATTGGCTTTCTTTAAGCCCATAAACAACCCAGAACCATTCATTTATGTTCCAATAACGAAGTTGAACTATTTAATCTACAAGTACTTATTCTTTAATTAAAATACAAAATCCAAATTAGCCAACTTAAAATCACAAACACACATAAACAAAGAAAATATACACACACCATTTCAACCAAGAACACACATACATAGAGATATAAAATACCATTAACAATAATTATTCATGTAATCTTTCACTAATAAACAACAAAGATTTACAAAATTTGATATTAAAAGTATTTACCAATTAGTTTCTTCAATTTTCTAAGTTGAAACCCCCTTTATTTCCATGATCTCCGTTTCTTACTCCCCTGTTCTCTCTGTTTTCCTCTCTCTTTGTTTTCCTTGCCCACGTACAATTTGGATAATGACGAATGTATGGGAAAAAGTATATGACTATGTGGTGAATGGGTGGGTCAGCCTAAGTGAAAGATGGTAGCCAAATTTGACTTACACCTCATCCTATGTCCATGTGAATCACATTTGGATCATTTTTACACATTGAAGACATGGAACCCACACTTAAATCTTACCTACAAAATTCTCTATACTCAATATCATAAACGAATTTCATTTCTTTTATTATTTTTTATTTATTTATTTAATAAACTACAAATATACCCTTATAACTACTACATCCGTCTCAAAATATAATTTGCACTAATTATTATTATGTTGACTTATATTTATAAAGTTACTCCCTCCCTCTCAAAATAAGTTGGACTAATTATTAAATTACTATATTTAAAATACTAACATAATTCATAAAGATGCAAAACCAAGTTATCCTCTAATGCACACATATAAAAATTGTCAAGTATATACATGCAATATGGATCGATTATTCGGGGTGTCAAAGGCGTAGAAAGGAAGAAGCTCTTGCCTTCAACTCAGAACAAAACCCTTTTTTTTTTTACTCATATTAAAATTATTTTTTACCAATTCCCCACCGCCCCCCCCCCTAACCCACCACCCCATCCCCCATTCCCCAACCCCTACCCCACACCCACCTAACCTACCACAATTCCCCTTCCCTACCCACCACCCCTACCCTATCCCACCCCACCCCAGCCCCCACCACACATTCACCATACTCCTACCCACCCCACCCCACCCCACCACCATCACCCTAACCCCACCCCACTCCACCTTATTCAAGATTGTATTTCCACCGGAAAACATTTATCTTAAATTTATCAAACACATGAAAATGTTTTTCAGATAACATTTTATTTAGATTTAACAAACAACTGAAAACATGTTCTTGTCATTTTCCGAAGAACATTCATTTTTCAGAAAACATTCTTCGGAAAATCATTTTCAGAAAGTCATTTTACGCGAAAAACGGAGCCCAAGCTAGAAATTTCTGTGATTCAAAACTCTTTCAGCAAAGCTTCAATAGTTCAATCAAAATCTTGACTAGGGACTCTCACAGTCTGGTACTGAGAAGTATCCATCACAGAAATAACATATAAGGGAACAGAAGGGGAAAACTTGAGGTTTATAAAAGAAAGTGTGAAAAGTGAAGCCCGGATATCCCTACCACTTCAAGTATTTATGTTAAAATTCTACCTCTAAGTTCTTGGGTATTGGATATCGGATATGGATCCCACATTTGTATAAATGTGTAAGACTTGAGAAATGGAATGACTACTTAAAAGGGTAAAGATTAACCTATGTGGAAATAATGATGCAAAGGTTGCAACATTAATCATAGGAACTTGCGAAGTGTCTTTACCTAGAAGGTTCATATTTGTTTTGAACAAATAGTGTTATGATCATACTTTAAGTAGAAATATTATTTTGTTAGAAGATAATGGATATTTCTTATTTTGAATAAGAAGGTGCACCATTAAATATGATTCACTTTATTGTATTGTTAATCATATAATGGGACCTTATATCCTTATCTTGGAAGAACAAAATAATAAGTATAACATAAATAATGGAAATCTGAATCTAAGGATGTAAGCGTTACATTCTTAAAAGCATTGATGTCTATATCAATGATAAGAATACACATATATAAAATTCCATGGGACGGACTTTTAAACTCACATGATTTCGAATCATGTGATATATGTGAATCTTGGAAATTGATTAAGACACCCCTCCATCTCACTGAACCCTACCCCCACCCCCTCAACCTGTTTTCTTTCCTATGTATCTCCCGTAGTTTCTTCGTTTGTTTGAATGCTCTTGATCTCTTCCATGACCTTATTTCAAGAATGGGCATAGAAAGGAAAAAGCTCTTGCCTTCAACTCAGAACAAAACCGTTTTTTACTCATATTAAAATTATTTTTTACCAATTCCCCACCGCCCCCCCCCCCTAACCAACCACCCCATCCCCCATTCCCCCGACCCCTACCCTACACCCACCTAACCTACCACAATTCCCCTTCCCTACCCACCACCCCTACCCTATCCCACCCTACCCCAGCCCCCACCACACATTCACCCTACTCCTACCCACCCCACCCCACCACCATCACCCTAACCCTACCCCCACCCTGGTACAAGATAATACATCCTGACCACTAACTTCTGCAACTATATGACAAAAAAGAAATGGGCTCCAATTAGAATGCTCCAGCTCATCATCTTCCAAACTTGTCCTCCAAGAATTCAAACAGCTACCTCTCTCACTCAAGGCTATAAATAGTCCTTGCATTCTTCATTGAAAAATTGCTGAGATTCAAAGAGAGAAATAGCTGTTGAAATACTTGGTGATTGAAGATCATACTCAAGATTTCCAGAATCATTTGAATCTTCAAGCATTCCCCTTCAAATCTTCAAAGATCTTCAGCAACCTTCAAGCCCAACAAATCTCAAGCCTTGTAACACTCAAAGATTCATTAGGCTCTCAATCATATAGATTACATAGAGCTCTTGATTCTTACACACACATACACCCCAATTGATCAATCACATATATTGAATCATTAGGGATACATTGGTCTAAGTCTAGGATTTAATCTTTATAGAAAGTAGGTGTTGATTTAATACTTCATCTCTGTAATCTGTACTCAAAAGAATCAATATATCCTCCATTCAAAATCCAAGACTGACCATCTTGGTAAAGGACGTAGATCTTTTAACAGATCGAACATTTCCAAATCATCGTGTCATTTACTTATTGCCCTTTACTTTTTGCAAATTTACTTTCAGCAATTGTTCTTATTGTTTATATTAATCTTGTTTGTCGTTTAGTGTTTTGATCTTTACAGCTATTCAAATTATTATGAATTGTGTTTGTTGATTGCCTACTGCTTTAGTTACCACTTCTGACTACTTATCTATTTTCCAAAACTTTCAGACACAAACTTTCATTTTCAACCTACCTAGTCAACATCTTTACCTACCGCAGATTGCGATTGACTACCGCAATCTGCTTACCGCATCTTGCTTACCGCGGTTGATCCTACCCAGTTAATTCTTCTGCTTACCTCCTCGGTTGCCATAATATTGCCTACCGTAATATTGGCTACCGCATCTTTACCTACCTAGTCGTTTTAACTTCAAAACCAACTCTACCTCATTTTATCGAAAACTTCCACTGTGCATTTTACTATTGAACTTGTGATTTTTTCTTGACTGTAAAATTCAAGAAGTAAGCATAAGGTTGAATTTTGAAAAATGGTTGATAATTTTAAATAGGCTATTCACCCCCTCTAGCCTCTTTTCATACCCTTGTTGTGTCTTTGGGACCAACAGTCTTTCTCGGTTTATAGGTGATGTCGAATTCGGTTAGTTCAATGGACCAGTTGAGTAGTCGGTCGGAACTATCCATCTTGTGAAGTATCTTCTTAAGGGGCGCGTCGGTATAGACCGTGAAGGGGTGAGCGGAGAAATAGGCGCGTAACTTTCTTGCTGCTATTACTAAGGCTAAAGCTATCTTTTCAGCATTGAAGTATCTAGTCTCGACGTCTGACAGCCCCTTATATCGGCTTTTGAACCCCGTTTACCTCTCGTACCAGGACCGCTGCTATGGCATGATCTGTGGCTGCGAGGAACACGTAAATCATTTCTCCCATGATAGGGATGCTGAGTAGGGGTAGAGACCCCAGATATCTCTTCAATTCTTGGAACGAGGCCGAGCACTCTGGTGTCCAAGAGAAGTTCTTTGCACCCTTCAAGACCTTAAAAAAGGGTAGGGATTTTTCTTCCGATTTAGCAATGAACTTCCAAGGGTGGTAACTCTTCCATTCAATCTTCGAACCTTTTTTATGCTGGTCAGCTCTTTCATGTCTGTTAGCGCTTGGATTTTCTCCGGGTTGGCCTCAATGCCCCTTTGTGAGACCATGAAGCCTAGAAACTTGCCTGCCATGACCTCAGATACGCACTTGATGGGTTGAGCTTCATGTCATTGGATTTCAAGTTTTCTATCGTCTCTTTTAGGTCGACAGTGTGGCTTCCTGACTTGGTTTTTATCACCATGTCGTCAATTTAGGCATCCATATTCCTTCGAATCTGAGATTTGAAGACCTTATTGACCATTCTTTGGTAGGTTGCTCTGGTATTCTTTAGACCAAAGGGCATCATTACATAGCAATAAATTCTGCCAGCCACTTGGAATGCCGTGTTTTCAATGTCTTCTTCTGCAATTTTAACTTGGTTATAACCCAAGTAAGCATCAAGGAAGCTAAGTGTCTGGTGTCCTGCAATGGAGTCTACATGCTTATCAATCCTTAGGAGCCGGTAACTATCTTTGGGGCAAGCCTTATTGAGATCTGTGAAGTCTACACACATCCTCTATTTGCCATTCTGTTTGACGACCATGACTATGTTGGCCTACCATTCTGGATATGTTGCTTCCCTAATTCTGCCGGTTTTCAATAGTTATTCCACTTCTTCTTCAATGGCCTTTTCCTTATCTCTGGAGAAGAATCTTCGTGTATGTTTGATGGGTTTGAAAAACTTATCCACTTTATGTTTATGAAGGGCAATGTCTTCCTTCACCCCGACCATGTCTTCTACTTTCCACGCAAATACGTCCAAGTTGTCTTTAAGTAGGGAGATGATTTCTTCTCTTTCTTCTGGGGGGAGTTATTTTCCAATCCTGATCTTCTGTTCAGGATAGTCCGGGTTGATTACGACCTCTTCAAGTTAGTCAACCGGTTTGAGTTCTGGTCCATCCCTGAATTCCAAGGTTTCTATGATAATCTCCCTAACTCGCTCTTTGTTCTTTCCTTCCAGGCTCAGGTTTTCCAAGTCTAGGAGTTGATCAACCTCGGTTTCGATGTGAGTAGGTTCTGTGGTCCTCGAGTTTGGGACGAGAGCAAGGGTCAAGTCACTCAGCTCGTCGGAAGCTATATTAAGGGAAATAGAGCCAAAACCTTCAAATCCATAGGTGACCTCGACTTCTTCCAGAGCGTCCTTGGTTTTGAGAATTACCCATTCCTCTAGAAGGTCTTCAACTGCTTTAAGAATCACACTGATATTTGATGTCGACTTGGTAACCTTGGTCATCCTGGAAAGAGTAATGTTCTTTTCCAGAGTGTCAATCTCCATCTTGTTTTTAGTCTTTCTGGATTTCATGACATGTTCTAAGAAATCTTTGGGAGTGCCCAATATACATCCAATATCTGTTGGGGTGGGGAACTTCACCCTTTGGTGAGGGAGGGAGGGAGGCAACCATGCCGAGTCTTCCTTGGCTAGGAGAGCCTAAGATAGCATGGTAGTCGCTGGCTAAATCTATGACAATGAAGGTAACTGTTGCAGAAGCCCTGTAAGGGTAGTCTCCAACTTCGAGCAATAGGTATACTGTCCCTTTTTCTTCTGCCTTGTGATTCGTAAACCCTTCTAACCTTCCATTGTAAGGAGATAGCATGCTATCTCGTAACTCAATCTCTTTAAAGGTGCTATAATAGAGTATATCTTTAGCGGCCTCCGAGTCAATAAGGAGTCTTTCAGATTCACAGTTATCTATCCTTCCCTTGATTATTAGTGGATGCTCCCTCGTTGCCTTGTTTCCGGCCAATTCATTCGGGGGAAAACTGATCACCTCTTCTCCCTTGCGGATACACGGGGGAATGTGGTACACCTTACTCAGCTCTTGAATCTGTTCTTTCAACTTGGTATTCGAGGGGATCTCTTCTCGTATGACTCCAATCAATTTGGCTCTGGGAGGCCTATCTCCTTGTTCTTCCTAATTCCCTTCTTCCCTTGGACGCTTGTGTAGATACCCCGGGGAAAGCCCACTACTTAGCTAGAGCGGTGGAAGGATCCTAGGATGTCTAACTTGTTTTAATTATAGAGTCACCACCTATGTTTTAGAGGAACATAAGAAAAACCTAATATTTAGCCTAAGTTTGATTACGAAAACAGAGATTCTTGTTATGAGGTTCGGGGATTAGGTTACGAGATGGGAAGTACTTAAACACCCATCTCGTTCGACTAATGTCGGTCTTGCTTGTTCAAAGTCTACATATAATAAAATGTTCTTCCTATTCTTGATGATAAAAGGGGTTTTAAAAGGTGTTTTGGAATGTAAGGAGATAACTCCTTGACTAGCTTCAATGAAGTGAAGTAGTCGTTGGTGTCATGTCCCAAAATGATTTGAGTGATTACACGTTTGATGAAATAAAAGAGAAGAAAAGAGATGAAGTAGAGAAGAAGAGGAGAAATGGAGTTTTACCTAAACTTCAAGTGACTTCAAACACTTCTTGATGAATTACTTTGAAAAATGCCTTGGAAATGATTTGTGTATAGTTTTGTAAGTAGAGTTTTCGGTCCTTTGAAATGGTGGATTAGGGGGGTTTTTATAGTTGAAAACCATATGTTTTTGGTGCCAAAAATCAGTCACCAAGAATTCTTTCCCGGGCAAATCATGTAAAAATGAGTAAAGGCGAGATTCTTGGACAAAAATCTTTAACTGTCGCCCAGAGGAGCGCGCTTCCTACCTCGGGGGCGAAAGGCGCGCGCGTCTGGCTCCTATGGTCGGAGGCGCGTGACTCAGAAATGGCCTTTTTGATAGAATGGACTAGGAAGTCAGCCCTGTTATTTAGTTTAGTCCCTGGACTTAATGGAGTCAGTCAGGAACTTAACGAAAGTGACAGAAACTAACAAAAAAACACTTAAAATAGGGAGAAACACAAAATCAAATGTGCAATCGGGGTGAGTGATCCAAGGCGGGGTGTCTACAGAGCCCCTCGGCGACATGGATTGCAAAGAAAAATGCGTCGACGAAAGAAAGTACACCCGCCGAGGATATCACTAAGAAAAAGCAAAGACTCGATGAAAGAAGGAATTTGAAATTGCGAGAGATAGACGTACGCTCCCTGTGTGAGCGGCTTTTGTTGATAGAGGAGGTGGCGTGATCCGTTTGTAAATCCGCCAGCTGAATCCGTTAGTGAATCCGCTTGATGAAGCCTTTAGTGAATCCATCCGTTGGTGAACCTTGTTGACGAATCCGTTGATGAATCCGTTAGATGAATCCGTTAGTGAATGAGTCCGTTGGTGAACCTTGTTGACGAATCTGTTGATGAATCCGTTAGATGAATCCGTTAGTGAATCCTTGAATGAGTCTGTTGGTGAACCCTGTTGACGAATTTGTTGTTGAATCCGTTAGTGAATCCTTGAATGAGTTCGTTGGTGAACCCTGTTGACGAATCTGTTGGTGAATCCGTTAAATGAATCCGTTAGTGAATCCCTTGAATGAGTCCGTTGGTGATCCCTTGTTGACGAATCCGTTGGTGAATCCGTTAGATGAATCCGTAAGTGAATCCCTTGATTGAGTCCATTGGTGAACCCTTGTTGACGAATCCGTTGGTGAATCCGTTAGATGAACCCGTTCGTGAATCCCTTGAATGAGTCCGTTGGTGAACCCTGTTGACGAATCGTTGGTGAATCCTTTAGATGAATCCGTTGGTGAATCCCTTGAATGAGTCCGTTGGTGAACCCTTGTTGACGAATCTGGTGAATCCTTTAGATGAATCCGTTAGTGAATCCCTTGAATGATTCCGTTGGTGAACCCTTGTTGACGAATCTGTTGGTGAATCTGTTAGATGAACCCGTTAGTGAATCCCTTGAATGAGTTCGTTGGTGAACCCTTGTTGACGAATCCGTTGGTAAATCTGTTAGATGAACCCGTTAGTGAATCCCTTGAATGAGTCTGTTGGTGAACCCTTGTTGACGAATCCGTTAGTGAATTCGTTAGATGAATCCGTTGGTGAATCCCTTGAATGAGTCCGTTGGTGACCCCTGTTGACGAATCCGTTGGTGAATCTGTTAGACGAATCCGTTAGTGAATCCCTTAAATGAGTCCGTTAGTGAACCCTTGTTGACGAATCCGTTGGTGAATCCGTTAGATGAATCCGTTAGTGAATCCCTTGAATGAGTCCGTTGGTGAACCCTGTTGACGAATCCGTTGGTGAATCCGTTAAATGGATCCGTTAGTGAATCCCTTGAGTGAGTCCGTTGGTGAACCCTGTTGACGAATCCGTTAGATGAATCCGTTAGTGAATCCCTTGAATGAGTCAGTTGGTGAACCCTTGTTGACGAATCCGTTGGTGAATCCATTAGATGAATCCATTAGTGAATCCCTTGATTGATTCCGTTGGTGAACCCTTGTTGACGAATTCGTTGGTGAATCCGTTAGATGAATCCGTTACACCTAGAATCAGGAGTTTTCCCTAAGAATTTCATACAAACCACCATGTTGTGTGTGTTACGCCTATAACAGGATCGCCGTCAATTGGTAGCCCAAGTAAGTATCCAACATCTTCAAGCGTTACGGTCATTTCTCCAACTGTCAAATGAAAAGTGTTTGTTTCTCTCCTCCATCTCTCAACTAGTGCAGATATGAGCGGGTTGTCTAAATTGATTGCAGGGATCAATCTTAAGGGGAAATCTGGCCTTACTAACTCAACCTGTTTACGACTGAGTGTCCATTGATCAAGCTTAGAAGTGTGTTCATGGCATCTAAGTGCACCGCGTTCCTGTAAATAAATTCCAAATTTAGATCAAGTTAAACGCGAAATCATGGGGAAAACGTGTTTTTCCAAACGCTTAGAAAACAAGTGTTTTAAAAAAAACGCGGTGGCATTTTTCTAAATAATAAGAACTTCTCAACGGTTCTGGATATAATTATAAAACCTTCTGGATATGATATTGATAGTCAGAACCTTTGAAAGTGATACCGAGAATTTTTGTAAATAATCGGAACTTCTCAACGGTTCTGGATATCAATATAAAGCCTTCTCGATATGAGATTGATAGCCAGAACCTTTGAAAGTAATAGTCAGAAGGGTTCTGGATATCAATATAAAGCCTTATGGATATGAGATTGATAGCGAGAACCTTTGAAAGTGATAGCCATAAGGGTCCTGGATATCAATATAAAGCTTTCTGGATATCAATATAAAGTCTTCTGGATATAAAATTGATAGCCAGAACTTTTGAAAGTGATAGCCAGAAGGTTCTGAAAAACACGTTTTTCCTAATCAATAGGAAAAACGCGTTTTACAGGAAACCAAATCCAAGTTAAATTGAAAACTATTGACCGAATCAGATATTGTAGAAAGAAGAGTTTTTTTTTTTTTTTTTTTTTTTTTTTGTTTCTTGGGTTGTTGAAAACCGCACCTGACCTTCCCAAACTGCCGATGAAACATGCTTATCTTGATCATACAACACACAGGGGCGGACCCATGTTGATACGAGCGGGTGCGACGGCACCCACTCGATTTTGAAAAATAATTTTTATTTTTTTACCTCTAATTTGTAGCTATATCTATAGTTTGTGCGATTTGGAAAATGAATTAGTTGCTAGATTAGCTGGTTAGGCGCTTTTTCACTACTCCTATTCACCGGGGATTGAGTCCTCCCATCATCTTTCTTATCCCTTGTTTTGATTTTTGTGAAAGTAGCTTCATTGTTGTTCAATAAGTATATATCTAGCCTCTAATTATGTTTGTAATTTTTTTATATCATCAATGAGATTATCATAAACAGTTTATATTTATATTCAAATTAATTTTTTTCCTCTATTATGATATTTGGCATTTTTTCAAAGAAAAAAGGAAAAGAAAAAGAAAATTCTTATATGAATAGTTTTGACCATCACATAAATATTTTTATTTTCTACTTTTTTCATCATTAATTATTATTTGTAAGAAATAAAAGTTCTCTTTTACAAGTAATTAATGGATAGTTCCTATAATAATATCATCATCAAAACATCAATAATGTAAATATTAGTTTTTTTATTTTTTAACATAAGCTTACTATTTTCAAGTAAATACTGCAATAAGAAGAAAAAAGTGTGTTAGAAACTTGTAGATGTTTATGCAAAACTCAGTTTTTAAAAGGTATAAGTTAATTTAATAGTCGATTTGTCAACTATTGGTTTAAATTCGAGATAAAGTAAAGAATTTTTTTATTTTGGCACCCACTGAATGTAATTCCTGGGTCCGCCACTGACAACACAGTATCATCAATGGGACCAGGGGTGGTTGCGTAAAAGTCCATTATTGCTAGTGATTAGAACTGTACATCATACATAACAGAGAATAAACACGATAAAATAAGACATCTAGAGAGAGAGAGAGAGAGGAGTGTTAGACGAAGATACGGAAATCAGTCAAGTTACATTTCAATCTGAAAGATAAAAAGTTATCAATAGTAAGGTTCACATGAGGAGGAGACACAGGTGGACAGCAAATTCTAATATGAATGACATCCAGAGAAGGTAAGGTAGAATCAGCAGGAGAAATAACAAAAGTTGGCAATATTAAGATTATTATTTGGCCATGCCGAAAAGCAATACCAACACCAACACCAACACCAACACCACTATCACTATATAATTTATGAAGTTTATATTTAATGTTTGGAATTGTGCACCTTTATCATTTGGCCATGCCCAATACTATACTACATGATACTAATAAGATAATTAAAAATAAAAACTGCAAATTAAACAAGCCAATACCAACCCATAAACGACACTTAGCAATATAAAAAAAAAACATACCATAATATAAGTTCCATCTAAATTGGAAAAAGAGATAGAACACCCCACCCCAACCCTTACAAGCAACAAACAAAGCTTTTTTAAGTCCCCTTGATGAGCTTATGACCAATTCTATAAGAAGCATAAGCATCAATGCTAGCATACTCAATCTGTTCCAAACGAAGAACCCTATCCTCCCAATTACTCCTGCAAACATGCATGGGCTTCTCCATAAAAAGGCCAGCCACTTTCCTAGCCAGATACTTCAACCCAGGCTTCCGATAAAACTGCACAGGCCAACGCTCCATTGCCATCGCCTGGATATCAGCAGTACTCACACAGTTTAGCCCATACTCAGATCGTAGCTTCAACACATCATCTCCAACCTCAACTCCAACAAAGGTAAAATTTGGGCTACTCAAAAATGCAGAAAGTGACTGAGGGATGTAGTCCAAGTAAAACATTTGGACAATGAGGCATTTCCGCTCGATGCATAGCTGCAAGGTAGCAGTTTTGTTATTGGTTTCATTCCATTGGGGAGGCTTCCATTCACAGTCAAGACCTACAATGGTCTGTCCAATACCATTGTACATGGACCGGATCTCACTGACCCATTCGTCGATAGCAGAGGCCTTATCAGTGATGTAACTTGGATTGCATTGCCAGAGAAGTGGACGGTATACTTGTTTGCCATTCCTCAGGAATTGTTAATTGTGGTTATGCCTAAAGATGCATTCTTGATTTATAGGTAGTATTCTGTAAGGATACATTCATTAAGAAAATCAAAGGCAGTTTACCCAGTATCTCAAACCAAGAACCAAGAACAAAAGAGCTATTCAATCATTGTGCTTAATGCTCCAATCATTGATAAAGCTAGACCCCTACTGTGATCAATAGTAGGAGCAAACGGTCACAGATGCATAGATTCACGGTTATTACTCAGCCCCAGCTCTCATAATAAACGTGAACCTATACACCCCGAAACACATAACCAGCTGGACTCACAACCAAATACACAAGTAATATTTACTTGACAATATGAAACTAGTACTAGGCCCAAAGTAAGGGACTAGACCATCAACCATGTACATCACTTAGGCATAATTGCATAAAATGATCAAATCCACTTGTAACACATTTAGTATGTATCATTTACCAATTCATCTTCTAGTAGTCATGAAGAGACTTAAAACGATCATTTACTTATCATATTAACTTCTTATAACACATTTATAAGACTATCATAAACAGCAGCAACAAAGATCCTAAATCTGGGACAAATACGTAACACTTTGACAACAGATAACTATTTCATTAGAAAGACCTTTAAAAGCTAATGAATTTAGACCCAAAAATCATTTAATCCGAGTTCGGATGAATTATTTATGAATTTTCAAAGATTAACTTGTTCTTTTAACGATTTATACTATACTTCTGTCATAACCGAGATTCTGGGAACAATTTATAAGTTTTCAGATTCTGAGACCTGTTTCATCAATTGCTCTCGAAAAATTAGTCAAGTAGACTCAAAAATCATTTATTCGACAGGTCTCAGAATCTGAAAACTTATAAATTGTTCCCAGAATCTCGGTTATGACAGAAGTATAGTATAAATCGTTAAAAGAACAAGTTAATCTTTGAAAATTCATAAATAATTCATCCGAACTCGGAATTAAATGATTTTTGGGTCTAAATTCATTAGCTTTAAAGGTCTTTCTAATGAAATAGTTATCTGTTGTCAAAGTGTTACGTATTTGTCCCAGATTTAGGATCTTGTTGCTGCTGTTTATGATAGTCTTATAAATGTGTTATAAGAAGTTAATATGATAAGTAAATGATCGTTTTAAGTCTCTTCATGACTACTAGAAGATGAATTGGTAAATGATACATACTAAATGTGTTACAAGTGGATTTGATCATTTTATGCAATTATGCCTAAGTGATGTACATGGTTGATGGTCTAGTCCCTTACTTTGGGCCTAGTACTAGTTTCATATTGTCAAGTAAATATTACTTGTGTATTTGGTTGTGAGTCCAGCTGGTTATGTGTTTCGGGGTGTATAGGTTCACGTTTATTATGAGAGCTGGGGCTGAGTAATAACCGTGAATCTATGCATCTGTGACCTTTGCTCCTACTATTGATCACAGTAGGGGTCTAGCTTTATCAATGATTGGAGCATTAAGCACAATGATTGAATAGCTCTTTTGTTCTTGGTTCTTGGTTTGAGATACTGGGTAAACTGCCTTTTGATTTTCTTAATGAATGTATCCTTACAGAATACTACCTATAAATCAAGAATGCATCTTTAGGCATAACCACAATTAACAATTCCTGAGGAATGGCAAACAAGTATACCGTCCACTTCTCTGGCAATGCAATCCAAGTTACAGTCACTGATAAGGCCTCTGCTATCGACGAATGGGTCAGTGAGATCCGGTCCATGTACAATGGTATTGGACAGACCATTGTAGGTCTTGACTGTGAATGGAAGCCTCCCCAATGGAATGAAACCAATAACAAAACTGCTACCTTGCAGCTATGCATCGAGCGGAAATGCCTCATTGTCCAAATGTTTTACTTGGACTACATCCCTCAGTCACTTTCTGCATTTTTGAGTAGCCCAAATTTTACCTTTGTTGGAGTTGAGGTTGGAGATGATGTGTTGAAGCTACGATCTGAGTATGGGCTAAACTGTGTGAGTACTGCTGATATCCAGGCGATGGCAATGGAGCGTTGGCCTGTGCAGTTTTATCGGAAGCCTGGGTTGAAGTATCTGGCTAGGAAAGTGGCTGGCCTTTTTATGGAGAAGCCCATGCATGTTTGCAGGAGTAATTGGGAGGATAGGGTTCTTCGTTGGAACAGATTGAGTATGCTAGCATTGATGCTTATGCTTCTTATAGAATTGGTCATAAGCTCATCAAGGGGACTTAAAAAAAGCTTTGTTTGTTGCTTGTAAGGGTTGGGGTGGGGTGTTCCATCTCTTTTTCCAATTTAGATGGAACTTATATTATGGTATGTTTTTTTTTTATATTGCTAAGTGTCGTTTATGGGTTGGTATTGGCTTGTTTAATTTGCAGTTTTTATTTTTAATTATCTTATTAGTATCATGTAGAATAGTATTGGGCATGGCCAAATGATAAAGGTGCACAATTCCAAACATTAAATATAAACTTCATAAATTATATAGTGATAGTGATGTTGGTGTTGGTGTTGGTATTGCTTTTCGGCATGGCCAAATAATAATCTTAATATTGCCAACTTTTGTTATTTCTCCTGCTGATTCTACCTTACCTTCTCTGGATGTCATTCATATTAGAATTTGCTGTCCACCTGTGTCTCCTCCTCATGTGAACCTTACTATTGATAACTTTTTATCTATTCAGATTGAAATGTAACTTGACTGATTTCCGTATCTTCGTCTAACACTCCTCTCTCTCTCTCTCTCTAGATGTCTTATTTTATCGTGTTTTTCTCTGTTATGTATGATGTACAGTTCTAATCACTAGCAATAATGGACTTTTACGCAACCACCCCTGGTCCCATTGATGATACTGTGTTGTCAGTGGCGGACCCAGGAGGAATTACATTCAGTGGGTGCCAAAATAAAAAAATTCTTTACTTTATCTCGAATTTAAACCAATAGTTGACAAATCGACAAATCGACTATTAAATTAACTTATACCTTTTAAAAACTGAGTTTTGCATAAACATCTACAAGTTTCTAACACACTTTTTTCTTCTTATTGCAGTATTTACTTGAAAATAGTAAGCTTATGTTAAAAAATAAAAAAACTAATATTTACATTATTGATGTTTTGATGATGATATTATTATAGGAACTATCCATTAATTACTGTAAAAGAGAACTTTATTTCTTACAAATAATAATTAATGATGAAAAAAGTAGAAAATAAAAATATTTATGTGATGGTCAAAACTATTCATATAAGAATTTCTTTTTCTTTTCCTTTTTTCTTTGAAAAAATGCCAAATATCATAATAGAGGAAAAAAATTAATTTGAATATAAATATAAACTGTTTATGATAATCTCATTGATGATATAAAAAATTACAAACATAATTAGAGGCTAGATATATACTTATTGAACAACAATGAAGCTACTTTCACAAAAATCAAAACAAGGGATAAGAAAGATGATGGGAGGACTCAATCCCCGGTGAATAGGAGTAGTGAAAAAGCGCCTAACCAGCTAATCTAGCAACTAATTCATTTTCCAAATCGCACAAACTATAGATATAGCTACAAATTAGAGGTAAAAAAATAAAAATTATTTTTCAAAATCGAGTGGGTGCCGTCGCACCCGCTCGTATCAACATGGGTCCGCCCCTGTGTGTTGTATGATCAAGATAAGCATGTTTCATCGGCAGTTTGGGAAGGTCAGGTGCGGTTTTCCAACAAAACCAAAAAAAAAAACTCTTCTTTCTACAATATCTGATTCGGTCAATAGTTTTCAATTTAACTTGGATTTGGTTTCCTGTAAAACGCGTTTTTCCTATTGATTAGGAAAAACGTGTTTTTCAGAACCTTCTGGCTATCACTTTCAAAAGTTCTGGCTATCAATTTTATATCCAGAAGACTTTATATTGATATCCAGAAAGCTTTATATTGATATCCAGGACCCTTATGGCTATCACTTTCAAAGGTTCTCGCTATCAATCTCATATCCATAAGGCTTTATATTGATATCCAGAACCCTTCTGACTATTACTTTCAAAGGTTCTGGCTATCAATCTCATATCGAGAAGGCTTTATATTGATATCCAGAACCGTTGAGAAGTTCCGATTATTTACAAAAATTCTCGGTATCACTTTCAAAGGTTCTGACTATCAATATCATATCCAGAAGGTTTTATAATTATATCCAGAACCGTTGAGAAGTTCTTATTATTTAGAAAAATGCCACATCGTTTTTTTTAAAACACTTGTTTTCTAAGCGTTTGGAAAAACACGTTTTCCCCATGATTTCGCGTTTAACTTGATCTAAATTTGGAATTTATTTACAGGAACGCGGTGCACTTAGATGCCATGAACACACTTCTAAGCTTGATCAATGGACACTCAGTCGTAAACAGGTTGAGTTAGTAAGGCCAGATTTCCCCTTAAGATTGATCCCTGCAATCAATTTAGACAACCCGCTCATATCTGCACTAGTTGAGAGATGGAGGAGAGAAACAAACACTTTTCATTTGACAGTTGGAGAAATGACCGTAACGCTTGAAGATGTTGGATACTTACTTGGGCTACCAATTGACGGCGATCCTGTTATAGGCGTAACACACACAACATGGTGTTTGTATGAAATTCTTAGGGAAAACTCCTGATTCTAGGTGTAACGGATTCATCTAACGGATTCACCAACGAATTCGTCAACAAGGGTTCACCAACGGAATCAATCAAGGGATTCACTAATGGATTCATCTAATGGATTCACAAACGGATTCGTCAACAAGGGTTCACCAACTGACTCATTCAAGGGATTCGCTAACGGATCATCTAACGGATTCGTCAACAAGGGTTCACCAACTGACTCATTCAAGGGATTCACTAACGGATTCATCTAACGGATTCGTCAACAGGGTTCACCAACGGACTCACTCAAGGGATTCACTAACGGATCCATTTAACGGATTCACCAACGGATTCGTCAACAGGGTTCACCAACGGATCATTCAAGGGATTCACTAACGGATTCATCTAACGGATTCACCAACGGATTCGTCAACAAGGGTTCACTAACGGACTCATTTAAGGGATTCACTAACGGATTCTTAACAGATTCACCAACGGATTCGTCAACAGGGGTCACCAACGGACTCATTCAAGGGATTCACCAACGGATTCATCTAACGGATTCACTAACGGATTCGTCAACAAGGGTTCACCAACAGACTCATTCAAGGGATTCACTAACGGGTTCATCTAACAGATTTACCAACGGATTCGTCAACAAGGGTTCACCAACGAACTCATTCAAGGGATTCACTAACGGGTTCATCTAACAGATTCACCAACAGATTCGTTAACAAGGGTTCACCAACGGAATCATTCAAGGGATTCACTAACGGATTCATCTAAAGGATTCACCAGATTCGTCAACAAGGGTTCACCAACGGACTCATTCAAGGGATTCACCAACGGATTCATCTAAAGGATTCACCAACGGATTCGTCAACAGGGTTCACCAACGGACTCATTCAAGGGATTCACGAACGGGTTCATCTAACGGATTCACCAACGGATTCGTCAACAAGGGTTCACCAATGGACTCAATCAAGGGATTCACTTACGGATTCATCTAACGGATTCACCAACGGATTCGTCAACAAGGGATCACCAACGGACTCATTCAAGGGATTCACTAACGGATTCATTTAACGGATTCACCAACAGATTCGTCAACAGGGTTCACCAACGAACTCATTCAAGGATTCACTAACGGATTCAACAACAAATTCGTCAACAGGGTTCACCAACAGACTCATTCAAGGATTCACTAACGGATTCATCTAACGGATTCATCAACAGATTCGTCAACAAGGTTCACCAACGGACTCATTCACTAACGGATTCATCTAACGGATTCATCAACGGATTAGTCAACAAGGTTCACCAACGGATGGATTCACTAAAGGCTTCATCAAGCGGATTCACTAACGGATTCAGCTGGCGGATTTACAAACGGATCACGCCACCTCCTCTATCAACAAAAGCCGCTCACACAGGGAGCGTACGTCTATCTCTCGCAATTTCAAATTCCTTCTTTCATCGAGTCTTTGCTTTTTCTTAGTGATATCCTCGGCGGGTGTACTTTCTTTCGTCGACGCATTTTTCTTTGCAATCCATGTCGCCGAGGGGCTCTGTAGACACCCCGCCTTGGATCACTCACCCCGATTGCACATTTGATTTTGTGTTTCTCCCTATTTTAAGTGTTTTTTTGTAGTTTCTGTCACTTTCGTTAAGTTCCTGACTGACTCCATTAAGTCCAGGGAACAAAACTAAATAACAGGGCTGACTTCCTAGTCCATTCTATCAAAAAGGCCATTTCTGAGTCACGCGCCTCCGACCATAGGAGCCACCAGCGCGCGCCTTCCCCCGAGGTAGGAAGCGCGCTCCTCTGGGCGACAGTTAAAGATTTTTGTCCAAGAATCTCGCCTTTACTCATTTTTACATGATTTGCCCGGGAAAGAATTCTTGGTGACTGATTTTTGGCACAAAAAAACATATGGTTTTCAACTATAAAAACCCCCCTAATCCACCATTTCAAAGGACCGAAAACTCTACTTACAAAAACTATACACAAATCATTTCCAAGGCATTTTTCAAAGTAATTCATCAAGAAGTGTTTGAAGTCACTTGAAGTTTAGGTAAAACTCCATTTCTCCTCTTCTTCTCTACTTCATCTCTTTTCTTCTCTTTATTTCATCAAACGTGTAATCACTCAAATCATTTTGGGACATGACACCAACGACTACTCACTTCATTGAAGCTAGTCAAGGAGTTATCTCCTTACATTCCAAAACACCTTTTAAAACCCCTTTTATCATCAAGAATAGGAAGAACATTTTATTATATGTAGACTTTGAACAAGCAAGACCGACATTAGTCGAACGAGATGGGTGTTTAAGTACTTCCCATCTCGTAACCTAATCCCCGAACCTCATAACAAGAATCTCTGTTTTCGTAATCAAACTTAGGCTAAATATTAGGTTTTTCTTATGTTCCTCTAAAACATAGGTGGTGACTCTATAATTAAAACAAGTTAGACATCCTAGGATCCTTCCACCGCTCTAGCTAAGTAGTGGGCTTTCCCCGGGGTATCTACACAGAGCGTCCAAGGGAAGAAGGGAATTAGGAAGAACAAGGAGATAGGCCTCCCAGAGCCAAATGATTGGAGTCATACGAGAAGAGATCCCCTCGAATACCAAGTTGAAAGAACAGATTCAAGAGCTGAGTAAGGTGTACCACATTCCCCCGTGTATCCGCAAGGGAGAAGAGGTGATCAGTTTTCCCCCGAATGAATTGGCCGGAAACAAAGGCAACGAGGGAGCATCCACTAATAATCAAGGGAAGGATAGATAACTGTGAATCTGAAAGACTCCTTATTGACTCGGAGGCCGCTAAAGATATACTCTATTATAGCACCTTTAAAGAGATTGAGTTACGAGATAGCATGCTATCTCTTACAATGGAAGGTTAGAAGGGTTTACGAATCACAAGGCAGAAGAAAAAGGGACAGTATACCTATTGCTCGAAGTTGGAGACTACCCTTACAGGGCTTCTGCAACAGTTACCTTCATTGTCATAGATTTAGCCAGCGACTACCATGCTATCTTAGGCTCTCCTAGCCAAGGAAGACTCGGCATGGTTGCCTCCCTCCCTCCCTCACCAAAGGGTGAAGTTCCCCACCCCAACAGATATTGGATGTATATTGGGCACTCCCAAAGATTCTTAGAACATGTCATGAAATCCAGAAAGACTAAAAACAAGATGGAGATTGACACTCTGGAAAAGAACATTACTCTTTCCAGGATGACCAAGGTTACCAAGTCGACATCAAATATCAGTGTGATTCTTAAAGCAGTTGAAGACCTTCTAGAGGAATGGGTAATTCTCAAAACCAAGGACGCTCTGGAAGAAGTCGAGGTCACCTATGGATTTGAAGGTTTTGGCTCTATTTCCCTTAATATAGCTTCCGACGAGCTGAGTGACTTGACCCTTGCTCTCGTCCCAAACTCGAGGACCACAGAAACCTACTCACATCGAAACCGAGGTTGATCAACTCCTAGACTTGGAAAACCTGAGCCTGGAAGGAAAGAACAAAGAGCGAGTTAGGGAGATTATCATAGAAACCTTGGAATTCAGGGATGGACCAGAACTCAAACCGGTTGACTAACTTGAAGAGGTCGTAATCAACCCGGACTATCCTGAACAGAAGATCAGGATTGGAAAATAACTCCCCCAGAAGAAAGAGAAGAAATCATCTCCCTACTTAAAGACAACTTGGACGTATTTGCGTGGAAAGTAGAAGACATGGTCGGGGTGAAGGAAGACATTGCCCTTCATAAACATAAGTGGATAAGTTTTTCAAAACCCATCAAACATACACGAAGATTCTTCTCCAGAGATAAGGAAAAGGCCATTGAAGAAGAAGTGGAATAACTATTGAAAACCGGCAGAATTAGGAAGCAACATATCCAGAATGGTAGGCCAACATAGTCATGGTCGTCAAACAGAATGGCAAATAGAGGATGTGTGTAGACTTCACAGATCTCAATAAGGCTTGCCCCAAAGATAGTTACCGGCTCCTAAGGATTGATAAGCATGTAGACTCCATTGCAGGACACCAGACACTTAGCTTCCTTGATGCTTACTTGGGTTATAACCAAGTTAAAATTGCAGAAGAAGACATTGAAAACACGGCATTCCAAGTGGCTGGCAGAATTTATTGCTATGTAATGATGCCCTTTGGTCTAAAGAATACCAGAGCAACCTACCAAAGAATGGTCAATAAGGTCTTCAAATCTCAGATTCGAAGGAATATGGATGCCTAAATTGACGACATGGTGATAAAAACCAAGTCAGGAAGCCACACTGTCGACCTAAAAGAGACGATAGAAAACTTGAAA
Source organism: Campanula takesimana (assembly GCA_026119855.1). Lineage (NCBI taxonomy): Eukaryota > Viridiplantae > Streptophyta > Magnoliopsida > Asterales > Campanulaceae > Campanula > Campanula takesimana. The sequence continues at coordinate 7,788 of JAOWBW010001033.1, read as the reverse complement.
TCCAATGACATGAAGCTCAACCCCATCAAGTGCGTATCTGAGGTCATGGCAGGCAAGTTTCTAGGCTTCATGGTCTCACAAAGGGGCATTGAGGCCAACCCGAGAGAAAATCCAAGCGCTAACAGACATGAAAGAGCTGACCAGCATAAAAAAGGTTCGAAGATTGAATGGAAGAGTTACCACCCTTGGAAGTTCATTGCTAAATCGGAAGAAAAATCCCTACCCTTTTTAAGGTCTTGAAGGGTGCAAAGAACTTCTCTTGGACACCAGAGTGCTCGGCCTCGTTCCAAGAATTGAAGAGATATCTGGGGTCTCTACCCTACTCAGCATCCCTATCATGGGAGAAATGATTTACGTGTTCCTCGCAGCCACAGATCATGCCATAGCAGCGGTCCTGGTACGAGAGGTAAACGGGGTTCAAAAGCTGATATAAGGGGCTGTCAGACGTCGAGACTAGATACTTCAATGCTGAAAAGATAGCTTTAGCCTTAGTAATAGCAGCACAAGAAAGTTACGCGCCTATTTCTCCGCTCACCCCTTCACGGTCTATACCGACGCGCCCCTTAAGAAGATACTTCACAAGATGGATAGTTCCGACCGACTACTCAACTGGTCCATTAAACTAACCGAATTCGACATCACCTATAAACCGAGAAAGACTGTTGGTCCCAAAGACACAACAAGGGTATGAAAAGAGGCTAGAGGGGGTGAATAGCCTATTTAAAATTATCAACCATTTTTCAAAATTCAACCTTATGCTTACTTCTTGAATTTTACAGTCAAGAAAAAAATCACAAGTTCAATAGTAAAATGCACAGTGGAAGTTTTCGATAAAAATGAGGTAGAGTTGGTTTTGAAGTTAAAACGACTAGGTAGGTAAAGATGCGGTAGCCAATATTACGGTAGGCAATATTATGGCAACCGAGGAGGTAAGCAGAAGAATTAACTGGGTAGGATCAACCGCGGTAAGCAAGATGCGGTAAGCAGATTGCGGTAGTCAATCGCAATCTGCGGTAGGTAAAGATGTTGACTAGGTAGGTTGAAAATGAAAGTTTGTGTCTGAAAGTTTTGGAAAATAGATAAGTAGTCAGAAGTGGTAACTAAAGCAGTAGGCAATCAACAAACACAATTCATAATAATTTGAATAGCTGTAAAGATCAAAACACTAAACGACAAACAAGATTAATATAAACAATAAGAACAATTGCTGAAAGTAAATTTGCAAAAAGTAAAGGGCAATAAGTAAATGACACGATGATTTGGAAATGTTCGATCTGTTAAAAGATCTACGTCCTTTACCAAGATGGTCAGTCTTGGATTTTGAATGGAGGATATATTGATTCTTTTGAGTACAGATTACAGAGATGAAGTATTAAATCAACACCTACTTTCTATAAAGATTAAATCCTAGACTTAGACCAATGTATCCCTAATGATTCAATATATGTGATTGATCAATTGGGGTGTATGTGTGTGTAAGAATCAAGAGCTCTATGTAATCTATATGATTGAGAGCCTAATGAATCTTTGAGTGTTACAAGGCTTGAGATTTGTTGGCTTGAAGGTTGCTGAAGATCTTTGAAGATTTGAAGGGGAATGCTTGAAGATTCAAATGATTCTGGAAATCTTGAGTATGATCTTCAATCACCAAGTATTCAACAGCTATTTCTCTCTTTGAATCTCAGCAATTTTTCAATGAAGAATGCAAGGACTATTTATAGCCTTGAGTGAGAGAGGTAGCTGTTGAATTCTTGGAGGACAAGTTTGGAAGATGATGAGCTGGAGCATTCTAATTGGAGCCCATTTCTTTTTTGTCATATAGTTGCAGAAGTTAGTGGTCAGGATGTATTATCTTGTACCAGGGTGGGGGTAGGGTTAGGGTGATGGTGGTGGGGTGGGGTGGGTAGGAGTAGGGTGAATGTGTGGGGGGGGCTGGGGGTAGGGTGGGATAGGGTAGGGGTGGTGGGTAGGGAAGGGGAATTGTGGTAGGTTAGGTGGGTGTAGGGTAGGGGTCGGGGGAATGGGGGATGGGGTGGTTGGTTAGGGGGGGGGGGCGGTGGGGAATTGGTAAAAAATAATTTTAATATGAGTAAAAAAACGGTTTTGTTCTGAGTTGAAGGCAAGAGCTTTTTCCTTTCTATGCCCATTCTTGAATAAGGTCATGGAAGAGATCAAGAGCATTCAAACAAACGAAGAAACTACGGGAGATACATAGGAAAGAAAACAGGTTGAGGGGGTGGGGGTAGGGTTCAGTGAGATGGAGGGGTGTCTTAATCAATTTTCAAGATTCACATATATCACATGATTCGAAATCATGTGAGTTTAAAAGTCCGTCCCATGGAATTTTATATATGTGTATTCTTATCATTGATATAGACATCAATGCTTTTAAGAATGTAACGCTTACATCCTTAGATTCAGATTTCCATTATTTATGTTATACTTATTATTTTGTTCTTCCAAGATAAGGATATAAGGTCCCATTATATGATTAACAATACAATAAAGTGAATCATATTAATGGTGCACCTCTTATTCAAAATAAGAAATATCCATTATCTTCTAACAAAATAATATTTCTACTTAAAGTATGATCATAAACACTATTTGTTCAAAACAAATATGAACCTTCTAGGTAAAGACACTTCGCAAGTTCCTATGATTAATGTTGCAACCTTTGCATCATTATTTCCACATAGGTTAATCTTTACCCTTTTAAGTAGTCATTCCATTTCTCAAGTCTTACACATTTATACAAATGTGGGATCCATATCCGATATCCAATACCAAGAACTTAGAGGTAGAATTTTAACATAAATACTTGAAGTGGTAGGGATATCCGGGCTTCACTTTTCACACTTTCTTATATAAACCTCAAGTTTTCCCTTCTGTTCCCTTATATGTTATTTCTGTGATGGATACTTCTCAGTACCAGACTGTGAGAGTCCCTAGTCAAGATTTTGATTGAACTATTGAAGCTTTGCTGAAAGAGTTTTGAATCACAGAAATTTCTAGCTTGGGCTCCGTTTTTCGCGTAAAATGACTTTCTGAAAATGATTTTCCGAAGAATGTTTTCTGAAAAATGAATGTTCTTCGGAAAATGACAAGAACATGTTTTCAGTTGTTTGTTAAATCTAAATAAAATGTTATCTGAAAAACATTTCATGTGTTTGATAATTTAAGATAAATGTTTTCCGGTGGAAATACAATCTTGAATAAGGTGGAGTGGGGTGGGGTTAGGGTGATGGTGGTGGGTGGGGTGGGGTGGGGTGGGAGGAGTATGGTGAATGTGTGGTGGGGGCTGGGGTGGGGTGGGATAGGGTAGGGGTGGTGGGTAGGGAAGGGGAATTGTGGTAGGTTAGGTGGGTGTGGGGTAGGGGGTTGGGGAATGGGGGATGGGGTGGTGTGGGTAGGGGGGGGGGGGGGCGGTGGGGAATTGGTAAAAAATAATTTAATATGAGTAAAAAAAAACGGTTTTTGTTCTGAGTTGAAGGCAAGAGCTTCTTCCTTTCTACGCCTTGTGACACCCCGAATAATCGATCCATATTGCATGTATATACTTGACAATTTTTATATGGTGCATTAGAGGATAACTTGTTTTGCATCTTTATGAATTATGTTAGTATTTTAAATATAGTAATTTAATAATTAGTCCAACTTATTTTGAGAGGGGGGAGGAGTAACTTTATAAATATAAGTCAACATAATAATAATTAGTGCAAATTATATTTTGAGACGGATGTAGTAGTTATAAGGGTATATTGTAGTTTATTAAATAAATAAATAAAAAATAATAAAAGAAATGAAATTCGTTTATGATATTGAGTATAGAGAATTTTGTAGGTAAGATTTAAGTGTGGGTTCCATGTCTTCAATGTGTAAAAATGATCCAAATGTGATTCACATGGACATAGGATGAGGTGTAAGTCAAATTTGGCTACCATCTTTCACTTAGGCTGACTCACCCATTCACCACATAGTCATATACTTTTTCCCATACATTCGTCATTATCCAAATTGTACGTGGGCAAGGAAAACAAAGAGAGAGGAAAACAGAGAGAACAGGGGAGTAAGAAAGGAGATCATGGAAATAAAGGGGGTTTCAACTTAGAAAATTGAAGAAACTAATTGGTAAATACTTTTAATATCAAATTTTGTAAATCTTTGTTGTTTATTAGTGAAAGATTACATGAATAATTATTGTTAATGGTATTTTATATCTCTATGTATGTGTGTTCTTGGTTGAAATGGTGTGTGTATATTTTCTTTGTTTATGTGTGTTTGTGATTTTAAGTTGGCTAATTGGATTTTGTATTTTAATTAAAGAATAAGTACTTGTAGATTAAATAGTTCAACTTCGTTATTGGAACATAAATGAATGGTTCTGGGTTGTTTATGGGCTTAAAGAAAGCCAATTTTGAAAACTGCAACATGGTCCTGTTTTCCTTACAATTCCATTTTGATCACTGTATTTATAAAATTTTGACTTAGCCCTATGTTCGTAAATTATCAAGTTAGTCCCTGTATTTGTAAATTTCTAGTTTAATCTACATGTTTATAATTCCGGATTAGTCCTACAATTATTAAAATTGCAGTTCGGTATCTGTTAAGTAGGAAAGCTTGTTAAAACGTAGTTGTGTATAACTTGTTCATTTTTAATTCAAATGAAGAAATTTTGGAGTGTATCTTGACTATTTTTTTCAAGGTATTTTCAATGGATTAAGTTCTATAAATAGAAGGATTATATATTTTGCACGAAAGGTCTGTTTTGGTAGCAATGGTGGTTGTATTAGTTTGATGATGAGTAAACCTTGAGTAATTCGTAAGTAATTCATTCGATTTCGGAATTGATTGATTTTTGTGCCTAAGTTGATTAATTTTTTATGATTTTTCCATTAAAATTATTATCAAGTGGAATCAATGCCTATAACTATACCAGATTTGCTATTTTAGGACAGTTGCATTTTGAAACGAATTAAGGTTTAATCAGATTTTGATGAATGATAACTAAATCACTTGAACTCGGAATTTGATGATTATTGGGTCTTAAATGAATAGTTTTAGAGTAGTATCCATCAATGATAGTTAAGCATATGCATTGTAGTCATTCGCAAAGTCACGGTTGTTGTATAATATTCTTATGATTTGTTATAAATTATTAATATTTGAATGCATTGTAATGGGTACTAACTCTTGTACCATTTATGTCTTTGTTATATTAGATTGAGACGTTTAAGCTACGTTGAATACTTTGTCTTGCATTAGCTCGGATTCGAGGTAAGGGTCTTGTCAACCTTGTACCCTTCATTCTTTGGCTTCGGAATTATCGGATTGGTTTGATTTGTTATTCATGATCGTTTATTGGATCAATTCATTGGGACTCGGTTATTCGTTTTAGCTACTCTGCCATTTACACTTTGACTATTTGACTTTGAATTCCTCAACAAGAGATGACTTTAACACCGGTTGTTATATTTGTGATTCCTAGTCATAGTGTCATTTGCGCAAGTGAAACTATGACGAATGATCAACTTGACTTTGGGCATTTGGCCAACTCAAGTGTTCAATGGAATTTGATTTTGGAACTTTGATTTGATGTTTGATTCGGTTGTACTCTTCGCTTCCTCCCTTATATACTGGGTGTTGGGTTTGTTATTGCTATTCGTTGGTTGGTTGCTTTGTGTTGGCAAGTCTCTTACTGGGCAATTCGTGCTCACCCTTTCCGCTCCCCATTTCCCTTCCAGGTGGAGTATATCTGAGATCGTGATCCTTTTCGCTGTAGAGTTGTGAAGCTAGAGTGAAATGCTATGTCTTTTAGATATTTGTATTTTACTATTGGTAGATAACCAATGTAAAGGAATTACAGTTTTAGAATTTGTAAATATTTGAGATTGTCCAAGGTTTGTGTTTTCAGAGGATAGTTGCTCTGATGTACTCGCTTTGAGATTTGTATCATTCAGTTTGTTTATAAGATGAGGAAAGATTCAGTTCTCATTTTGAGGTTTTGATCGGTATTCGGTTTTGTTCGTCACTTCTCGAGGTTCATCCAATGTCGGACTTCGGGGCGTGACAGAGTGGTATCAGAGCATAGGTTATGATCCTTCGGTCTAGAGCCTTAGGTTTGATTGTGTGAGAGTATATGTTTATGATCATCTGGTCGTCTAGAGCCATAGGGTGATTGTGAAATGATAATGAATTTTCCTTGGAATCGGTTTTGTTAGAAAATTTTGAAGATTCGAATTTGCATTGTGGATATATGTTGGAAAAAAAAACCCTTAATAACTGGCTATAACCTCAAACACCAAATATCGAAAGCCGTGAAGTTAATTCAGAAGGGCCCCTAAATTGATTACCAATGGTGTTCGATAAGAACTAGGTTGGTATGAATGTAGTTTGACCTACCCGCTTAACTAGTTGATTTAACTATAGTTGGACCGCACATAATGATCGCATTTGAAGAAAAAATTTCAATCCCATAATAATGTCCTAAGAACCTAATGTGCATTATGTGGCATATTAATGTTATGTTATGCTTCGTATTATGAACTGTACTAAAGACTATGGTGCAGCAATTATGTCATCTCGTAAAGATCAGATGAAGATTCTTTGGACTTTTTGAAGTGGATTATAAAGTTGAAGGTTTGATTAATCCTAGTGGTGTGGATATTGGGTAGACACTATGGAGTAGATATTGATCACATCAATGTGTAATGAATCTTAGAAAGTGCAATTTGTTGGCCAGATGTTAGTACGAGAAGATGTTAGTGGTAAATATTAACCAATAGAGTTTAAGATTTGGGATTCCAGGAGAGCAAAGAACATGTCAATGTTTCTCGATGTGTTTCAGAAGAAGTATTTTCTGCTTACGAATGAGCATGGAGGCAAAACAAGAGGATTAATTAATCTTAAGGAAAGATAGATGACCGCGACTTAAATATGCAACAAGGTTACTGAATTGCCCCATTATTTTCATGTACTGGAAGAAAACAATTTCCAGAGAGCAAGAATTTTGAGGGATCATTGAAGCACATATCAGAGTTCAATTAATTGCCTCAATTTAAATCTATACATTACAGTTGTGGAATGAGAAATGATGGTCGAACATGATATGAATGACAAAAAGGATTATAGTTCAATCGCGAGGATAAAGGAAAAGTATATGATCATAGTTACTAAAATATGGACATCAACTAATTCACCAAAGAGAATTATAGTGGGTGACATCTCAAATTACTGTGGTCTCTTGTTATCTTGTGAGAAGAAGCATGTGTTTGACTCATACTACAAATGAATGAGAGAACATGTTATAATTTCTGTAAGGATGGTATTGCGTTGAATAATTGTCCATTACATAACAAACACGCTTATCCACCACTTGGATGGGGTTGCTCAGGTAAGAATACAGTTGCACTTAGAGAGAAGGTTTGGCTATAACTTCGATAAAGCTAGGGGCTCCATATTCTGTTCACAGGTACACTCCCTATCTTCTTTAGAGATATTCCTTACGATTCGGTTTTATGTGCTATGCATTCATTCATCGTATGCTATAGCTCATAATTGTGTGTTAGACCTCAAACTTTGAATTCGGAATTGCTATTTGCTACCCTAGTGGTACTTTGTTATGTGCCTTTATGATCAATAAGTTTTGTTCGGTTAAAACTATGTGATAGAAAATTCTTGAAAACATGATTCCTTGCATAAGCACATTTTTGATGTGGTATTTGAAATGCATTGTCTCATTGTGCATCATGCTAAATTATTTGTCACTTGAATAAAGTTACTTTTGAT